>OX401422.1:19397648-19997648 GCA_947846245.1 Cerastoderma edule | reverse complement strand
GTCGTCATGAGAAATTTCTCCTTTTCCCTCAATGTTTTCCTAAGTCGTCTGCAACAATGTGGTCAAATGTCGTTGTTTGGGAAAGGGTTATTTTTTATATGGGTTTTACATCACATCAACATTATTTCAGTTATGTAGCAATGCCCAACTCTTAATGATGGAAGAAGACCCCATACTCAATTGCCCACAAGGGAGACTGCCTCTCATGAAATTCCATATGCTTCTCAGGATTTGAACCAACGCGGAGAGGGGCCATGTGATTTCAAGTTCTGTACTCTAACCACTAGGCCACGGAGGCCCCTTAGGAAAGTGTCATATGGATTGTATTCATTATTGTTTTGATCGCTGCAGAGAGAGATTGTTTCGTATTTCTATGTGACATAGAAGTTGGAATTCCCACTAAAGGGTCTAGAAGGGAGTAGAATGTTTATATTTAGGTGTTTATCATGTTCTCCTAGTATCTTCTAGTGCATGTTTGTTAATCAAAATAAACAAATAAGTATCAGGAAGATTCTGTCAGATGTTTAATTCTTTAATGTTCTAGAAACATTATTATATAATAAACAAGTAACTGGAAGGGTCCGGAAAAATCAATACTGAGTCTTCATAGCTTTATAGGGGCCCTGTGTGTGTGTGTGTGTGTTTGATTGTAAAAGCTATTCCAGATTGTTCTAACAAGAATAAGTTTACTGGGTGTAACTAGAATGTTCTATAGGGTTATAAAAGAGAAACCAATGAGTTGATTGGTGTGACTAAAACTAGTATGCTATCAAAAAGTACTTGATCTATGTTATTGTGAAAATTGTGTGATTTAACAGAGTGTTGCTGCTTCATCACTTAGTGTTGGAATTTTCTATGGGAGCTTAGAACAATTGAACGGATCTGTGGATTTATTAATTATAGTTCTTGGAGTGACTGTTACTAGGGGAGCTTAGAATAATTGAAAGGATCTGTGGATTTATTAATCATAGTTCTTGAAGTGATTGTCCCAGGTAGTATAATCATTCTGCTATTATAATTCATCAAATAAACTTGTTATTGTTTGTAATACTTGTTGCTGGTTATCTTTCTTTTCTCGTTGCGAGCTAGGTTCATAATAGAAACCATAGGTTCGTAACAGAAATTGGAGGCTCATCCGGGATTGGCCATTGAGCCATTATATCGTCCGAAATGGACTTAATAGCCGAAATGGCTTACATGTCATCATAAATGATGACTTCTATAAGAGGGGGTGTGTTACGTAGCCGCCTCACTCTCTACAGCATAGCAACAATCAATCAGGACAAGATGTAACCTCTGCGTTATTGAGCCGACTCTTTAGCTCAGTGGTTATGTCTTGGATTGTCACCCGGGAGAACCGGGATCGAATCCCCTATAGGGGACATAAAATCCAAAGTGGATTTTTCTAGCTATGCTTCGTTGCGGACATTGTTCGTAAGAAAAGGGTTAACTTACCTTATCGTTGGAACATCAAAAGGATTAAACTCATCTATAAACTTTGGATCGATAGGCACACAAACTCTCCCTTTAAATTAGAAATAAATTAACCCTTACAGTGCTGGAACTGAATTCATGCTTATGCAAACAGTGATTTTTTTCCTATTATGTTTGGTACCATTCCAAATCAAATGACCCTTTACAAAACGCCAAATTCTTACTGTCCCAAATTGAAAGTTTGCACACGACATTTCAAAATTTGATGAAATTGAAAAACAATCTTCTGATAAGGTAGAAGTCATTGTGAGAAAATGAATGAATGAATGGTGTTTTAAGGCGCATCGACAGCTAAGGTCATTTAGCGCGCATTATGATGATGTGGATGAATGGATATTTAAAATATTAACAGGTTAAAATGTATTTGTTTAAAGAAAAAATAAATAAGAATTTGTATTTAATGAACAAAAGTAGATAGAAAATTTGTAAAAAATTAATGATTGTTCATAGATTGTTTGTAATGAATGTGTGATATGAAATAAATAGTGTGTGATGAAAAAATGATAATGATAAATGAATAAATAATATATATTTAGAATGTGTAAGGAATCACAATTTATTGTAAATCCCAACCTCTTTGAGAAAGGAAAGAATTAATTCAATCCTGACAATCTCAAAAAGCTCAAAAATAGTGTTGACATTGAAATATTTTGCACGAATTCTTTGAAAATCAATGCAATCTAGCAATATATGTTTGATGGTAAAGGGTGCATTGCATGGAATGCATTCAGGTGCATCTTCCTTAGCCAAGAGCCAGGAGTGTGTAATGTATGAATGACCAATTCGGATTCGTGCAATTGTAACTTCCTCTCTTCGTACGGACCTGTAAGAAGGGTACCATTCTCCGAGGGTAGGCTTAATTGAATGCAATTTATTAAAAACATCATCATTCCATTTTGATTGCCAGACGGATGTGATGTAAGTTAAAATAGAAGGTTTAAAATCCGTGTATGGTACTTTAAAATCTGAAATGGGAAGGTTAAGAGCCGATTTAGCGGATCTATCCGCATGTTCATTACCCATGATACCAGTGTGGCTTGGAAGCCAACAGAACACAAGTCTGTTTGAAGACAAAATATGAGAGATCCTTTGAATAATTTGGCATACCAAAGGGTTCTCCAACTTTTGATTTGATAAGGCTTGCAGTACTGATAGAGAATCAGAAAATATAATAAATCGGGTGGAATTTGCATTTTCCACCAGGTTAAGGGCTAGATCAATAGCCCTTATCTCTGCAGAGAAGATAGAAGACTTGTCTGGAAGGCGGCATTTCTTAACCCTTTCTCCATATACAGCTGCAGCTGCAACGAAATCACCGTCCTTGGATCCATCAGTGTATATAGGTTTGTAGGAAGAATATTGTTCTTTTATCTCTCTATATTTACTGTGAAAGATAGCTCTATCGGTTTCTGATTTCTTATCAGAGGTAAGATCAAATAAAAAGTTTGCTGTGTCCAGTGTCCATGGAGGTATGTCAGATAACTTGTACTGGGCTATGGAATCGTGTCTACCCCAAGATTATCTATAATGGGCTCCATGCGAATACCAAATGGGGCAATAGCATTTGGTTTCTGTTGAAAAAGGCGTTTGTATTGGGGGTTAAAAACTACTCGATGAGTAGGGTTAAAAGGATTGGATTTCAATTTTAAAAAGTACTGAAGAGATAGTTTTTCCCTTCTGTAATATAGAGAAGGTTCATTAGCCTCTGCATAGAGGCTGTTAACAGGAGATGTTCTAAAGGCGCCTAGGGCAAGCCTTAAACATTGGTTTTGTATTGGATCTAGCTGCTGGAGATAGGATTTACGGGCTGATCCATACACTATAGAACCATAGTCAAGTTTTGATCGAATAAGGGATCGATATAGCCTTAGGAGGACCTTCTTATCGGCTCCCCAATCTGAGTGTGCAATAACTCTAAGAATGTTCATTGCTTTTTGGCATTTCTTTTTAAGAGATTTAATATGAGGTATGAAAGAAAGCTTTTTGTCAAAAATGACTCCAAGAAATTTGAACTCTGGCACAACTTCTAGTTTAGTATTGCCTAGAGTCAGATCGGGGTCTGGATGCAATCTACGAAGATTGCAAAAATGCATACATTTGGTTTTCGTTTTGGAAAACTTGAACCCATTTTCATCTGACCATATTTGCAATTTATTAAGGCACTGCTGTAGTTGGCGTTCAATAATATCCATGTTTCTGGAACAGAAACAAATAACAAAGTCGTCTACATAAAGGGAGCAGTCCACTCCAGGGTTTATAGCTTTAACAATGCTATTTATCTTAATGCTAAAAAGTGTAACAGACAAAATACACCCCTGGGGAACCCCCATTTCCTGCTCGCGAGCACCTGACAAGGTGTTCCCAACACGAACGCGGAAGAGCCGTTCATCCAGGAATGCTGCAATGAATATAGGAAGGCGGCCTCTGAGGCCAAAATCGTGTAAATCTTTAAGTATACCATGTTTCCAAGTGGTATCATATGCACTTTCCAAGTCAAAAAATACAGATACTACATGCTGCTTTTTAATAAAAGCTTCTCGAAGATACGTTTCGAACCGAACAAGATGGTCTAACGTACTTCGTTGTCGGCGGAAGCCACTTTGAACAGATACAATAAGGTTGTTCGATTCAAGAAACCAAACAAGCCTATCGTTAACCATCCGTTCAAGAGTTTTACAGATGCAACTTGTCAAGGCAATCGGTCGGTAGCTGTTTGGATCTTTGGCATCCTTTCCTGGTTTCGCAATTGGAATGACCAAAGCCTCTCGCCAGCTGGATGGAAATTCACCAGTCTGCCAAACATTATTAAAAATATCGAGTAAAATAGAAAGGGATGAATGTGGTAAGTGCTTGAGGAATTGATAGTGAATTTGGTCCTGACCTGGAGAAGTGTCATGGGATTTCTTCAAGGCAGATTGAAGTTCTTTAAGAGTGAAGAGTTTGTTGTAATGCTCTTCATTTTTAGAAGTAAAATTGAGCTTTGTTTTCTCCGCTCTCGTTTAAAGGTCTGAAATTTTGTAGAGTAGTTCTCAGCAGAGGATTTTATCGAGAAAGTCTCTGCCAAGGTATCTGCTATGTCCTGAGGGTTATCTATTTCTTGGTTGTTTGAAGTGAGGTGACTAATATGAGATGGACCTTTGCCATTCATTTTACGAATCATGTCCCAAGTCTTTTTGGTTGAGGTGCGACTATTAAGTCTAGAGACATAATCTCTCCAGGACTTGCGCTTACTTGTTTTAATTGTGCATCTTGCCTTTGCACGGCGGATACGGAAGTCGTTTAGGTTTTCTTGTGTTGGTCTCAGGTTAAATTTCCTGAGAGAGGCCTTTCGTTCCCTAATGGCTTCCTTACATTCAGAAGTGAACCAAGGTTTATCTGGACGTTTGGGATTTGTCGAGGTCTGAGGTATAGACTGTTTGGCTGCATCAAACAATAAAGAAGAAAAAAGGAAGGAAGGGTCCTCACAGTCCTCAAACGCATGGTGAACAATATTCTGTTCACAAAGCATCTGGAATTTACTCCAGTTTGCTTTGGACAACTTCCATTTTTGAGGACGATCAAGGACTGAAGGTTTATTTTCATTTAAAATAATAGGGAAGTGATCACTTCCACAAGTGTCTTCTAAACATCTCCATGAAAAATCAGGGAGAAGAACTGGACTGCAAAAAGAAAGGTCAATAGAAGAATATGATCCTGAAGCAGGATGCAAATATGTTTTTGCACTTGGATCGTTCAAGAACGAAAGAGAATTTACAGACATAAAATTCTCTATTTGATCACCACGGCGGTTTGTATCTGTACAACCCCATATGGTGTTATGTGCATTAAAATCACCAACAAGTAAAAATGGTTGAGGTAGTTGAGATATCAAATCATCAAGACTACCTTGGTGTATAGGTTTATTTGGTGGAAGATACAAAGAGCACAGGGTAATAGTGTTATGTAAAGATAATCTCACAGCTACAGCTTGAAGGGAAGTATCAAGCTGTATGTGCCTGTGAGGAACACTGTTATTAACAATGACAGATACTCCACCTTGGGCTTTATTGCCTTCAGTGTAAATCTTGTTGTATATAGAATGAAATTTGAGGGAGATAGTGTCATCCTCTTTCAAGAATGTCTCTTGAAGACAAAGTGCAGCAGGTTTGTGTTTATTAATCAGAAGTGACAACTCATCAAAGTTGGCCTTCAGACCTCGACAGTTCCATTGGATAATTGGATTAGCCATTGCGCTAAAAAGTAAAATTAAAAAAGTATAAAAAAGCATTCTATAATTCATTGCAGCAGATTAAAAGGTTAAGAAGCAGGTGACTTGGGGTCCTTGGTATTTGGGTTTTTCCCCCCATCATCCAAAGGACCACCCCATATGGACTGCTCGACATCTGAAGAGTCGCCTTCAAGGACCTCTTCAGTGTCCATTGCATCCAGAACTTCAAAATTGTTAGAAGTTGCAATGGGGGTTCTTGCGACAGAACTTGTCGCAGCACCTGAATGTTCATCATTTGAACAAAGAGATTTATGTTTTTGAAGGTTTTTCCTTTCTTTCTTAGAAAGAGAAGGGTTTGCCTTTGATCCAGAAGATGGACCATTGGAAGAAGAAATAGATTTTTGTTAAGAGCAATTCCTCCTTTTCCTACAATGCTTTCTAGAGTTGTCTGCAAAACTGGTCAAATGTTGTCATTGTTTGGTAATGGGTTAACTTGACCGTAATGGTGTAATAGTGCTTGGAAAATGACAATCAGCATAGATGGAAACTCACAACCTATTTCTTTAAATTATGCTATGAATAAATATTTAACAGTCAATATAAGAGCTGTGTAAACAGGACATTGTGAAGCGAAACTGTACATTGAAAAAATAGTTTTGGACTATATAAATGTATTTGTATTTACAAAACCATTCACTATAATCATGGAATTATAGATCAAAGTCAGGGGAAACAACCTCGCATGGACGTATATGTTATTGCTTCTTGATGTTGTTGTCGTATTTTGAATGAAACATTGTGTTCTGACCAATCAAATCGCTCAGAATTTGTGGGCTGCCCAGTCGTCTATCTTGTGAAACAGATAGAAGTCAGTAGACAGTGGGTACAACTTTAATCTAAATATGGGTTTAACATCGTGTCCACATTATTTCATTTATGTTGCTATGCTCAAATTTCAATGGTGGAGGAAAATCCCATACTCAACTACCCATAAGGGCTGGTCAAGCTGGGTAGAACCATCGGAATTCTGTAGGTCAGTCAGAAGACTACCTCTTGTGAAATTCAAAATGGCATCACCTAGATATGAACCCACATGGAGAGGGGCCATGTGATAAAGTTAAATTAGTTATGTACTCTAGATCATTGAGCCCCAAGCGGGAAACAAATATATCATATTTGATATATTATCTACAAATGGTTGACAACCAAACCAGCACTGAGCTTTTGTGGGTAATAGTGGTGCAGTGGTAGAGCATCGTCTCCTGCTACGAGGGTTCCAGGTTCGAATCCGCGTTAGGTGAGGTGAAAATTGCCGGGATTAACCTGTGAATCGGCGTGAGTACTGGCGTAGTATCAAGGAATCTGTCATCAAGAGTGAATTTAATAAGCTTCAAGCTTATATCCAAATCAATGTAAAAAAAAATAAGTTTAAAGCACTGAGCTCACCTGTTTTAGGATGAATACAAAATGGACTCTTTAACAAGTGGTTGACACCTTTACTAACATTCACATCCAGTCTGGGATAACAATATTGCAGCATGATCTCTTCCACAGCTGCATGAGATTTCCGGTATTCATTCTGTAAACATAAATTACATGGCATCATGAGTAACATATGATACTTCGATGAATTCACTTTAGGATTCCACAGATACTATTTAGTGTGTAGAATGCCATATCTGTCTGTATTATCTGAACATATTTTTTCACCAAATCACAACTTGCAATTGGTCCAGTTCAACCGAAATTAGTCAAAGATATAATAAAACAAGAGGGCCATAATTGCCCTAGAACATCTCACCTGAGATTTTTAGACAGAGTTTCTTGTGCCTCTATGCATTGACCTATTTTTCATTCCAATTTTACAAGTTTGACACTGTATGCTTGATTTGGGACATTAAAATGGTACATAATTCTTAAAAGGTGGAAAATATTTTACTTTTACAGATTGTGTATGTACAAAGATCAGCCCGTACTTTTGTCCAGTATGATCTAATGTTGCCATTTTGTTGCTATCCTTTTGGCATATTTGGACATCCAAATTGATATATTTTATTAAAAATTCTACAATACAAGTATATAGTGGAAATGCAAACAGGTTCAAATTTCAACGCACCCTGGTGGCCATGTTTTTCGAGATATAAAAATTCTCGTTTTTATAAAATATGTTTATTTTGTTATAAATTTTACCATAAATGTATATAGTGAAAACAAAAACACATTCAAAGTTCAACACACCCTGACGGCCATGTTTTTCGAGTTATCTAATTTTTTTTAACAATCTTTATAGAAGGGTCCCTAAAGAACATTCCTGTGTAACTAAGTTATTTTGAAATCTGACCAGTGGTTTTTGACAAGATTTTTTCATGGTTTTTACCAAATATGGGCATGGCAAACATTCTGGTCACACGACTGATTTTTTTTTTTTTAACAAATCTTTATTCCCTCTAACTAGGGCTGATTCATATGATATCTCATTGAAATTGGCCCAAAGGTTTGGAAAAAAAAGATGTTTGTAAAGTTATTGATTTTAGCATACAATGTATATAGTGAAAACAAAAATGTGTTCAAAGTTCAACAATCCCTGGCGGCCATGTTTTTCAAGATATCTATATTTCTTTTACAATCTTTATATAAGGGGCCCCAAATAACATCCCTGTGAAATTATTTTGAAATCTGACCAGTGGTTTGTGACAAGAAGATTTTTTAGGGTTTTTACCAAATATGGGCATGGCAGCCATTTTGGTCACATGACTGATTTTTTTTTGACAAATCTTTATTCCCTCCAACTAGGGATGCTTCACATGATATCTATTTGGAATTGGCCCATAGGTTTGGAAAAAAAGGATGTTTGTAAAGTTATAAATTTTAGCATTCATGTAAATAGTGAAAACAAAAACACGTTCAAAGTTCAACACAGCCTGGTGGCCGTGTTTTTTGAGATATCAAAATTGTTTGAACAAATTTTGAAAAGAACCCCCTTAAGAACATTCCTGTGAAACTATTTTGAATTCTGACCTGTAGTTTCAGACAAGAGGATTTTTTAAAAATTGCAGGAATTCCCCTTTTTTCATGCCGCGGCAACCAAAGTTCTACATGAAATCAATTTCTTTGAACAACTTTTGAAGAGCATCACCCAATGGACATTCCTGTGAAGTTTGGTTAAGATTGGCCCAATGGTTAAGAAGGAGAAGATGTTTAAAGAAATTGTTGACGACGCACGACAAACATTGGGCTATCACAAAAGCTCAACTTGAGCACTTTGTGCTTAGGTGAGCTAAAAAACAACAGCATTTTCCTGGTTCTGACTGACAACTATCAGAATAGTTAGTTCCCTATGATAATAAACACTGAATTATCAATAAAAGGATAAGATATATGGTTTACTCACTTTACTCCCAATTGCTTTTAAGTGTTTCTTCAGTAACAACCACCTCTTTTTGGATGTTTCTAAAGTTTCCAGCTGCTTTCCGAGTTCATTTCGAAGCTGTTTGATTTGTTAAGGAAATTAAATATGATTGTATTTCTGTTTTTTTTTACCTGTTCATGGCTGAGTTTAACTTTGACTAACACAAAGTCCAACTGTGAGTTTGTCTATTTTTTGTTCAACTCATTACCAAACAATAACGACATTTGACTAGTTTGTTGCAGATCACCCTGGAAAACGTGGGTAAAGAAGAAATTGCTCTTAACAAGCAACTTCTAATTCTCTCACCTTGCTTTCTGCCCTACCAGAAGATTACTTTTCAATTTCATCACATTTTGAAATGTCGTCTGCAAACCCTTTCAATTCAAGACAGTTAAAAATTTGGCGTTTGGTAAAGTGATTTAAGAGATGTCTGAGATCGTGGATGGACACTAGACCATAGTGCTCTCAAAAGCTAGAACCAAGCACTTTGTACTTGGGTGAGCAGAAAGAACTCACAGATATGTAATAATTAGGATATTCATTGGCCAAGTGATTTATGATATGATGTTTGAAATACTGGATCGGTGCCAGACCTCAGCCAGTGATCACAATATAGTTACTTAGTTGTTTTGTTTTTAAATATGGATTTAATGCCATATCGACAATTTTTCAGTTATGTTATGGCTTTCATGGATTTACCATTACTAGACTAGGGCTCTTAAGTGTCTTACCAGAGGACAATTCAACAACCAAACCTATCAGTTGGGCTTGAACCTGGGCCCAAAAGTTAAATTTGTTTCACCTTTACCATTCGGCCATGCAGGACCACAACCACTTCATACTCGGGTAAGCATAAAACTAATGTACACTTAGAAAGGAAATGAACAAATTTCCACAATACCCCACATTTTTGCATCTTGAAGCAGACGGCTTTTAAAAAGCATTGTGGCAAAAGGAGAAATTGCTTGTCGCAAGCCATTTCTCCTTTTGCCACAATGCTTTTAAATCAATTCACATATCACAACAGCAGAACTGAAATGTTTTTCACATGTTTACAAAAATTTTCTAAAATCACCTGCTTCAAGTAAAAAAAAAAGTCTGCAGGTGGTAAAGAGTCAAATATTCCATCATGTATCTTTCAAAAGTGTGAAATAAAGCACACTTGTGAATAATTCCACACTCCTCATATCCATATGAAGGTACCTGTACTTACATTTTCTATTTGTTTTCCTTGTGTTAAGATAACTTATATGCAATTTGAAACAAAACAAAAGCACTTGAGTATATCAATCCAAACTCGACACATCAGTTTGAAGGTATATTGCCTATTCGCTAGTGTTAATATGACTTGTTTTGCTCTTTAACACAAAAACAAAATACCGAAGCACACTTATGACTCATTTTCTGAATGCAGGGCTTTTTTTTCCTTCAATTGGGAAGAGGCCCAAGCCTGTTGAATTTGGGAAATTATATTGCCTAATTGCTGAATTGGGAAGCCTAAACGCTGGTTTGACTTTGAGTTTTTGGGAGAACTGCATGATTTTAAAGAAATTTCCAATTGGGAAGGTTTCTTTTATGGGAGTCTGTTATTTAAGGTGGAAAAGCCCTGGAATGTTGATATGACAATAAAAGGATATCTTCATCAGGTATCAACAGTAACACCTTCTTGTAGTTTTCTTCTTCTCCCATAAAGTCTTGTTTGTTTACAGCATAGTCATCGAAGCGGGAGGCTGTGATATCAATGGCACTCCTAAAATAGAAGGAAAGGTCCAGAATAGAGGCTTAATTCACAAGCCATCCTCTGTCTTATTCAAGCCCTACATTGATTGTACTCCATAGAATTGTGTACCAACAAAAGGGGATTTATTAAACAATCTAACACAACCACACTTCCATGGGTTATGAGCTTTATCCATGCCCGGTGAAGTAGTAGTTTGCTTTAAGCAGCATAAAGGTATATATATGCTTCTGTTTTGAAGAAAACTATATGACTTAAAAGTTCACTATCACCATGCAACTTAACCTTGTAAATCAAGAACCTAACTACGTACTCCAACAAACAAATGAAATTTTTCTCCCCATTTCCTAAGAACAGCATTGGTTTGTGGAATGAATCCGGAGTATCTGTCACTGAAGCTTTCAGGGGTTATCCACGTTGGGCGCCAATGTTACCAAGGTGAGTAAAACATGCACCCAAACCAAGACTCGAACCCAGAACCTCCTCAAACCAAGCAAGTGCTCTATCCACAGAGCCATTTGGCACACTTATACATTTAATTCTACCTTATTAATCCAAAACCCTAGTACATAAATAACAACTTACTGTATAGAAGGATGGGGCTGTTTATCCAATATTATCTTCTTTGTCTGATTCTCACCACCCTGTTCAATAGAGAAAGCAAACTCCTACATCAAAAGGATATCATTCTTACTAACATTACCTTACATAATTTGATAAATTCAACCCATAAAAACAAAACAAAAAGAACAATCAACAAAACGTCCTTTTGTTATATATATGGATAGGAGAAATGTTCCCCTGAAAATGTTACTTTCAACAAGCAACCTGCTTCTTTCTAAATGAATGAATGAAAGGTGTTTTAACCCTTTCCAAAACAAAAACGACATATGACCACTTTGTTGCAGACTACTTTAGTAAATTCTGTGGGAAAAGGAGAAATTGCTTATAACGAGCAATTTTTCCTTTTACCACAATGTTTTCTGCCATTTCAGAAGATTAGTTTTCGATTACATCACATTTTGAAATGTCTGCAAACTCAATTTGGGACTGTCAATTTGGGACAGTCGAAAATTTGTTGTTTGGGAAAGGGTCAAGGCGCATCGACAAATAAGGTCATTAAGCGCGCATTAAAATGATGTGGATAAACATATATATTGCTTTATTGACAGGCTAAGATGTATTTGGTTAAAGAAAAATAAATACGAATTTGCAATGAATGAATAATAATAAATAGAAAAGTTGTTAATGAGTTAACGATAGTTAATATTTAATTTGTAATAAGTGTATGATATTAAGTAAAAATTTTGTAATTTGAGTTAATGATACTGATATTTAGATATTTTAAAAGAGTAAGGAATCACAATTTATTGTAAATCCTAATCTCTTTTGAGAAAAGAAAGAATTAAATAAATCCTGACTCTCTTAAAAAGCGCCTGAAGAGTGTCTATGTTAAAATATTTTGAACAAATTCTTTGAAAATCAATGCAATCAAGTAATACATGTTTGATGGTGAAAGATGTATTGATTAAAAAAGTTGCCTTTGATTCCAAGCAGACATCTTAATATTTACTGTTTTAGTATGCATATTTAAAAGAAAATCAACATATAAAGGGGAGTAAATCCCCTGTGCTGCCGCTGTAGTGCAGTTTAACCCTTTACTAAACGCCAAATTTTGACTGTTCCAAATTGGAAGAGTTTGCAAACGATGTTTCAAAATGTGATGAAATTGAAAAAGAATCTTGTGATATGGCAGAAAAATTTGTGGGAATGTTTTCCAGAGTCATCTGCAACAAACTGGTCAAAGGTCGTTATCGTTTGGGAAAGGGTTAAAGGCCTGGAACTCTGGATGATGCAACAAACCTTTACAACACTTAGATATTCAGCAATGGCGGTTCTGCCAGTCTGTGATAATTTACGGGCAGTGTCATCACATACCCAACAATGGACTCCACGTCGACCAGAATACACCCATAACAGATGCTCAAATCCAAAGTCATCTGAAATATAGCAAGATTTTATCATTTCAAATTAAAATTGATAGAAAACTCAAATTTGAGCTCAGAGGTTATGAGTTAAAAAACTTTTTGACAATTATTCCTATCAAAATATAATATTAGGAAGAGTCCACAAAAAGTTTTTTTGTCACTTTAGTACATGAGGAATAATGGGTTAAAGGGAATCTGCACCTGTTACTGGAGAGGTTAGGTCAAAATATGTCCAAGTTATTAGTCTTTCCCAAAAGCGTTGGTCCACCAGTCCTGACTGGCAATTTTCATTTTAGGCCGCCGTAAAAAGCGCTTTCTGCCGGTCCATGTGTCGGGTGATTTCTGGTAGTCCTTAAAAATGTAAACCATTACAAAAATGCGAAATACCAACAAAAGACGAGGTTTCTGTTAGTCTGTATGATCCAAACATAGATATTTCGTTCTACAAGACCAGGTGCTAAAGCTTCCATCATCCGAGTTATGTTTTTGTCATTAATTTAGAGTATTTTCGGTCTTTAGTTTTTGGATAAGTTTGAGTGGTCTCCCTTACAACATGTGTTGTTAATGTCGATTTGATTGGCTAATTCACTATATAAATTATATTACAGCCAATGAATTGTATATTACAGCCAATGAATTATTTCCTAACAAACGCTGATGACCTTTACATTTAAATAATTATAAACACTATAGCTTGAAAATTTGGACCAGTACATTTGCGTTTGGACAAGCAACAATTTCAAGGGAATAACATGTTTAAATCAAAACATGAGTAATTCTTCTTTTTCTCATTTTATTTTTGTAAAGCTGTAGAGATATGATATCAATACAGTGAAGCCTTGTTTATCGGGACCCCAAATATCAGGATGTCTCGCAATTCGAATGAAATTGTAAGGGAACAGAATTATTGTGCAATAATTTGCTTAACCAATTACCATACAATAACGACATTTGACCAGTTTTTGCAGACAACTCTCAAAACAGTGTGGTTTAAGGAGAAATTGCTCGTTCTGAGCAATTTCTCCTTGACGCACAATGTTTTCTGCCATATCAGAAGATTAATTTTTAATTTAAATTTGGGACAGTCGAAAATTTGGCGTTTGGTAAAGGTTTATAAGTATACACATGCATATAGACCGTTTATGTCTAAATATGTTAAAGACCAGGCCCTGCTTCATAAGTCCGGATTATTCGTTAATCTGGAAAATTTGTTGGGAAAGGACGTGTTCGGATTAATGAGATATTACTGTAATTTCTTTCCTACAATACCCTTACTTTGTTAAATGACCGTGGGTTGACCATTCTAGCAATACTGTAAATGATAGGCAATCTTTTTCTTGAATCTAGCCGCATTTAGAAGCTGCTATTTAGATCTGGTTACCTTTGATAATATTGTAGCCTCTTGAATAAAAGTATGTAGAACTTAGATGGGATTTTGAATCTATCCCATTTAAATGTATGGTCCGTCTGAGCATTCAACGAATTCTGAAAGTGCTTCGCCCCTTGCTTAAAAGATGGTGACATAAATTACCTCTCAATGCTCTGTCTATAATCTTTATTGCTATCTGCATCAATGGCCAGCATCGCTTACAAATATCTGCACCACTGAAGATAAAACAAAGCAAGACATACAGAGGACTCATCCAGATGGAAGAACAGTCAAATCCCAGTTAGCCGAGTTGGCGAAACCATAAGTCTTTTTGGATAAGGCACTATTTTGAACCATCAAAATTTAGGAAATGAAACAAGAGTTTTTGCACAAATGAAGAATGAAGAATCAGCAATATCTAAAGTTATAAAATCTAACTACGACGAAAATTTAAAAATGCTGTCGTTTTGTTTGTATCACTTTGCTAGTGTTCAGAAAGAGCAGCAGTACCAAACTTTCTGGTTGTGTTAAAAAAATCAAATCTGATGTTCACTAATCTCTATCTAAAAAACCTGTCTATGATCATGCAATTCTGCCCCAAACCCCTGATAACATGACATCTGCACCTTTCTGATAACATGACATCTGCACCTTTCTGATAACATGACATCTGCACCTTTCTGATAACATGACATCTGCACCTTTCTGATAACATGACATCTGCACCTTTCTGATAACATGACATCTGTACCTTTCTGATAACATGACATCTGCACCTTTCTGATAACATGACATCTGCACCTTTCTGATAACATGACATCTGTACCTTTCTGATAACATGACATCTGCACCTTTCTTACGAATAACATGACATAACATGACATCTACACCTTTCTTACGAATAACATGACATAACATGAAATCTGCACCTTTCTGATAACATGACATCTGCACCTTTCTTACGAATAACATGACATAACATGACATCTGCACCTTTCTTACGAATAACATGACATAACATGACATCTGCACCTTTCTTACGAATAACATGACATAACATGACATCTGCACCTTTCTTACGAATTTACATCTTTACGGCAGTTACATGAAATGACTGCAGGGATTGGTGTTTGTTGAACCAATACCAAATTTAAAATCTGATTGAAATTGAATGATAATCTTTTGATAAGGCAGAAAACATTGTGGGAAAAGGAAAAATTCTTTGTCCCGAGCAATAAAAATTGCTCGTCACAAGCAATGTATCCTTTTTCCCATAATGTTTTCCCGGGTTGTCTGCAACAAAGTGGTTAAATGTCGTAATTGTTTGGAAAGGGTAAAAGTGTTTCTAGAGAGACCTTTGATCACTGACTTTACAGCCATTTCTTTAAAATAAATAACCAGTAACTACTCATTTATTCTCAACAAAATAACTTTTACACTGATAAAAACATCAAACACATTCTTGTGAATAGAGACTTACAAGCACTAGATTCTGACATCATCATAGGCTGTCATATCAATATCAAACACATGCTTGTGAATAGAGACTTATGAACAGCAGATTCTGACATCATGTCAGTCTGTCGTATTAATATCAAACACATGCTTGTGAATTAAGACTTACGAACAGCAGATTCTGACATCATCACAGTCTGTCATATCAATATCAAACACATGCTTGTGAATAGAGACTTATGAACAACAGATTCTAACATCATCCTAGTCTGTAATATCAATATCAAACACATGCTTGTGAATAAAGACTTATGAACAGCAGATTCTAACATCATCCTAGTCTGTAATATCAATATCAAACACATGCTTGTGAATAGAGACTTATGAACAACAGATTCTTACATCATCACAGTCAGTCATATCAAACACATGCTTGTGAATAGAGACATACAAACAGCAGATTCTGACATCATCATAGTCGGTCATATCGATATCAAAAACAAGCTTGTGAATAGGGACTTACGAACAGCAGATTCTAACATCATCATAGTCTGTCATATCAATATCAAACACATGCTTGTGAGTAGAGACTTACGAACAGCAGATTCTGACATCATCATAGTCGGTCATATCAATATCAAACACAAGCTCCTTCTCCTGAGGTTGGAATGCTGCTGCTTTAACTGTCTTGTGGTCCTTAGGCTGTTTTAAATGGAAAAATAATAATAAAAATACAACTGTTAACAAGACACTTTACTGTTGCACCACTGTTGTGTGTTGGGCACATTGATTAACCTATTACCAAATAATAACAACATTTGAACAGTTTGTTGCAGTCTACTCTGGAAAAACATTGTGGGAAAAGGAAAATTTAGAATAATCTAATAATGACTCTACTTTGTGTCTGAATTCTTAGTATCAATTATATTCATGATTGTCCAAATGATGATTAGACTGAGGTGTGCTTGTTTTAACTTCTATTGATCAATAGATTAATCTAAGATTTCTCCTTTGAGTCTTTATTAAATGATTCTTAATTAAAGGATTAATTTTGACAAATTCATATTACTCATGCTGATTTAATGGTGCTTGGAAAAAGCCCTTCCACTGTTTTTGCCAGAGCGGTACAAATCATCAAAGGGGCTTTCTTTCGTTCTGGCAAAATGGTGGAAGGGTTTTTTTTTCTGAGTTTTTTTTTCCAGGAATTGATTAAATACCTTTAATGAAGTACATGTGATCGATTGGCACCACCACCAATTGTGATTTCGACTTTGTGAACCCTAAACTTGACACTGAACCTTGAACTATCTATTGACACTTACCTTTAGAGAGAAGATCGCACCAAGATCTATCTTGTATGGACAGCGTTTCTGCATCTCTTGTTCCAATTCTTGCTGGTTGGTGAATGACAAATATCGGATATAAACATCATCTTTCAGTGTGAAGGAAAACTCCCTACGGCTCAAATAATCTTTCGGCACTGCAAAAGAAAATCCATTAAAATACTTTTGAAGTTGGGCTGTTGACATGGAAGAAGGTTCAAGAATTTCAAAAACCTGAAATCTCTAGTTCTGAATCTTGAAAATGTTTATTTAATAGTGTAATAGGAGCAAAACTGTGATAAGCCTCCAAATCAGGAAAATTAGAAATAAGTCCAAACACTTGGTAGAAAGGGAAAAAAATCTTGTCAAATATTAGTTATTTCATGAAGTTGGTAAAAAAATGTAAATTACATAATATCTTTGTTTCCCAATAAAGCATTATTTTCCCCTGACGGTAAGGCATAAGCTTTTAAAAACCTTGCTTAATCCATTACTCCAAAATACCTCACTTCTGTTCAACAGCTTCAGAAAACATGACAAATAATTGTGTGCCACATTTCCATTACAACACCAATCAATTGATCTTTCTTTGAGACCTAGCTTTGCATTTTTTTTTCCAGATGTTAAGTGGTGATCGTATACACATTGATACTGGGCCAAACTTTCTTTACTTTTCACAAATGCAAGATTTCCCCTTTTACATTGAAAGACTTGTATACTAACCTTTAAATATTCAGACCAAATTATAAGCAGGCCTACTCAGAATCAGCTCTTTATTGTAGACCCAAGTTCTAACTTTGACATTATCAGTGATTCAGATTGGACTTGTTATCCTTAGGACACATGTCCTAAATGCTTATTTTTCTTCAGGTCATTTGTCCTAAGTTGCCAGAAAAACGTCGGACACTACATTTTATCTTCATAAATTAAATTTTTGAGTCACATCACGGCAAAAACAAAAACAATCTGCACATAATAATTTCAATCGTCTGCTGATTTTATTATTGCGCATGTTTCAAAGGGCGCCCATTGATTCTGATTGGCACGCACTATGAAAGCTCTAGATTGGAGTCTTATTTCAAGTCAGAATGGTAAAAATTGGAGTCTCTTTCTCGTTTATTTGCGACAACATTAGCGACACAGTATTTTTTCAATTTGGATGTGTTAAGGGCAAAATTAAAGACTTAGCATGGTTAAAAATGCAACAGAAAACATTAAAAAAGATAAATAATTTAAATATAAACAAATTTTTTAACAGTAGTTCTAATAATGTCAAATTTGTCTCCAATGTACGTTAATGCCCTTTACCTGCAGAGTCTAGTTGTCTAAAATCTGTCTCCATGGTTCAAAATCATCAAATAACTGCCAGATGTATCATTCTAGTTGTATATATAATCAGTCTTAATGGTATTTTGATGACCACTATCCCTTGTAGCCGGTTTACGATCGTTTTGAAATCGATCTCTAAATTATCCCCAAATCGGTCTCCAATCCTAGTTTGACGAAAACATATTTCAGAGAGATATCCGAATATCACCAAATGTAACGATTTCTACAACAACAACAACGAACCAAAACAACTCGTTAAGCATTGACTGTTTCAATTATTTGCCGATTTTTAGTTTCCCCTCTGTGATTGACCTATCCATACTTCCAAGTGTCGGTCATTTTGTCTGACGAATATATTTTTTATCGGCCCTGTGGGCCTACTGACTTTTTATTTGTCGGTCAAATTGAGATTTTATCGGCCCTGGGCCGATCCAATCTGAATCGCTGCATTTATACAATATGTACTTGCACAGTCTTGCTTTTGGACAAAATAGTATAACAATTTCAATGAATAAATGTCCCAGCTTTAAACCTTTTCCCCAACAATTAGACATTTGACCACTTTGTTGCAGACGACTTTAGAAAACATTGTGGGAAAAAATTGATATTTTTCAATAACAATTGCAATATTGGTCCTCAAACAAAAAATTTGGCGCACCATCCTCCATTAAAATTTAAATGAATGGTTCGGAAGTTTGATGTGACATGAGATATTGCCTGATGCAAAAATTTCTCAATATTTTCTGCTCATGTCAAATTAGTTTGACTACCGCCAGGAGATAATGTCTAAAGCATACACACATTAAAGACGAGTCTATCCAGTGCCTCTTTCAACTAAATTCAGAGGGGTTTACACTACAGTTTAACAGACTTTGTACACATGATACTTTTTCTTTTAATACTATGTGCTTAAAAGGTTGATCCACTAAATAACATATATGATGATCACCACTGGTGCTAGTCAAACTAATTTGATGCAATCAGGAAATAGTGAGAAAATTTTGCATCGGCAATATCTCCCGTCCATCAAACTTTCGAATCATTCATTTAATGCAGGACGGTGCAACAAAGATTTTGTCGCAACGTTTAAAGACCAATATTTCCATTGTTATTGAAAATTATCTTTTTTTTTTACTCACAATTGGAAATTAATCATTTTTTAATCAACCCATGCATTTAACATGTCTGTATTCCTCATATCAACTTTGTAATAACGGTTTAATTAACACTAGGTGACAACATTTTGGTCCCGTTCATTTTTCCCGAATCCAAAAAGGCAAACTTACCCCCTCCATACTGTAACCATCTACAATAAGGTCCATATGGGAAGAGTTTCTTGTAATATATCGGGAGAAGATCCGGAAGAGACGCAGGGTCGTAGTTATGTGTTTCACCGGGCATATTTTTCTTATTAATTACCAGTTTCGGTAACTAATTTGGCGCGAAAGTTTATAAGACTACTTTGAGAACTTTGATGTCGTAAAATCTGTTTGACGAAGAAACGAAATACAAAACTAATTCTAATGGACAGCACCGGACAGGATCAGCTTGACAGATACCAACACCGGATCAGATTGATCTTCTTAACAAATGATCTGTTTAGCAAAAACGTTTTCTTATAATTAATCAAATATTAAGTTTATCTCGAATTACAATCATGCATGATCCTTCCAAGATAGACTTTTGATAGCAATTGTTGTGAATTGCTTGTCCTTTTTACAATCCGGTTATTCGCTTTACTCTGGTTCCATGCGTTCATTTAAAGGGAGGTAACTCTTAAAAAATAGAATTTTGTAAACAAAACCAAGTTTGGGTCTTTTTAAACTAAAACAGGCACATATCCACTGGAGGTTGGTGAAATTATTTGTTTATTTTGTAGAGATAACGAACCAAATATAGATTGAATTTTGTGTGGGTTACAATGACAGCCGAAACCTAGAAATGTAATGCAAAATTCTATCTGATAATCAAAGTACTGTTAACAATTAGATCATGACTCTTTTGTTTGTTTTTTACATCGATTTTCAATGAGGCTTAAAAAGCCCATTGAGACACTCTCGATGGCTTCCTGAACAATACACCAGCTATCACGCTGGTGGGAAAATAATCCCGGCAATTTTCACCTCCACCAACAGAGATTCGAACCCTGGACAGTAGTCCGACGCTCTACCACTGTGGCACTGTCATCTTCTATAACTATTTTCTTTTTTGTTAGAAAATTCTGGTATACTAATATGGGGGAGGAGTCTTCAGAAGTGGTCTAGGAGAGCGTGTTTAAGGCCCTAGGGTCCGTTTCATCAAATGTCTTAAGTGCACTTAGCTAAGAGCAATTAAAATCACACTTACGACGGTTCTTATGTGCATTTCATCAAACAATCGCAACTGCTTATGATGATCATAAGTTAGGAGCGAAATAAAAACGCTCGCAACTATCTCATATTTACCGAAACTACCGGCATTATGTAAACTTTACCGCATTGTACCGGAATTTATGCAAATATCCTAACCATCCTTTTAAAATAGTTTAAACCTTGATTCAAAAATATTTGTTATCTAATGCATTATATTTATAGGTTTTCATAAAAAATAAGGCTCAAAAAGGAACATTAATACATAAAAAAAATTGGTTGCATGATGATTTTCCAACACTGACCTGGCTGAACATAAAATGCGTTATACCGGTATACCGTGACTTGACATTTGTTTAGGCTCTCGCTTCGCATCTTTACAACGTGCTTAGAGGTGAACAAGTACATATTGTCCCGCATCTCACTGTTTAAAATCGATAATGTACATGTGCGAATGGAATAATCCATGTTGTGTGATTCTAGATCATTTATAAACAGTATAAATAGCTTGTACTGAATGAAATAAAATCTTTTAAAATCTTAGAAAATGGCCCCCATTCTGTGATGTCATCGCACTTAAGAGAGCCCCGGACCTCTCTTAGAGTTAAGAGCGTTTTTTACTCTTAACTGCTAAGAGCGAAAATTGATGAAATAATTTCATATGCCACCAAATAATGGCATCAATTGCTGTTAAAAATTTAAAATGCTAAATAAGGTTTTTCACACTCCAGTGTGCATTCACAATGGAAGTTTATCAGGAGCAGAAAAATCGTCACCTCATGTCAATTAAACTGTTTGTACATAAAGTAAATATGAGGAATACCAACAAGTTACATGAATGGGTCGATTAAAAAGGGATTAATTCATAACTGTGTGTAATGTCATTTGATGTTTTACTGTAATTTATGGAAATATCTGCTTTCAAATGGTGCGACAAAAAATTTATCGCAGCGTCCTCCTTTAAATGAATTGTTGAAAAGTTTGATGTGACAGGAAATATTGCCTGATGCAAAATTTTCTCAATATTTCCCGATAGCGTCAAATTAGTTTGACTACTCGACTGTCTGCATGCAATCTATTGTTCAGATGGTTCCATTAGTCAGACTAATTTGACGTGTTTGGGAATTATTGAGAAAAATTTGCATGGGGCAATATCTCCTGTCATTTTTGTATTTATGTTTGTTACATCATTAGACCAAGTTTAGTCATTTGATAAAACTAATGCGAGGTATGGGTTAGAGTCCACATGTTTTAGTATTGTTTTTATCCAACTCAATGAAGTACAAACTTTTATCTTTAAATTTAGAATGTAGCACTTTTGTGCATCAAATTTCATAGTTGATGCTCAGTCTTCTAATGAACTTTAATCGTTTATCTATTTTACATGGTCCGAGATTCTCTACATGCATGCGAGAAAATCACACATCTGATATCCAAATAACTAATAAACATTTTGATTGTTAAAAATTCGCTCAGCTGTTAAAATGTGCTCACTGTATTTGTGACAGAATGCTCAAAATAACAGGTGTTAGTTTTCCGATAGGGTTGAATAAACTTTAAGGAGCCAATTTTTGACAGATATTTACGGTTGAATAAATCATACGAAAATTGAGTCTAAATTAAGCAAGGGAGGTAAATCTTCTGAGACAACACTTTGTTTATGAAGTGAATAAGTCCTTGATCATGCATGTCGAGGAAGTGGATAACAGACTTCTATAAGTAACCTTAACCCTCGGCGAAAATCTTTTGAAACTTACATATGACAATTGATATGATTTAACAGTTATTTACTGTAAACTGAGTTTCGGGCATTTATATAGACTAAAACAACAAGGATTCATAGTAAGGGTACTTTTTAGTGATGAGTTAAATAATTGCATTTAATAATCACCCCCCCCCCCTAATTTTAAAAAATCCCCCCTTATTTTCAAAGTAAGGGGCGAATTTCCCCCTTTCTTTTGGATTTCTTGAATAGACACTGATGATTATCATGTAACAAAACAATTTTGTATTTCAGTGAAAGCCATGTGATGTAGGTGGTACCAAGACTTTGCAGAATGAGTTTAATAGATGTTATTGTTGATGAATTCCCACCTGCTTCTTCTACCACAGAGCTTGTAAGTTCATCTTGGCTACCTTATTAATGTTCAATTACTTGTTGTCAAGGTGGCTGCTATTTCAATGAACCCTGGTACATCTGCACCTAACCCTTACAGTGCTGAATGATTTTCTAATAATAGATTTTTGTGTCGTCTGCTTTCCAAAACCTTAAATATCTACTTAATTTTGATAAGGAAAGATACCCAGAGTTGCAAACAGGTAAGATCACAGGCCAGCCGCCAATTTACTTGCCGGCTGGCCTGGATCTAACCTATTTGCATAAGCATGAAGTCTGTTCCAGCACTACAAGGGTTAAATTTACAACCACTCATAGACAGGAACAAGTACTGCAATGTACCCTGGAGTGGTGACCCTTCAATCTACAATGTACCTATGTTTTTATTCCTGCCCAATATGCCTTAAATATTGGTAGAAGCAGGGCTTTATTTCCTTCATTTGGGAAGAGGCCCAAGCCTGTTGAATTTGGGAAATTTTATCTCTGAAATTGCTGAATTTGGAAGCCAAAAAGCTGGTATGACTTTAAGTTTTGGGAAAAATGCATGATTTTAAAGAAATTTCCAATTGGGAAGGTGCCTTTTATGGGAGTCTGTTATATAACGTAAAAAAGCCCTGTGAAGGTTGTATCATCAAACCACCAGTTTGTCAAACAGAAAGGATATAGTAAGACTTAGTGGCATAGCAGATTCATACTGATATTATATATTCAGTGGCAGACCAGTTTGTCAAACTGATATATATAGTAAGCAGCAAAGTGGTGTGTTAAACTAATATTGTACAGAATGTTGCAAAGTGGATTGTGGGCTTGATCTTATTTAGGCTATACTATATGAAAAACAAATGATGATGGTTAAACCCTATACAGTCAAACTTGTGTTAAGAGGCCAGCCTATGGGACAGAGTTAATTGGTTGTTTAAGGCAGGTTGGCTGCTTAACCCTTTCCAAAACAACAAATTTTCGACTGTCCCAAATTTAAAGAGTTTTCAAAATGCGATGACATTGGAAAATAATCTTTTGGTAGGGCAGAAAACATTGTGGGAAAAGGAATAATTGCTTGTCACAAGCAATTTCTCCTTTTCCCTCAATGTTTTCTAAAGTCATCTGCAACAAAGTGGTCAAATGTTGTTATTGTTTGGGAAAGGGTTAAATGGGTAGTTGCTTAACACAAGTTAGACTATACATGTATAGATTGATGAGTATCAATGGTTTTATGATAGTAAATTGACAATCGACTACTAGAAGCATTCTAAAATTAAAGTCTGAAAACAAAGAAGGGAAAGGCAAAGAAACTTGAAAATGATGGGATTTGAAAGACAACTTCCGGTTTGAATGACATTTAGATACAAGGTTCTCTGTGAGTTACTTTGTTAAATCATGTTTATCTATTTTTTTTGATGATATAGATTTTCTTAACACAGAATGTTTATGTTATACATAATGATATATAATTTGCTTGCTTTAACCCTTTAGTGCTGGAACTGACTTCATGCTTACGCAAACAGGTTAGAAAATTGGCGACTGGCCTTTGATCTAATCTGTTTGCTACTCTGTGTATCTTTCCTCGACAAAATTAATTAGATATTTAAGATTTTGGAAAGCAGACAGCGAAAAAAATTATATTTAGAAAATTACCCATCATTCTATATTTCAAAGAGTGTTATTTATTCAGATGGTTGGTTACATCGTCATGTTGCCGGGTACATTTTAGCACTTTTTCCGTACCCAGGATACATTGTTGCTAGCTTCAAAGTGCCTGAGGTACATTGAACTAGTACCTTCCTCAAAAAAAGAAACTGCTGAAACCCTGTGATTTCGTTAAATAGTTTTAAGTGACCCTCTGCGCCTGTCAGCACTTCTATGGGAAAGCCAGTTTATAACTAAACACAGGAATTCCATCTCACACACCTTGCTTGCATTATGGGATACAAGCAATCAAACTTTTCAACAATCGGAACTACTTGGGTATTTCCGTGAGCTGTGAAATACACCTCGGATATAAGTGTAGGGTTACAATTTTTCGGGTAATTCAGCATCCGCCAATTAACACATTTTCTAAGCGTGCACGTTAAGTAGTTCAATGTGTATGGAAGTGTTAGACATCCTTTTTAATCACTTTTGATCAGTAACTCATACCAAATGGCGAACTTGTTGTTGTGACATGTATACTTGTTTCCTCAATCAAATTTAACGACTTTTTTTATTTTACATTCAAGATCTATTTTTAGAAACGAAAGAAAGTGACGTCATTCTCGCGGGAAACAATATGGCGTCATCCCTATTATTTCAGAGGTGTTTTCTATTGGATAAACCCGATATGTTCAGATTGACTTTTCAAAATACCCATATGATGATGGTTTCTGAGAATAGCACATCTTATTCTAACTTTAGCTCATTGTTTACGAAGTGAACACATTTTAACGGTTTGCAATATCTGCAATACAAAATTTAATGAACATAACTTTTTCTGTAAGGTTATAAACAGGGTGGGAAAGGTATCATTAATCTATTTCTATGTTTCTTCAGAAATCTATGTCCTCATTTTGTTTGTTAAAGCCATTTTTTTTGTTAAAGACAATTTATTTTAACCCTTTCCCAAACAACAAATTCTCGACTGTCTCAAATTGAAAGAGTTTGCACACGGCATTTCAAAATGTGCGTAATGATTGGGAAATAATCTTCTGTTAGGGCAGAAACCATTGTGGGAAAATCATTTCGAGCAATTTTCCTTTTCCCACAAAATGTCGTTATTGTTTTGGAAAGGTTAAAAAGGTAAAATCCCAATCCGTTAGAGATAGTCCTTTTAAAATTGTGGTGATTGTAACATTATATGGAATTAACATGTTTGGTCTCTCATAAATCCTTGTTATTTTGGTATTGATCCATCCTGTTTATCTACATTATTAGGAAGGGAGATCTTGTAAAGAACTGTGTGTCACCATTTTGTTTTCCTTCTATCGAATTGTTTCTAAGAGAAATGGAAATGGATAAGAACAAATGTTATTATAAAAAGTATTACAGGGCTTTTTTTCCTTGAGTTGTGAAGAGGCCTGTTGAATTTGGGAAATTTGATTGCTGAAATTGCTGAATTGGGAAGCCAAAAAGCTGGTATGACTTTGAATTTTTGGGAAAACTGCATGATTTTCAAGAAATTTCCTCTTGGGAAGGTGCGTTTTATAGGCCCCTGTTATATAACGTGAAAAAGCCCTGTATTATCAAGTATGTAGAGATAAAAAGAGGAATTTCACTAAAATAGCTTTAAATCATTGATATGAAGAAAGAAACAAAAATGAGTTATTTACAAAAAAAAGAGATGTTCTATGATGTAGTCATAATTATGAACATATCATAAGACATTTTGACAGTTCTAAGAATAAATTGTACATCATGTTAGCTCTAAAAATATCACAAACAACATTTTTGTCTAAAAGTAGCACTTGAATGATGTGTACTAGACTATTTACCCTTGCCCAAATAAAGGATTTCATGACTAGGCCAAAGTAATAGCAACATCAGGCATTTAACCTTTATAGTGCTGATTCATGCTTATGCAAACAGGTTAGATCCAGGCCAGCCGCCAAGTAAATTGTCGACTGGCCTATGATCTAACCTATTTGCTACTCGGAGTATCTTTCCTCATCAAAATTTAACAGAAATTTAAGGTTTTGGAAAGCAGACAACACAATAATTTATTTTTTGAAAATAACCCAGCATTTTAAGGGTTAAGAGAACTACATGTTTATGTATGTCATAGATTGAGGATTTAATTTCTTCAAAATAAAATGTCTTTTATGAATTAAATGTCTTCAATGATCTATAGAGTTACCTAAAACAATATTATTGATACACAATATCACCCACTGTCATAATTTTGTAGAAGAAATATA
This sequence comes from Cerastoderma edule, assembly GCA_947846245.1. Lineage (NCBI taxonomy): Eukaryota > Metazoa > Mollusca > Bivalvia > Cardiida > Cardiidae > Cerastoderma > Cerastoderma edule. The sequence continues at coordinate 19,970,986 of OX401422.1, read as the reverse complement.
GCACATCTATGTTGAAGAAATGGTTTTAAAGTCAATTAGAAACTGTTAAACCTTTTCCCAAACAATAACGACATTTGACCACTTTGTTGAAGACAAATTTAGAAAATGTTGAGGGAAAAGGAGAAATTGCTCGTAACGAGCAATTTTTCCTTTTCCCACAATATTTTCTGCACTATCAGAAAAATATTTTACAATTTCATCACATTTTGAAATACCCATTAACCGATGGTATTTTTTCAGGTACCATTATTATGCGGGTCTCACAAACTTTTGAATGTATACCTTATTCCCGTCATGCGAAATGTGCATGTATACCTTATTCCCGTCATGCGAAATGTGCATGTATACCTTATTTCCGTCATGCAAAATGTGCATGTATACCTTATTCCCGTCATGCGAAATGTGCATGTATACCTTATTCCCGTCATGCGAAATGTGCATGTATACCTTATTCCCGTCATGCGAAATGTGCATGTATACCTTATTCCCGTCATGCAAAATGTGCATGTATACCTTATTCCCGTCATGCGAAATGTGCATGTATACCTTATTCCCGTCATGTGAAATGTGCATGTATACCTTATTCCCGTCATGCGAAATGTGCATGTATACCTTATTCCGTCATGCGAAAAAATCAAAAAGATAGTAGGAGGTTGCCATCAAAGCACTGAAAGGCATGGAAAGTTGATTCACTTTTTTTTTTCAATCATAACACAGGTGTTCATTAACTTTAGAGTGAAAAAGATATAAAGATAGTCTTTTGTTTAGTGACGAGGATTGATTAAATCATCATTTGAACGTTTGTTTCCGAGAGCACAATCTGTCCCTTTAAATTGCATGGACTAAATATTTAAGAGCCTTTTATCCTTAAGTCACAGAAGTATTTCTGCTGCAGAGACATCAAAGTGAAGTTACTATGAAGATTCAAGAACTTATTCATGAACTTTCATGCGGCCATTTTGTACTTAGAAAAACCCTGTTAAGTTTTTACTTGCAAGTTAACTTTATGTCTTATGAATGGAATGGGTTGATACATCACACATGTGTTCAGTGTCACTAGTAAGTGTCACTAGTAAGGTCCTTGACCAAGTTTTCAAATCTCTTGTTTTGAATTTAAACAAATTATGTGGCCTTTTGCATAAACAAATTCTTTGTTAAAGTTTTGCGTTCATGTTTTTGTATCAACAACTATTGTAAGGAATCATTGTGTGCATCCTCACATTTTAGAAACAAATAATATTTTACCGACCAACACCCCTCTCCGACATTATTAAATAGTCAAGCATGCTGTCTTGTGGACAGCTCTTGTTTTAACCCTTTCCCAAACAATAAAGACATTTGACCACTTTGTTGCAGACAACTTTAGAAAACAATTTGTGGGAAAAGGAGAAATTGCTCGTAACGAGCGATTTTTCCTTTTCCCACAATGTTTTCTGCCCTATCAGTAGATTATTTTCCAATTTCATCACATTTTGATGTCGTCTGCAAACTCTTTCAATTTGGGACAGTCGAAAATTTGTTGTTTGGGAAAGGGTTAAATAAAAATACTGTACATATAGGCAGCAATTTTAGTATAAAGACATTGAAATCGTTTTTCTTTTTGAATGACAAGCAATGATTAGATCCCAATTTAACAAATTGATACATACAGAACAAAATCTGTGAGATATTCCCTTTAACCTTTACAGGGCTGGAACAGATTTCATGCTTATGCAAACAGGTTAGATCACAGGCCAGATGCCAACTAAATTGCTGGCCTTTGATCTAACATGTTTGCTACTCTGAGTGCCTTTCTTCATCAAAATTAAGCAGATATTTAAGGTTTTGGAAAGCAGATTACACAAAAATCTATTTTTAGTAAAATTACCCAGCATTATAAGGGTTAATATTGGAGATCATAAAGGGTTACAGGTAAGCGATACAGCTCCTGCTATGGTATAAATTTCTATTTGTTTCCATGGCTACCTGATCAGAATTAGCATCTTTCTACCATTTCATTTATATTTGCTGTCAGAGGCCAACATGCCCCAAGGAGAAAACATATATTTCAAGTCTGTATGCTTCATTGGAATTGTGTGCTTGAATTTGGCTTTTAGACTTGGATAATTACAATTTTTCAACTTGTTTATTATCTTTTTTTTATGATGTGGATGTTGTGTATTTTTGTGTGTATTTTCTTTATTTCCTTGAACCCTTAAATGGAATTATGTAGGTGATCCAAATTGAAAGAAACAGCAAAAATCACCTGTTAAGTGTGAAAAATAGCACTCAATGTTTTCTAATGTTGTCTGCAACAAAGTGGTCAGATGTTGTTATTGTTTGGGAAACGGCTAATATGTTGTTATTGTTTGGGAAACGGTTAATATGAACAAACATTTTTTTTTATTTTCAACTTAATTTGATTGGTGAACAACTTGAAATGACTAGGTGCAACAAAAGTGAATGCAGTTATATTCGTAATGTTTGCAGAACATTTATGCACAGTTAGAAATCTAATACATTGTAATAGTGAATATGAGGGTACAAAAATAGACATCAAAACTGATGAGTGGATGAGAGTGTTGTTCACTGACCACATATGATTGTCTTTACGGAACTAGTCTGCTCGGTTCAATTCATTTGTGGGAGGAAGACAAGTCTGCTTGGTTCAATTCATTGGTGGGAGGAAGACAAGTCTGCTCGGTTCAATTCATTGGTGTGAGGAAGTCAAGTCTGCTCGGTTCAATTCATTTGTGGGAGGAAGACAAGTCTGCTCGGTTCAATTCATTGGTGGGAGGAAGACAAGTCTGCTCGGTTCAATTCATTGGTGGGAGGAAGACAAGTCTGCTCGGTTCAATTCGTTGGTGGTAGGAAGATTAGTCTGCTCAGTTCAATTCCTTGGTGGGAGGAAGACTAGTCTGCTCATTTCAATTCATTTGTGGGAGGAAGACAAGTCTGCTCTGTTCAATTCATTGGTGGCGGAAGATTAGTCTACTCAGTTCAATTCATTGGTGGGAGGAAGACTAGTCTCTGCTCAGTTCAATTCATTGGTGGAATGAAGACTAGTCTGCTCGGTTCAATTCATTGGTGGGAGGAAGACTAGTGTGCTTGGTTCAATTCATTGGTGGGAGGAAGATTAGTCTACTCAGTTCAATTCATTGGTGGGAGGAAGACTAGTCTCTGCTCAGTTCAATTCATTGGTGGAATGAAGATTAGTCTGCTCGGTTCAATTCATTGGTGGGAGGAAGACTAGTGTGCTTGGTTCAATTCATTGGTGGGAGGAAGACTAGTCTGCTCAGTTCAATTCATTGGTGGGAGGAAGATTAGTCTGCTCGGTTCAATTCGTGGTGGGAGGAGAGTGTTGTTCACTGACCACATATGATTGTGTCTTTACGGAACTAGTCTGCTCGGTTCAATTCATTTGTGGGAGGAAGACAAGTCTGCTTGGTTCAATTCATTGGTGGGAGGAAGACAAGTCTGCTCGGTTCAATTCATTTGTGGGGGAAGACAAGTCTGCTCAGTTCAATTCATTGGTGGGAGGAAGACAAGTCTGCTCGGTTCAATTCATTGGTGGGAGGAAGACTAGTCTTCTCAGTTCAATTCATTGGCGGGAGGAAGCGGGAGTTATCTGGCAGGGGGAATAACATGACCAGTGTTATGTACAATTTTATGTCCAAACAAGATGGCCACGCTTATGATGTAACAGGTTTTTTTGGGGGGTTTTCTCCTACTTTTGCCAATGATAGCCTATAGAAATCACAGTCGAAGACCGACTGTTTTAGACATGCCCACCAGTTGACTGCAATTTCTCTGTCCAGTGTTAGACATAAAGCCGTTATAAAGCATAGGTTATCATACACAACTAGAACCGGAAAGTTGATGGCCAAACTCATGCGGGGGTACACAATGTGGCTATCATTAGACATAAAGTAGTTATAAAACCATAGGTTAACATACACAACTAGAACCGGAAAGTTGATGGTCAAACTCATGCGGGGGTACACAATGTGGCTATCATTAGACATAAAGTAGTTATAAAACCATAGGTTAACATACACAACTAGAACCGGAAAGTTGATGGTCAACTCATGCGGGGGTACACAATGTGGCTATCATTAGACATAAAGTAGTTATAAAACCATAGGTTAACATACACAACTAGAACCGGAAAGTTGATGGTCAACTCATGCGGGGGTACACAATGTGGCTATCATTAGACATAAAGTAGTTATAAAACCATAGGTTAACATACACAACTAGAACCGGAAAGTTGATGGTCAACTCATGCGGGGGTACACAATGTGGCTATCATTAGACATAAAGTAGTTATAAAACAATAGGTTAACATACACTACTAGAACCGGAAAGTTGATGGTCAACTCATGCGGGGGTACACAATGTGGTTATCATTAGCAAAAGTAGGTGCAAAAATACCTGTCGTGTGGCCATCTTGTTTTGACATTTTAAGGATGTAAACGTTGGTCAAATGATTCCTCTGGCCTGGTAAAGCAAATTTTGTGGAACATTTATGCAAAGTAAAGAAGCTGTTACACTTTGTTAGAACATTCAGGAACATATTAATAAACGTCAATCAGTGGATGACGGTGTATATCACTGATTAGTCCGTGATTGTGTCTTTGAGAGGCTTGTTTGCTCAGTTTGTTACATCAAAGGTTCGATGCAAGACATAAGTAAGTGCTTCATGTTTGTGAATAACTTCTCATTTTCCCACATTAGTTTCTATAGAGGTCTGCTGCTACTTATGGTTTCCCTGCAAAGAATTCAATAACATTCATGAACAATCATGAACAACAAATGGTTGAGCATGGACACAAAGTTGTCATTTGAATTATTCGGGAATTGTAAGTACATGTTTATGAACACCAATAATAGGTTCATGAATGTATTTATGAACCTGTTCATCAATAACATGAACAGGGTATGTGTTTATGAACAGCCATTTATTGTTCATGAAAGTTCATAAAGTAATTTTTTAATCTTTGGCAGGGTTATATGATGAGATTTTGAGGTTGGTGTAAACATGAAGCATCATTGTGCAGTAATTATAAAAATTATGAAGTATGCAAAATATCATTATTTAATGATATTGATAAGACCCCATTTGTTGTACCAAAATCTAAAATTGCTTGTATTGAGCAATTTCTACTTCTGTTTCTTTGTTTCTTATACAGCCTGTCACAGGAAGTCAAAATGAAAATATGTTAAATAATGGGTTTACCCTTTCCCAAACAATAACGACATTTGACCACTTTGTTGCAGACGACTTAAGAAAACATTGTGGGAAAAAGAGAAATTGCTTTTAACAAGCAATTTTTCCTTTTCCCACAATGTTTTCTGCCTTATCGGAAGATCTTTTTCCAATTTCATCACATTTTGAAATGTCGTCTGCAAACCCTTTCAATTTGCGACAGTCGAAAATTTGTTGTTTTGGGACGGGTTAAATACTGTTAGCTTTTATCCAAGAGGACAATGTTCTCATTTACAATTTATATATATATCTAAAAAACACTTAAAGGTAACTGTGTAGTTGTAGTTGTTAGTTTACTGTTTACACATGATATATTGTCGAGCATCAATGGTCATATTAGCCTTCATATATCGGAGTACTTTTTGGCTCTTTTAATGGAAAATGTTTTATTTATTTTTAGTGTAAGGTGATATGATCTTAACTTTACACATCTTTTTGGTGGGTTATTTGGTGTTTGACATGTATGGAAAATGTATCGTTCTGTATTGGTTTACTTTGCTGCTCCCTTTTAGTTATCACTGCCGATATTAAATGAAGTAGGAGTGTTAAAAATAAGTGTTGAAGTATTAGGATTTGTTTGGATTTGTTTTACTCAAATGAAGACACCAGTATTTTATTTTTTCTTGCCAAAATCTGTATTGCAGATTATTTTGTTATGTGAACCACAGTGACTTAATGGAAATAGACAATCTATAGTGAACAATGTTATAATTTCTTTTCGTCTCGTTAACCACAATGACTTGATTGTTATAGTCAATTCAAAGCGAACAATGTTTAAACTTCTTTTCATTATGTCAACTGCAGTAACAGGATGGTAATAGACAATCCATCATGAACAATGTTAATCCATCATGAACAATGTTATAAGTTCTTTTTGATATGTAACCGTTGCTGTATTGATATTTATAGAAGTCTGAACAGTGATCAATGCCACAAACTCTTTTCATTATGTGAACTGTACTGATTTGATGGTAATCAACAGTAAACAATGGGTTGTGTGAATAGTACTGGTCGTCATGACGAGGAATATGTAGAGACCTTGACCTTAAAGAGAAAGGTCACAAAAAAAGTGAAAGGTAAAAGTGTAAAGATATCCATATCTGTAATCGCTGACCCACATTCTAGCGTGGAAGATGTGACCTTGAACAATGACCTTGCTGAAGGTCATCAACTTTGTGAATACCACATGGAGAGTGGTGAAAACTTGAATTTTGTCGACAATGTGTTCTCAAAACGAAGAAGCTTTAGGACAATATCATTTTTTGATGGAAAGAGACTTACGAAATTTCCAAAATCAAAGACATACAGAATTTGCTATGATTGTAAAGAGAATCGAGATGATGTCCATAAGACAACCCTTCAGTGTCATGTGGAAAAAGATCTATGCCGCGGATGTTCTGTCAAAAGTAGGAAAAATCCGAAACCAGATGGCTCTGTTGGACATGGGAAAGATGATCCATCTGTAGCAAATCTTAACATTGCGGCTTTTGCGAGTCTCCTAGCCTTGGTAAGTCATCTGACCATTGTCATGTGATGTGTATGTGATACCTCTGTATTATAGTATGCTGGGAACTGTTTTACTAAGCAACTTAACGATAATATCTGCATAGGTCAAAACTGATTATCATTGATATTATTTTAAGTGAAAGTACAATAGTGCAATGTTACACGTCATTAAAAGCGTCTCGAAGAGACGGTTCCAATGATGTTTTACTTTGCAATATTGCTTCACCCAATATTGAAATGAGAGGAATTGTTGTTTTAGACTTACGCAAATCTTGCGCAAAGTGTAAACTGTTTAGTAAAACGGTACCCTGACCATTGTCATGTGATATGTATATGATACCTCTGTATTATCGTGTGTGTTTGACTAAACAACATAAGGAAAAAGTTTGTGGAAGTCAAAACTGATAAACATTGATAGTATCTTGAATAGATATAATATATTGCAAAGTTACACATCATAGGAAGCATTTTGAAGAGAAGATTGCAATGATGTGATGCTTTCCAGTGTAGCTTTCTCAATATTGATATGGTGATATGTATGTGATCCTCTGTATTATAGTGTGCTGAAGAATGTTTTACTAAACGATATAAGGAAAAGGGTTGTGGAAGTCAAAACTGATAAACATGGATAGTACCTTGAAAAAATATTATATATTGCAATGTGACATTTTATTGGGAGTGTCTTGGAGAGAAGATTGCAATGATGTGTTGCTTTCCAGTATAGCTTTTCTCAATATTTAAACAAAAGGGAATATCCTTTTTGAACTTTTGCAAATATTTTAGTGTAACATGTTTAGTAAAATCCTATCCTGCTGTTTTCACAGTAGTCCATTTTTAAAATTAACACAGTCTCAATAAGGCTGTCAGAGGCTGTCTTTACAGACCACAGAACTATAACTTGGTTGGTCAAGAAGATACCAGAACAAACATGTATCATGGAGCAAAAAAGGGCCAACCCTTTTTCTTATCAAATTGACAAGTCACATACACTGCCTTTGCATAAATTTTCATAATGGTTCAACATTTCCCCTTTATCTTTGGCTATCATTGGGAAAAGTAGGTGAAAAAAAGCAAAAATATCTGTGGCTCGGCCATCTTGTTCGGACATAAGATCGTAAACATTGGTCACATGATTCCTCTGCCTGGATATCAGAGAAAAGGTTAAGCCAAAACATAAGTCCATTTGTCTATACTTACCCATTACCAAACAATAACAACATTTTACCACTTTATGCAGACGGCTCTGGAAAACATTGAGGGAAAAGGAGAAATTGCTTGTGACGAGTAATTTCTTCTTTTCCCACAATTTTTTCTACTCTATCAGAAGATTACTTTCCAATTTAATCAGAATTTGAAATGTCATCTGCAAACTCTTTAAATTTGGGAAAGTCGAAAATTTGGCATTTGGGAAAGGGTTGACATACCTTGATTATAACTGTCATTATATAATAGTCATGTATTTGTACCTGTTCAAGTTGACAACTACACTGATCTACCAGTTCCCTATTTGTACCTGTTCAAGTTGACAACTACGCTGATCTACCAGTTCCCTATTTGTACCTGTTCAAGTTGACAACTACACTGATCTACCAGTTCCCTATTTGTACCTGTTCAAGTTGACAACTACACTGATCTACCAGTTCCCTATTTGTACCTGTTCAAGTTGACAACTACACTGATCTACCAGTTCCCTATTTGTACCTGTTCAAGTTGACAACTACACTGATCTACCAGTTCCCTATTTGTACCTGTTCAAGTTGACAACAACACTGATCTACCATTTCCCTATTTGGACATTCTTCTTATACCATTCTCTGATTTGAGTATTTTCCCTGGTCCAAATTGAAAGCAACACCAGACAACAACAAAATCTCAAAAAAATAACTAATTGGGTATTGAGAACAATTAATCTTTTTGTCCCAGTGAATTCTATCAAACACCATTTAGAATAGATATTTCTATTTTTGCCATACTTCAATTGTGATGTGCTTGTGCTTTGAATTTGAACCATTTAGAAATTTTCAAATAGGAGAATGTGTTAATGTTTCTCTAAACCACAGGGACCAATGTCGTTTGACATACATGTACCTATATTATCAATATAAACTCTAAACTATCTTCTAATTTAGGTACTCATCGAAATCATGATAGATTATGTATTGATATAAACGTAAATGAATTGCTCCCTAAACTAGACAGTAGGGTATGATCATATTTCCTTAACCCATTACCAAGCAACAAATTTTCGACTGTCCCAAATTGAAAGAGCTTGCAGACGACATTTCAAAATATGATAAAATTTGAAAATAATCTTCTGATAGGGCAGAAAAAATTTTCGGAAAAGGAAAAATTGCTCGTTACGAGCAATTTCTCCTTTTCCCTCAATGTTTTCTAAAGTCGTCTGCAACAAAGTGGTCAAATGTTGTTATTGTTTGGGAAAGGGTTAAAAGGAGATTTTGTTGATATCAATCATTTCTTCATCTTGCACAACAGTTCCAATATTCATCAAAAGGAGACGGTTGGTGATTTAAACACAATTTTGTTTTGTGTAACATTTCAATTAAGGTGCTCATCATGATGTATGAAAATCATGAATTGAAGTTGTTTTGACAAACTGAGAGTATTACTGTTGTTCATCATGTTGAATTAAATTGATTTGCAAATCATGAGCAAAATCTCTTTTTGTCTCAATTATTTCAAATGTCTGCAGCATTCGATTGAAAGCCATGTTTATAAGAGAGAAGAAAGGATTAAGTGAGCATGTAATTCTTTGTAAAAAGAGAAATTACATTGTTGTCCTTAACTTTACTTAAAATAGAGAAAAGAAAAAAGAATTATTTATAAGCATCTCTACCCCAATGTTTATACACTCCCAAACGTGATTGTTGAATTAGAGGACATTGGGATGCTTTAAATTTGGCTCATTATTAGAAATGTTTTCCTTGAACTCAATACTTCTTCATTCCAATGTTTATTTCAAAAAACTAAAGGCTTGAAAAGATATTCCTCCTCTTTCACAATGGTTTTTACTTTATTGTTATTTTGATTGTAGCCTGGTGAAATAGTCAGTCTCAAATCTCGCATAATGTTGTGTTTAAGTATTTTTATGCTTTGTAACAGAGGTCTATAAAAGGCGCTTTACCAATTCCTTAAAAACCATGCAGTCTTCCCCAAATCAGCTTTTTTTTCCCCAAGTACAACAATTGCGCTTCCCCAAGTCTAAAGGCTAATGATGTTTTCCCAAGAAAAGGGACAGAAATATAACAAAAGAATCATATTTTGAAACTTGTAAACTGAGAGTAAAATGTAGGACTTCAATTGAAATTTGATATTCAGAAGAAACAATGGAAGACAAAAACAACTCATTTACCAAATTGCTGAAGTGTTACAAAGAACCCTCCATGTGCGTTAAAATTTTGTGCAAGTGTTTCTTTGCTTATATAATACCTTGCAAAAGATTCAAGAACTTACTCATGAATTTATTCATGAACCTGTACTTGATGTTTATGAACATGTTTTTGAATTTCATTAACAAGTTCTGTGATCATGAACATTGATTCTTTGTTCATGAATGACCATTCCATGTTCATTAACATTCATGAAGTTCATGAATAGGTTCTTCGAATCTTTCGCCGGGGATTATTTTGTTGATTTAAAGCCGCAATCTCGGTCATTGGGCCATAGAAAATCACACTATGACCGAATTAATCTGTCATATAGCTTCTGGCTAGAATATTTGTTGTGCTCAAAATGATGTTAACCCCTTATCACATTATACTGTACCTCTATTTGACGACACATCTGCTGGTAATGTCATCAGAAACGACTGTACACATAATGTAATGATAGATTGCTCCTAATGAACAATGTATTCTTTTGTCACAATGGTGTCTGCCAAATATATTAAAAAATTGTATTGTTTCATGCCTTTTTTTGTCGTCTGCTGTTTACAGCTATTTGAAGCAGTCACTAATTCCCAAATGACTCAAATGATAATTAATTCCATGATTAATTACTCAAATGGAAGCATATCCACTCTGCGTGGGAAGTAATTTTAGACATATTACTTAATTACTACAAATGATGTTCACATTACAAAGTCATTTATCACAACTATCGGTTATGTATCTATTAGTTTCATACAAATAGTTATATTGAGTAAAGGATGAGATACATAATGTGTGATAAGTGTTATATATCCGACCCTTTTCCATATTCTTATGTATACACAGCAAAACACTGTCTGGTCTTGATGCTACCATGAAATAACATTTTATTGGGAGATTAAAAATGTGTTAAGTAACATGAAGAATAAAGAATATTGTGACTTTATGAATAAATTGCTCTTGCAAGCAATATTTTCTTTTTTTGAAAATGTTTCATGAAAGCTACCTTTAGTCATATGTGCTCAGGTGAAAACGTGACAAGCCAATATAAGCAGGGGAGCAAACCTATCCCTGTCTGTCTGTCTGTCTGTGTAGAATTACTAAAGCCATTTCATCTTACAAAAGTAAAGATGAAGTATTTTGTAACATATCACCTTAACCCTTTCCCAAACAAATTTTCGACTGTCCCAAATTGAAAGAGTTTGCAGACGACATTTCAAAATGTTATGAAATTGGAAAATAATCTTCCGATAGGCGAGAAAACATTGTGGGAAAAGGAAAAATTGCTCGTCACAAGCAATTTCTCCTTTTCCCTCCATGTTTTCTTAAGTCGTCTGCAACAAAGTGGTCAAATGTATTGTTTGGTAATGGGTTAATAGCTGGAACAGACTTCATGCTTCTGTAAACAGGTTTCCAAAACCTTTAATATCTACTTGATTTTGATGAAGAAAGATACTAAGAGTAGCAAACAGGTTAGATCCCAGGCAAACTGCCAATTAACTTGGTGGCAGGCCTGGATCAAACCAAATCTATTTATAGAAAATTTCTCAGCATCCCAAGTGTTAAACAATTTCATCATGCAAAAGTAAAGATCAAGTATTCAATGGAAAACTATAGCATCTCCTTCACAAATATTTGACAGAAAAGTTTCTCTGTTATCCATAGTTACTTCTTCAAACCCTCATGCAGCAAACCATCGAAGATTTAGGTAAAACTGGGTAAAGAGGAGAAATCACTCATTATTTCACAGATTGTAGCCTGGATGCTCCTAGGTTTGAGTCCCACCGATGTTGTTGGTTCGGTGGGAGTGTCCTTTGACAAAACTCTTTAGAACCTTAGCCCTAAGTTTTGTTTTATTCTAGAAAAGATGTAATGTAACTGAAAAATTGTCTAAACAGCGCTAAACTTTGTGGATTTTTATTTTTCTATTTAATAATTACAATAAGTTCTTGCCTTTTCCGTGGTCTTGCCACAATGTCCTTTATTGGGGGGATTATTTAAAGCCATAATAGCGCTCATTTAAAGTAAAATTGTGGAAGTCCTAGAATAATTGACAATTAACATAAAAATAAACTGAGGTCAGCCATTTCCTAAAAGTCAGGGACATTGAAATTAGGGAAATTTTTTATTTTGAATTATCGCATTGTTGGTGTTGTATAAATGACAGAGTTTTTATGTCCATCATGTGACTTTTCTAACCAGGTGCCTGCCATTTGTTTAAGCAAGCACATCAGTATTTTAGACAGAACTTGAATGCAAACAATGAAATCGAATTGTGTGCTACAGAATGCATGAAAATAGCTTTTTTAAACGTCACTGATATATAGAGCAGATGTTATGAATTCATGATAATGTGGTGTTTTGCTATATTTTAACATATTGTTTCATTATTTATAACTCATTTTACCCAGTTTTGCAGGGGTATTTTTGTGACATTTGGCTTTAAAAGAGTTCCATTATATAATTGTTTTGCTTAATTAAGTAAAGGAAGGGGTTCTGTCCAAACAGAAGTTGCAAATTATTAATGTTTTATGTGCACAATTTTGTTTTATTTGTGATTTGTGTTAATGTGATCAATCACTATGTCTCTCATAGCTCTTTTCCTGCTGAGATATGCAGTAATTAACATTGAAAACAATCATTAAATGTGGTTTAATTTGGTCAATGCAACATTATAACAACTCATAACTTATTTGAAGGAGTTGCTATGGTTTTGTTTTGAATTGACAAAATATCCATGAATAACTTCATATCTGATAGTTTAATGATCATTCAAGTGTTGCAATGAAATCCCATCATTTGATGCAATCAACTTTGATCAGTCACTACATACCACCATGTGAATGAACTTGTTAACCCTTATAGTGCTGGAACCAACTTCAAGCTTGTGCTAACAGTTTAGATCCAGGCCAGGCGCCAATTAAATTGGCGGCTGGCCTGTGATCTAACCTGTTTGCCATTCTGAGTATCATTTCCCATCAAAATTAAGCAGGTATTTAAGGTTTTGGAAAGCAGACGACACAGAAATCTATTTTTAGGAAATAACCCAGCATTCTAAGGGTTAAGCCATTACCCAGTTTTTGTCAGTGATACCTCATTTGTGATAATCCTTGAAATGATCGAACATGTCTGTTGTAGGTGCTTAAAACAAAATTCATCACGATGTCACACACCTGTGCGGATAGCTTCCAACTTAACCCTTTCCCAAACAATGACGACATTTGACCACTTTGTTGCAGATGACTTTAGAAAACATTGTGGAAAAAAGGATTGCTCCCTATGAGCAATTTCTCCTTTTCCCACAAGGTTTTCTGCTCTATCTGAAGAATATTTTCCAATTTGATCACGTTTTGAAATGTTGTCTGCAAACTCTTTCAATTTGGGACAGTCCAAAATTTGTTGTTTGGGAAAGGGTTAAGAATTAAGTTTGATTCAAATGGGCTAACATTTCGTTATGAAAGTGCAGCCTGACTGCAGATTTAAGCCTTAGAATGCTGGGTAATTTATCTAAAAACGATTTTTGTGTCGTCTTCTTTCCATAAGCTTAAATATCTGCTAAATTTTGTTGAGGAAAGATACTCAGAGTAGCAAACAGCTTGATCCAGGTCAGTTGGTGGCAGGACTGGATCTAACCTGTTTGCATTAGCATGAAGTCGGTTCAAGTACTATAAGGATTAAAGATCCATACTTCAAATAAGTGGGGTTGTTGTCACTATCCCTTTACCAAATGTCAAATTTTCGAATGTCCCAAATTGAAAGACTTTGCTGGTTACAAGCAAATTCTTCCTTTCCCGCAACGTTTACCAAAGTGGTCTGCAACAAACTTGTGAAATGTCGTAATTTTTGGTAAAGGACTATCCAGGGTTTTTCTCAGTTGTATTTGAGAACAATATGGCTATGAGGGCAATACTGACTTCTCTATGCAGGTTTCTGGAGACCATTTTATTCATGTCGTGAGGAAATCTTGTGTAAGAACCTTTATGAGACAGGCCATTTAACATTGATTTCTACTGTTTATAATAAAGAGCGATACCAGTGCATCTACCCAAGTTTCCGGGGTAGTCAAAGGCAGGCCATTTAACATTGATTTCAACTGTTTATAATAAAATAGCGATACCAGTGCATCTACCCAAGTTTCCGGGGTAGTCAAAGGCAGGCCATTTAACATTGATTTCAACTGTTTATAATTAAATAACGATACCAGTGCATCTACCCAAGTTTCCGGGGTAGTCAAAGGCAGGCCATTTAACATTGATTTCAACTGTTTATAATTAAATAGCGATACCAGTGCATCTACCCAAGTTTCCTGGGTAGTCAAAGGCAGGCCATTTAACATTGATTTCTACTGTTTAAAATTTAATAGTGATACCAGTGCATCTACCCAAGTTTCCTGGGTAGTCAAAGGCAGGCCATTTAACATTGATTTCAACTGTTTACAATTAAAAAGTGATACCAGTGCATCTACCCAAGTTTCCTGGGTAGTCAAAGGCAGGCCATTTAACATTGATTTCAACTGTTTATAATTAAAAAGTGATACCAGTGCATCTACCCAAGTTTCCGGGGTAGTCAAAGGCAGGCCATTTAACATTGATTTCAACTGTTTATAATTAAATAGCGATACCAGTGCATCTACCCAAGTTTCCAGGGTAGTCAAAGGCAGGCAATTTAACATTGATTTCAACTGTTTATAATTTAATAGTGATACCAGTGCATCTACCCAAGTTTCCTGGGTAGTCAAAGGCAGGCCATTTAACATTGATTTCAACTGTTTATAATTAAATAGCGATACCAGTGCATCTACCCAAGTTTCCTGGGTAGTCAAAGGCAGGCCATTTAACATTGACTTCAACTGTTTATAATTTAATAGTGATACCAGTGCATCTACCCAAGTTTCCTGGGTAGTCAAAGGCAGGCCATTTAACATTGATTTCAACTGTTTATAATTAAATAGCGATACCAGTGCATCTTCCCAAGTTTCCTGGGTAGTCAGAGGCTTGGAAAGGTTGTCTGCCCCTGGGAAGTGTTTTACTGAACTGCTGAAGGAAAGTATTTGTGCAAATAGAAACTGATATTCAGGGATAATCTCTAAGTAAAATTACAATATTGTAATGTTACATGATTGTCTCATGTTGCATTGTTACATTGTTACATACTGATAAAGTGTTACATTGGAATAGTTCTTATCTCAATATTGATACAAAAGGAGATATTGTTTTGAAATTGAGCAAATTGTTTTTAACTATTTTTAATCCATTACCAAACAATAACGACATTTGACTACTTTGTTGCAGACAACTTTAGAAAACATTATGGGAAAAGGAGAAATTGCTTGTAACAAGCAATATTTCCTTTTCCCACAATGTATTCTGCCCTATCAGAAGACTTTTATCCAATTTCATCACATTTTGAAATGTTGTCTGCAAACTCTTTCAATTTGGGACAGTCGAATATTTGGCGTTTGGGAAAGGGTTAAGGAAAAAAGTAAAGTGTCAATGATGAATCCAGGATGTCCTTTATATAGCCAAAGTGTGACATAATTAATATTCTATGATGATCAATTGTTAATTAGTAGACAAATTGCCAATCATTAACATAGGTGATATGTGTCAATTTACCCTTTCATTATGAGTTATTTTTACTTTTTAAGAAAATGCATTTTATGCAATGCTTTTCTGATGTTTTGATATTTTGTTTTTAGAAAATGCAGTTTAAAGACTTTTTTGTTTTTAAAGGTTAACCATTTCAAAGAATGATGGGATTTGTTTTAAACAAGTTTTGCAACAAAGTGCTTGTTTGCTAAAATCACATAAACCTCATACCATGTTTATGTATACAGACTATAGAAGTGTGTTATGACAGCATATCATAAAGAAAAAGGAGCAACAATGCGAATTCTTGCAGCATATTAATTCTTCAAATTTGTTTGCCCAATCATTTTATACTGTACAATGTTTTCATGAACCTGTTCTTGATGAGGATTCCCTTAAAATCCATTAACAAGCTTTGTGTTCATGAACAGCTTTTTGTTATTCATGAACGTTCATGAATAAGTTTTAGAATCCTTCACATGGGGTGTTTTGAAATACTGTGTGCAAATTGGTAAATACCAAAGCGACAAAAGAATATAAATTTATTTCTAATTGTGAGCAATTAATTAATTGATCACATATGTTTATATAGAACAGTGATCAAAGTGAGGTATTATGGAGTAAGGGGGTTAACCCTTTACCAAACAACAAATTTCTGCCTGTCCCAAATTGAAAGAGTTTGCAGACGACATTTCAAAATGTGATGAAATTGAAAAATAATCTTCTGATAGGGCACAACATATTGTGGGAAAAGGATAAATTGCTTGTGACAAGCAAATTCTCCTTTTCCTACAATGTTTTCTAAGGTCGTCTGCAACAAAGTGGTCAAATGTCGTTATTGTTTGGGAAAGGGTTAAATCACTTGTATTTGGGGGAAAAGGTTAAGAGTTGGTAAGTAAATATTGTATGTGACATGAATTAGTTGGCTGTTGTCATTGTATTAGGTATGCATACTTGTGGATGGACTGTTTACTGAACTAATATACATCTATATAGAGACAAGAGAATGTGTATGGGTTAGGTGATATTTACTCAGTTCATTAAAGGAAATTTTCATTGGATTACATGTGAGAGAATTACATTGAATCACTGATTGATTCAAAAATATTCATTTTCAACATTGTGTATTTAAATGTGATATGTGAAGGGTTTTGGAATTCAGTGTGTAGTGTTAATCATTTGGTGAATTTGGTAGAGTGAAATATTTATGTTTTAATTTGAATTGATCCACTAATTGGTTCAAGGTTTTGATCATTTTAAGTTTTTGATGATCTATCAATACTTTGTACATAATTAACATGTGACTCACTAATAAGTTATGCTCTTTTATTACCCAGTTTATTTCTTGATATATCCCTTTAACCCTTAAATTGCTGTAACTGACTTCATGCTTATGCAAACAGGTTGGATCCAGCCAGCCGCCAAGTAAATTGGCCTGTGATCTAACCTGTTCGCTTCTCTGAGTATCTTTCCTCATCAAAATTAAGCAGATATTTAAAGTTTTGAAAAGCAGACAACACAAAATTCTATTTTTTAGAAAATTACCTAGCATTTTAAGGGTTAATGAATCTGCTACCAAAGCCTGTCTGTGACAAGATGATGAGCTGATCTGAAATAAAAGTTTCTTCCCAAATTTATAAAGGCATAAAAGAAATGAATTTTCATGGTTTGAGTTGTTTTCAGATGTTGTTTTAAGTTAATAGTACCCTTTGGATGACTTGGTCATGGCACTTATAACATAAGATTTTATCCTTACCCTCATAATACCCCTTTCAATTAATAAAATTGAAATGTACTGTAGAATTTAGTTTTTGCATTTGACAAATAACCATATATTTGTGATATTTCAACTTGGTAGAAATCCATTTGACAGATGGAAAAATTGTTTGTCATTTTCTCCAATTCTCTGTGAGGGATTCAAAGACAGCTTTCATGCATTGCTTGAACAGACATGAACAAATACTGGCTGTTCATGAACACAATAATGTATGCCTTGTGGTAATTTGTAAAATATGTGATGAAATGAAAATATGGGTTGTTACAGACAATTTCCCATTTTGTCATAGTGGTTTCAATATTTAATCATGGTGAGACAAAATTAGTCATCTTAATTGCATTTGCATGGGACATTTAAAAAGAGTAATGAAAAATTAAAGTTCATGAGTAAATGAAATAAATGATTGGTTAGAAATAATCATTAAAAACCCATTAATGTTTATTCACAATTAATGTTTTTTTCACTTTGATATAAAATGTCTTCATTTCACAAAATGATTTCAAAATCTGTAGCAGACCTTTTTTTCTTATTAACCCATTACCAAACAATAACGATTTTTTACCGCTTTGTTGCAGATGACTCTGGAAAACTTTGTGGGAGAACAAATACTTGCTTTTGACAAACAATTTCTCCTTTTCCCACAATGTTTTCTACCCTTTCTGAAGATTATTTTCCAATTTCATCACATTTTGAAATGTCGTCTGCAAACTCTTTCAATTTGGGACGGTCACACATTTGGCATACGGTAAAAGGTTAAATCAGGTTGGACTAATAAATGAGTTTGAAAAGAGCCTTCTACTTTCGAAATCATCCCCTTATTATTAGAATGGAAAAGTTTGGTTAATGAAGACTGACAATCAATTATACATGAATATGGTAACTAAATGCCTGTCTGCATATTAATAATAACAAATGGATACGCTAAATTCTTAACCTTTTTTCTGTTCTCATTAATTTGCATAAGGATGGAAATATTCCTATATATTTGACAAAAAGTGATAAACTGAATACCTGATTAATTAACATTATACTTATTGTAATAGAACAACAAACTGATTTGGTTATGATAAGCTAGTTTGCCTTTTGTCACAGTATTTTCTTATGTCACTTTCTTCAAAGAGTTTTGAGCCTTAGTTGAAAAGTTAACCCTGAAATTGTCTCATCATGAAACTTAGATGTTCACATTATATGTCCATTTCTTTTTTATATTGTTTTTTTTTATATATATATTTCAAAGAAACTGTTTATTTCATGGCTTAGATTTAAAACGATGTGGTGGAAGCAGGTAATGCATGTTCTTCAGTCACAATATGTGCAAAATGTCTGCCTAATTGGTGTAAAATAATGTGTGAATTCTTACAAGGGATGACAATTTTCCAAGTTTAACTTGACATTTTGACAAGCAAATAACTCTTTAAAACAATGCAATCATTGTTATACAATGAAGAAACTGATAACCTGATTGTTCTTGTAAAACACTGTTAGTTCATAATCACTTCTTTACTTTATGATAAGGTTGGTTTAATTGGGGTTTAATGAAATTTAAACAGTATTTAGTGTAGCTATCCATGCTCATGTTTTTTCGTCACAAGTGCTCCACAACATTCTTTACAAACTGCTGACTGCTTTCTCACATGAACAAAATTGGTCAATGGTGAGAGGCAAATAATTTAACCCTTTCCCAAACTACAAAATTTTCGAGTGTCCCAAATTTAAAGAGTTTGCAGACGACATTTCAAAATGTGATGAAATTGAAAAATATTCTTCTGATAGGGCAGAAAACATTGTGGGAAGAGGAGAAATTGCTTGTTACGAGGAATTTCTACTTTTCCCTCAATGTTTTCTAAAGTCTTCTGCAACAAAGTGGTCAAATGTTGTTATTGTTTGGAAAGGGTTAAATGGTATTGGCTTTAAAAAGAATATTCTCAGAATTAGAAGTTGAACTCAGAATTCCTGTATATGTGTAGGACTCGCTTCCCATTGAGCTTATGAACTTTTACTTCTCATAAGGATTTCTGAAAACTGCAGTAATTTTATAGATTGATTTCAGTTATAATATGCAAAGCTCTTTTGGGGGTAAACAAATTTCATTTGGATTAATAAGGATACAAATTTATATTTAGTTATTTCTGTAAATTTCTGCTGCAGGTGACTAAAAATTTGATTTATTTTAGTGGAGTAGTTTAATACTGTTACATGAACTTACATCAATGTGATACACCATGCATACTGTGTTTCCCATGATTTAAATTTGCGTTAAAAGCGCATATCATTTGCAGTCGTTTCACATCATTTGTTTATTTATTAATGAATTTTGGATAATCTGCAATTGCAAGGCCAGAAAATAAGGTCTTGGGAAAAGAAATTGCTAAGTGAAATGGAAAAACAATCATTGCTAAGTGAAATAATTAGCTTTAAACCTAATTAAAGCCTTGTCTTACAGTTAGATGGACACAAACCACTACACCGTGGCAAGTCTGTCTGTGTTGAACTGTTACATATTTGATAATGATGTAATGTTATTGAGTTTATCAATGGGTGTATAATAGTGTATAATAGATTAGATTAATGAAATAATAAGTTTACTTATCACAGCCTTATATCAGTATTTAGGCAATACTTATCTGATATGATTGTAGTTTTCATTGTTCAGACCCTTTTCCCAAACAATAACAACATTTGACCAGTTTGTCGCAGACGACTCCTGAATCTTTGTAGAGAAAGGAGAAATCGCTCTTAACAAGCAATTTCTCCTTTTCCCACAATTTTTTCTGCCCTATCAGAAGATTGTTTTTCAATTTCATCACATTTTGAAATGTTGTCGGCAAACTCTTTGCATTTGGGACGCTCTCGGCATTTGGTAAACCCCCCTTTCCCAAATGAAGTTTGCCCAAATTTATTGTGGTAATAGACAACAACTTAAAGGCCTGAAAAAAGTCAACTTATTGAAATTGGAATAAAACCATTGCTACTATGCTCATTTTGTCACAATTTCTTTACCCTTATAGTGCTGAAACCAACGTCACGCTTGTGCAAACAGCTTAGATGCAGGCCAGCCACCAAGTCAATTGGCGGCTGGCCTTTGATCTAACCTGTTTGCTACTCTGAGTATCTTTCCTCATCAACATTAAGCAGATATTTAAGGTTTTGGAAAGTAGACAGCACAAAAATATAGTTTTAGAAAATAACCCAGAATTCAAAAGGTTCAAAAAGAGTGTTGCAGGTGCTCTATCCTTTTACCTTGTATCAAGGGTTTAATTGGACTAACTAAGAGATCTTTGGTCTGGGAGTGATAAATGTCAAAACTTTGATACTAACAATCATTGTCCCTGAATCAATAACTGTTTTCAGTATCTTTACTTTTAAGTTGCTGAAATCCTGTAATTTCCTTTAATAATGTTAAGCAATGACGATTGTATCGAAAGAAAGTTCCTCGAAATCACAGGGTTTCAGCAACTCGGAAACAAAGCAGTTGAATATGGTATTTGGTTTAGTGATAAATATTGTTAATATCAAATTGTTAACATTTATTCCTATCAGTGCACAAATCTCTGAGTTGAGCCTCTTTAACCCTTTACCAAACACCAAATTTTCCACTCTCCCATATTGAAAGAGTTTGCAGACGACATCTCAAAATTTGATGGAATTGAAGTGTTCAAATGTTGTTAATGTTTGGTTATGGGTTAATTAATGTCATTTGCTATTATTTACTCATTTCTGGGATAGGACTAAGGATGAATAAGTTCGAATCCTGAGAGGGATATGGATTTTCATGAGAGGCAGTCTCCCGACTGACTTACGGAATGCCGATGGTTCTACCCGCCTTGACCAGCCCTTATAGGCAGTTGAGTAAGGGGTCTTCCTCCATCATTAAGAGTCGGGCATCGCTACATAACTGAAATAATGTTGATGTGATGTAAAATCCATATAAAAAAAAAAAAATGAATAAGGGCCTCGGTGGTTGGGTCGTAAGTGTGAACTTGTCCCTTTTTACATGGGATCTAATAACAGAAGTGGTCGATTAATATTTGCATTAGAGGTAGTTGTATCCCAGCAGAAAAATGTCTTATTGATGGTTACATCTTCACTTGATTGACCTATTCAAACTTAGGATCTTCCTCCCCTTATAATGAGTCGGGCAATTGCAATACAAGAAAAAAACTGTTGACATTGTGTAAAACTCTAGGAAACAATTAAGTATGATCAACAAGTTTTAATGGTTAAATTTAATACTGGCCTAAATAATGTTTTAAAGGTTAAATTTGATTTATTATTTGCATATATCATATGTATTTTGAATGCCACTAGGGCGCTATCATGAATAATGGCATGTAGGAAGGAGCTGTTGTGACAAAAGAAAGAATGACAATTTATTTCATTTGTCTTAACTGTTGGGATTTTTTTAAATGTGCTGAAGAAGATGCATACCCATGCAAAGGATTCAAGAAATGTGTTCATGAACAGACAGGAATGAAAAATGGTTATTTATGAACTGAAAGTTGTTCATGAACATGTTCTTGAAAGTTCACAGAAATTTGTTGTTCTTGAATCCTTCTTAAGCATTGTGTGTTACAAGTCGAGGGTTCAATCCAATACTATAGCAAGTGCTTCATGTTTATGTTTATGGTAGGTTCCTATAATTACGCCATAACTTTGGCCACAATTAAATAACTTATTTTGTGTCTAAATCTTTAGTTATTTAGAAGTATCCGCATTTAAGTAATAGGGTAAGTCTTCAAATGATTCAAAATGCCCTTTTTACCGAAATAACATGAAATGAATTATTTTTGTCAATAATTATAAGTGTCTAAATGAATAGAGTGTCCGAATTTATCGGGTAAATAGGGTAAGTCTTGGAATCTTAGAATGCTTAAAATAGATTTTTGCGTTGTCTGCTTTCCAAAGCCTTAAATATCTGCTTAATTTTGATGAGCAAAGATAGTCAGAGTAGCAAACAGGCTATAAGAAATTTTTGAAACATAATTCATCCCAAGATCACACACCTGTGCAGATAGATTCCCGGGTATGGAACTTAGGCATCCAGTAGTTCTGGTTTAACCCTTTCCCAAACGCCAAATTCTAGACTGTCCCAAATTGAAAGGGTCTGCAGACGACATTTTAAAATGTGTTGAAATTGAAAAATAATCCTCTGATAGGGCAGAAAATATTGTGGGAAAAGGAGAAATTCCTTGTTATGAGCAATTTCTCCTTTTCCCACTATGCTTTCCAGAGGTGTCTGCAACAAAGTGGTTAGATGTCGTTATTGCTGGTAAAGGGTTAAAGATAGTTCAAAGTGACAATTTCTGAGAGTAGGCTGAAAAATATTGAATTTGCCCTTCATGAGAAAATTCTCATTTTGCTTTACTGAAATTGATTCTTATTATTGATAATTCTTTTTATCTAGGCTTAGATAGATTGTCCTAACTTTATCTAGAATTCTGTTTATAACTTAGATAGATTGTCCTAACTTTATCTAGGATTCTGTTTATAACTTAGATAGATTGTCCTAACTTTATCTAGGATTCTGTTTATAACTTAGATAGATTGTCCTAACTTTATCTAGGATTCTGTTTATAACTTAGATAGATTGTCCTAAATTTATCTAGGATTCTGTTTATAACTTAGATAGATTGTCCTAACTTTATCTAGGATTCTGTTTATAACTTAGATAGATTGTCCTAAATTTATCTAGGATTCTGTTTATAACTTAGATAGGTTGTCCTAACTTTATCTAGAATTCTGTTTATAACTTAGATAGATTGTCCTAACTTTATCTAGGATTCTGTTTATAACTTAGATAGATTGTCCTAACTTTATCTAGGATTCTGTTTATAACTTAGATAGATTGTCCTAACTTTATCTAGGATTCTGTTTATAACTTAGATAGATTGTCCTAACTTTATCTAGGATTCTGTTTATAAATTAGATAGATTGTCCTAACTTTATCTAGGATTCTGTTTATAACTTAGATAGATTGTCCTAACTTTATCTAGGATTCTGTTTATAACTTAGATAGATTGTCCTAACTTTATCTAGGATTCTGTTTATAACTTAGATAGATTGTCTAACTTTATCTAGGATTCTGTTTATAACTTAGATAGATTGTCCTAAATTTATCTAGGATTCTGTTTATAACTTAGATAGATTGTCCTTTAACTGTTATAACTAGATAGATTGTCCTAAATTTATCTAGGATTCTATAACTTAGATAGGTTGTCCTTTATCTACTGTTTATAACTTAGATTGTCCTAACTTTATCTAGGATTCTGTTTATAACTTAGATAGATTGTCCTAACTTTATCTAGGATTCTGTTTATAACTTAGATAGATTGTCCTAACTTTATCTAGGATTCTGTTTATAACTTAGATAGATTGTCCTAACTTTATCTAGGATTCTGTTTATAACTTAGATAGATTGTCCTAACTTTATCTAGGATTCTGTTTATAACTTAGATAGATTGTCCTAAATTTATCTAGGATTCTGTTTATAACTTAGATAGGTTGTCCTAACTTTATCTAGAATTCTGTTTATAACTTAGATAGATTGTCCTAACTTTATCTAGGATTCTGTTTATAACTTAGATAGATTGTCCTAACTTTATCTAGGATTCTGTTTATAACTTAGATAGATTGTCCTAACTTTATCTAGGATTCTGTTTATAACTTAGATAGATTGTCCTAAATTTATCTAGGATTCTGTTTATAACTTAGATAGATTGTCCTAACTTTATCTAGGATTCTGTTTATAACTTAGATAGATTGTCCTAAATTTATCTAGGATTCTGTTTATAACTTAGATAGGTTGTCCTAACTTTATCTAGAATTCTGTTTATAACTTAGATAGATTGTCCTAACTTTATCTAGGATTCTGTTTATAACTTAGATGGATTGTCCTAACTTTATCTAGGATTCTGTTTATAACTTAGATAGATTGTCCTAACTTTATCTAGGATTCTGTTTATAACTTAGATAGATTGTCCTAACTTTATCTAGGATTCTGTTTATAACTTAGATAGATTGTCCTAACTTTATCTAGGATTCTGTTTATAACTTAGATAGATTGTCCTAAATTTATCTAGGATTCTGTTTATAACTTAGATAACTCACATACTGCAAATTACTCGGGAAAGGAAAATTGTACAACTGTAGAACTAATGAAGGAGATGCCATGGAAAAGGATTATTGTTGGACAAGATGATCTTAAAACATATTTCATATCTAAATGGGATTATATGAAATGATTTAATTTGACGGGTGAACATTGTACAAAATAGACTGTGTTAGAATTCAAGACTGTTCATTTAAAAGAGAGAAGATGATGTTTCCATGTGATTATACGCAAACTTTCCGTTGTGTATCTAAGTTAGATCAGGATATTTTGACCAAGTTCAGTGGACAGTGTAATATTGTGGACATTGCAAAGGTATGAATATGTTTTTTTAATCAACCCTTTCCCAAACAACAACAACATTAATTTTGACCACTTTGTTGCAGACGACTTTAGAAAACATTGTGGGAAAAGGAGAAATTGCCCGTAACCAGCAGTTTCTCCTTTTTCCACAATGTTTTCTGCTCTATCAGAAGATTATTTTCCAATTTCATCACATTTTGAAATGTCGTCTGCAAACTCTTTCAATTTGGGACAGTAAAAAAAAATGTGTTTGGGAAAGGGTTAAACACCCCCCCCTTTACCCCTTCCTTACCCTACTTACTCCATATTACCTCACACTGATGCATCTGCTTCAGAAATCACATAAAATGTTTGAGTATTCTTCCCTTTTTCTACCCATACTGTAAAAAAAAGTATCTTTAATGCTGTTTTGTTTTCCGCTCATGGTTTGAAATTTAACCTGTTACAAATATCAAAAGAAGAGTTATACATATGAATCATACAAAGCCACAATATAAAGAAAATATTCCATACATGGTATATCTGGAATAATGCACAAATGAATTTCCCTTTATGTAGCTGTGGTTCACTGGTCTTGGTAACTTGGTATATTTTTAGGCCCAAAATTATCACTTCTTTTGTCATCAACCAATGCTTTCATTTTGCACCAATCAATTTATGAGTTAGTTCAACCCCATATTTCTAGGAAGATATGGGCACAGGGAGAAATATCATAATAGACCTTTATTAACAATGTGTATATATAGTGTTAATAAAGGTCTATTATGATATTTCTCCCTGTGGATATGGGTGGCAGTGGTACAATGGTAAGAGCATCAGCCTCTTTCACCAATGCGCTTCCAGCACATCTGCATCAAATGAAATGGAAATTATTATGACATAACAATGGATTAAAAATTGATTTATTGTACCTCCACCAGAAGATGAAAGAAACTGTTTTGATGATACATGAAGAAACAATGATTTCTACATGTCACGAAGAAAATCCCTTTCACATTCTCATACAGGTTTATGTTGATATGGTTTACTGTTTTCATGCCTCCATAAACATGTTAAAAAGATCTTCATTTGTCATAGAAACATCGTAATCTGTATATTTATTTATGTATAGTAAATTGGAATAGTTTTTTATGTATAGTAAATTGGAATATTTATTTATGTATAGTAAATTGGAATATTTATTTATGTATAGTAAATTGGAATATTTATTTATGTATAGTAAATTGGAATCCAAATCACATCATGAAATAAATTGACAGCCTGTATTAGTGTTGAGATCAGGGTTCCTCACAATGAAATATCTATACCCTCAACACATTACCTCCTAACGCCACATTTGTGCGCCTTGCATCATACGACTTTCAAACAAAAGTATTGTGGCAAAAGGAGAAATTGCTTGTCACAAGCAATTTCTTCTTTTACCACAATGCTTTTTCAATCTATTTTCATATCACAAAAGCAAAACTGAAAGGTTTTTCACATTTTTACAAAGCTTTTCTAAAGTCGTCTGCTTCAAGTAAAAAAAAAAATGTCGTCTGCATGTGGTAAAGAATTAAGGGGTAACAGACTTACCTGTAAACAGTCAATTAGGGACCTTAATGCCATTGCTAAGATCATGCTTACCTGTGTTAGTGACAATCTCTCAGTATTGGGTTATCCTAGTTAATTGTGACTTATTGCAGTATTATGTTACATGTTTAGCTGATGATTCCAAACCATATATCTATAAAACAGTTACAGCCTCTTAATGACCTCTTCACTGATTTATTGGTTGTTAACCCTTTCTCAAACAATCACGACATTTGACCACTTTGTTGCAGACGACTTTAGAAAACATTGTGGGAAAAGGAGAAATTGCTCGTAACGATGTTTTCTGCCCTATCAGAAGATTATTTTCCAATTTCATTCCATTTTGAAACTCTTTCAATTTGGGACGGTTGAAAATTTGGTGTTTGGTAAAGGGTTAAAGGTGCTTGATCACAGATGTGAGGAACTTTTGAAGTTGGAAAATCATTTTCTTTAAAATTGTAAAACAGCTGTT
The DNA here is from genome assembly GCA_947846245.1 of Cerastoderma edule. Classification (NCBI taxonomy): domain Eukaryota; kingdom Metazoa; phylum Mollusca; class Bivalvia; order Cardiida; family Cardiidae; genus Cerastoderma; species Cerastoderma edule. The sequence goes on along the minus strand of OX401422.1, from coordinate 19,944,029 downwards.
CTGTTATATGATACTGAAGTATAGTCATTGAAAGTAGAATTAGTTCTTTAATAATACATTAAAGCGTGTATACAGTGAATTAACCCAAAAGTATGACATTTGTTTTGAAATAAATTACATATAAAATTTACATACTTAGATATATTTGAGGGAATAGGAAAATAGATGATCAATGCTCATCTAAATTGTAGAAAGTAATAGGGTTCTTGTTTCAATAGATAATAGATCATTGGTTGTTTCTGATATAATGGTGTTACATGATACACTCTCTCCACCTAATCATGATGTACCCATGAAACTCGGAGAAAAAAACTTTTACCTGTTTACCAGTCATGGAATTTGGATTTTCATATGTGGTTGTTTGCTGATTGACTTCCTGAAAGCAGATGGTTCTATCTGGCTTTACCATTCCTTTTGGGCAGTCAAGTTTGGGGTCTTCCTTAATCAATATTAACCACGCATTGCAACATTGTAAGTCAAGTTGAATTTGGGTAAGGATTGAGTAACATCAATGTCATCATTAGAAAAGGAGATTTAACACTGATTGGACTACCCTTCTTTTGTTTCAATGTTTAGAAATGTTGTAAAGCTGCAAAAGCATACAGTGTATCCTTGGTTGGTGGAATACTATGATTTCACATTGCAGATAATTATTATGTGAACCAATTATTAAGCATTGCAGATATGTTGACTAATTATTTCACTATAATTGGTTTTTACATTGCTGATATGTGAATCAATGATTTTACACTAGGATATGTGAGCCAAATATTTCACATTGCAGATATTTGAATCAATAATATAACATTGTAAATATGTGAACCAATATTTCACTTAACAGATATGATGACCAATATTTCACATAACAGATATGTTATGAAAGCAACAGTATAAAGCACATTACAGAAGTTGTATTATTGCATTATATTTAATGAAAATAGCTTTAACCCTTTCCCAAAGAATAATTTGACTACTTTGTTGCTGACGACTTAAGAAAACCTTGTGGGAAAAGGAGAAATTGCTCATAACGTTTTTCTGCTCTATCTGAAGAATATTTTTCAATTTCATCACATTTTGAAATGTCATCTGCAGTATCTTTCAATTTGGGATAGTCCAAAATTTGTTGTTTAGGAAAGGGTTTGAAAAACAAAATTAACTTGGCCAAAAAAAACTCTTCTGGAATCAAACTCATATCAATTCACTGCATAATTATGTATCTCATGGGACTTGTTCCAAAATGGCCGGTTCATGAGCCGCAGGCTAGTTAAATTTAATGGTTACCAACTTATGTCCGCTTGGCGCCTGGCATAGTGATAGAAGTTGGCAGGTACTTGGTATAATCTGTGAAAAGTGTCTCATAAGCCAAAACTGGCTGGCCCTTTCAATAGGGGTGACACTATAATAAAAAAAAAGCTTTACCTTTACCTTATAGATTATATAAACTTGAAAACAAACAAGTTTTGCTCCAATGACTATTCTTTAGTGCGTATCATATAACAGTATAAATGTTGAGCAGTTTAGAAAGATTGAATTTTAACTTCCAAATCATCTAATCTGTCAACAAGCAGCTTTAAAGAAAAAAACATTGATCCTCATTGAATGAATTTAATTAATTTGTATCTAATGTTTTTCAGACGGCGTTGGATTTGACAGCTCCAGCTAGTGACGCCATTTTGAAAAACAGGAAAAACACATGGATTCAACTGGCGGGACACCAAGGTATCTAAAAATTATTCATGCATTTAGGAATCTGTGACTTGATCACATTTAATTAACACCAGACAGGAAGAAAATGGCAAGAAGCTAATTCTTTTTACATGACATAAGGCAAAAATCATTGCAATGATAAGATATTTATCATTAAAACACAGTTGTTTCTAAATTCTTGTGCTGCAGCTTGTGTAAAGAAAGGTATAATGGCTTAAGTCTTAAGGGGTTACCTCCCTTTATCGTGTATCCTTTTTGTAATCCAATGCAAAAAGATTTCTTCTAAATATTCTTGTTTAAACTTACAAATAGCAAACACCTCAAAAAACTTTTGTGACAAAAGAAGAATGTTTGTCCACACAATTTCACATAGAAACAATTTTGTTTATACTTTGAATAGCTATCTGCTATTATTTGTGATATTGAAAAGTAACAATTCATTCAACTATTCCTAATGCGGCTACAGGTTCAATGAAATATGAATATACATGTGTGAAATATGAATATATGAAATACGAATATATATGAATATGTGAAATATGAATATATGAAATATGAATGTTTGAAATATGAATGTATGAAAGAAAGGATTAAGGCCCAGTGGTCCGATTTCATAGCTGAGAGTTGAACTATTGAACGATAAAACAAGACTTACCTTAAGAAAGTGAAGTTTGATCATAATTTCATCCCTAGTTGGAGGGAATAAAGATTTGTCAAAAAAAAAATCAGTCATGTGACCAATATGGCTGCCATGCCCATATTTGGTAAAACCTTAAAAAAATCTTCTTGTCACAAACCAATGGTCAGATTTCAAAATAGTTTCACAGGAATGTTCTTTGGGGCCCCTTCTATAAAGAATGTTAAAGAAATATAGATATCTTGAAAAACATGGCTGCCAGGGATTGTTGAACTTTGAATGCGTTTTTTTTCACTATATACATGTATGCTAAAATCTATAACTTTTTTTCCAAACCTTTGCGCCAATTTCAATGAGATATCATATGAAGCATCCCTAGTTGGAGGGAAGAAAGATTTGTCAAAAAAAAATCAGTCATGTGACCAGAATGGTTGCCATACCCATATTTGGTAAAAACCATGAAAAAATCTTCTTGTCAAAAACCACTGGTCAGATTTCAAGATAATTTCGCAGGAATGTTATTTAGGGGCCCTTCTATAAAGATTGTTAAAAAAAAAAAAGATATCTCGAAAAACATGGCTGCCAGGGATTGTTGAACTTTGAATGCGTTTTTGTTTTCACTATATACATGTATGGTAAAATTTATAACTAAATAAACATGTTTTATAAAAACATTAATTTTTATATCTCGAAAAACATGGCCAACAGGGTGCGTTGAAATTTGAACCTGTTTGCATTTCCACTATATACTTGTATTGTAGAATTTTTAACAAAATACATCAATATCAATTTGGATGTCCAAATATGCCAAAATGATAACAACAAAATGGCAACAATAGATTATACTGGACAAAAGTACGGGCTGATCTTTGTACATATACAATCTGTAAAAGTAAAATATTCAGTTTCCACATTGTAAGAATTATGTACCATTTAGATGTCCCACAACAAGCATACAGTGTCAAACTTGTGAAATTGGAATGAAAAATAGGTCAATGCATAGAGGCACAAGAAACTCAGTGTAAAAGTTAAAAGCAATGTTTCTAACTATTCTTCAAATAGGTGGTAATCTCAGGTGAGCGTTCTAGGGCCATTATGGCCCTCTTGTATGATAAAGTGTTAACGAATTGAGGATTCTATACAAGACCATAGGAAGTACCTGACTTTTGTGAAGGACTTGCTATGGTCATGTGTCGAACCACCATTATAAAACATAACCTTTTGGAGCAAGCTTCAATTAACAGTCTATTAACAGTATTCAAATGAGAGTTACATAATGGCTGGACTGAGGTACTTTATGTCATAAATGATGCTTAACCTTATAGTGCTGCAACTGACTTCATACTAATACAAACAGGTTAGATCCAGGCCAGCCACAAAGTAAATTTGTGGCTGGCCTGTGATCTAACCTGTTTGCTACTTTAAGTATCCTTCCTCATCAGTATTGAGCAGATATTTATGGTTTTGAAAAGCAGCCGACACAAACATTGAGTTTTAGAAAATTACCCAGCATTCTTAGGGTTAGGTACGGATTCAGATGGGAATATAACACAATTATCTTTCTATTCCTTGTGCCAGCCTGTAGCACTATCTAATAAAGTACCATGAATATTTTATTACATTTTATTCAAACTCTGCTAATTACAGGGGTTGAAACAAGCCTGTCCAGTTTGATAGGTAAAAAGAGTCTCGGACTCACTCTTGTCTGTGTCTAGCGTGTTGGTTGCCTAGAATGAATCTGCCTATCTCAGCACTGAAGGTGTGCTTACATTGCGGGGTTGATGCCCTAGGCAACCAACACACCAATATGAGAAAAATCATTGTTTTACAAGCCCTCTATCAATCTTAGTCAGTGGGAAGATTGATTCATTCTCCTTAGATTCTGAGTTTTGGACTCTGACATGGCTAATATTTGTTCTGAAGTTCAAGAAACTCAGGAAACATGACTTAAAATTTCTCTCACCTTTGAAATATTGTGTTTGTTTGTGAAAGCAGACAGTTGTTTTAAAAGAATCCAGTTTATTTGTTGAGAAAACCCTGCACTTTTATATGAGGTGTATTTCTCAGGTCACAGAAATAATTGAGTAGTGACATTCACACAAAGAAATTAATTATCACTAGTTAACAAGAGTTAAGATAGTTAATTAATCTATTCCAGGTGGTTTTGCACCAGCCGGACCGAATACAATCTGGAAAAAGCGCTACACAAAAGACAACAATGAGACGAAGGCATATGAAGAGCTGATGGAAGATTCGGCTCATGGGGTTGTACCAATGTACTATAGGGAGGTGGAATATAACTCTGAATGTATCCTTCATCTTTCAATGTAATATGGGTTTTGTAAAAATTCAGAAAACACTTTGACCGGTTCATAATTAACCAATATGGGTTTTGTAAAAATTCATAAAACACTTTGACCGGTTCATAATTAACCAATATGGGTTTTGTTAGCAGTTCAAACTTTAAAAGTATACTAGCCCTCAAAAAACTGCAAAACTTGGTATTGTTCAGCAGCATTCACTGTCTGTTGACCTCTATGCATGAATAATTATAACACAGTTTATTTAATACTAGGCAGTCTTCCGAACACAATCGAGGCCATTACACAAAGCCTGTCAAAATTGATCTTTTTTTCAATTACAAAAATACCCAAATGAAATAAAGTTATATTGATGGATTGTTGTTCACTACTTTAATGATTTTGATAATTTTCAGATTTTTTTAGATACTCATTTTAGCGTGTTATTCATGCTAATCAGGCAGGTCAACAGACAGACGGGGAATGTTTGTGAACAATAAAATGACTTATAAGTTATAAAACAACATGTTAAAAAAATAGCGAAACACCACATATTCATAACAATATAGTGCCTGTATTCACATTTGTAAAGGACTTACAGCACTATAGTCTTGCATCAGACCATCTATTTGTGAAATTTCAAACATTGATTATATGTACCTTAACTAGATATTTTACAGATTTTATTGAGATAGAGGACTTACTACAGCATTTCCATGATCCCAACATTATGGATATCAAATTAGGGACCAGGTAATTCTTTCTTTATTAATCAGGGGCCCGTTTTACTAAACAACTTACGGAAAATATGTGCGTAAGTCATAACTGATGCACATGGATAGTATCTTCAATGAAAGTACAATGTTGCATTGTGGCACTTCATTGGAAGCGTCTCGGAGAGACGATTCCAATGATGTGTCACTTTGCAATATTGCTTCGTCCAATATTGAAATAAGAGGAATTGTTGTTTTAGACTTACGCAAATCTTAAGCGTAAACTGTTTAGTAAAACGGTACCCAGCTCTATCATTTATATCATGACCCGTTAGAACTGAATACCAGTGCAGATGACGATTATTAAGTGCTAAAAGTAATGGTATCTGTGTGACATCTTGTAATGATAACTATGAACAATTACTCCTTGTGTCACAATGTTTTCTTGAAATAGTTTTGTCAGTGAGATTTTGTAAGTACATGTGTATACATGTAAGAGGGACATCCATGGTGTAGTTTTTAGTGCAGTCAACCACAGGCCTCTCTCTTAGTAGGTTCAAATCAATGTGACCGTGTTTGTACTTTCATGAGAGGCAGTCTCCTGGCTGACTTATGGAATGCCAATGGTTCTACCTGACTTGACCAGCCTGTATTGGCAGTTAAGTATAGGGTCTTCCTGCATCACAACATAACTGGATTACCAGTAATGTTGATGTTTTGTAAAACCCATTGAAAAATAGAAACATGTAAATAAATATGTGAGATATATACACACACATATTCTTTAGTTTGACTTATCAGAGGAGGTCTATTGCATTCACCTATTTGTCAAATCAATTCTCCTGTTGTCACAGTTGTAGTATAAGTCTTCTGCTTTAAGTACATCAGAATGAAGGTTTATGAAGTAAGGGATAAAATGAAAAAAATGTAATACAAAACTTTAAGAAAGACAAAGAAAGAAATGAAAACATTTACCCTTATAGTGCTGGAACCAACTTCATGCTTTTACAAACAGGTTAGATCCATGCCAGCCACTAAGTAAATTGGCGGCATGCCTGTGATCCAACCTGTTTGCTACTCTGAGAATCTTTCCTCAACAAAATTAAGCAGATATTTAAGATTCATGAAAGCAGAAGACACAAAAATCTATTTTTAGAAAATTACCCAGCATTCTAAGGGTTAAGCAGAAGTACCGGTAATGATTTCTGCAGCTTAGGAGTCATGGCAACTTGTGGGTGAAGACATTCATCACAAGTTTATATAACATATTGGTTTTGTAACCATGCTATGATGTGATCAAATTATGTTTGATACCAGACAGAGTTTCAGGAACTTTAACCCTTTCCAAAACAACAAATTTTCGACTCCCAAATTGAAAGAGTTTTGCAGACTACATTTGAAAATGTGATGGAATTGAACAATATTCTTCAGATAGAGCAGAAAACCTTGTAGGAAAAGGAAAAATTGCTCGTTACGAGCAATTTCTCCTTTTTCCACAATGTTTTCTAAAGTCATCTGCAACTAAGTAGTCAAATGTCATTATTGTTTGGGAAAGGGTTAACATACCAGTGTGTGTGTGTTTGTTACATGTCAAACAAACATTGTTTGAAGGCTGAGATCTAGTCTATTTGATTTACAGTTGTTTCCCCGAAGAGTCGTTTCCCAGAAGTTAATTTATATAGAAATCAGGCAGTCATTTCCCTGAAGTTAATATATATAGAAATCAGGCAGTCGTTTCCCAGAAGTTAATATATATAGAAATCAGGCAGTCATTTCCCTGAAGTTAATATATATAGTGTAGAACTTATATTATAGTAGATTTGATCTTTTATATCATGTTATATATTTATACAGTTTACAAAATAGTCTACTGGTAAGGTAGTGAGTGTTAGGTTAAACCTAATATGTGCACATTTAAGACACGATTGGAACAAACAATACCACATAAACAAACATATAGCCCATTGATGCCACCTATTTATCCAAGAGATGTTGATATATTACAATATTCCAAATGATGAAAAAATAGACACTTTTTAGCTTGTTTATTCGAAGAATAGGGAGAGCTATACTACTCACCCGGGTGTCGCTGTCGGCGTCATACCTTGGTTAAGTTTTTATGTGCAGGTTTGTATCTCATAAACTACTGTATGGAAAGGGTTGATACTTCACACATGTGTTCAGGGTCATACTTTAAAGTCCCTGGCCAAGTTCCATATCTCTAATTTTTAATTCAAGCAAATTTTGCAGCTTTTTGTAGTTAGCTTGGGTAATACATTTCAAGATCTCTGTTTTATGCTACTTTTTCTATATGATATACTTTATAATATACATGCTATCTTCTCCCTCATGAGTGTGTACCGTGTGAAAAGTGTTTTTCAATAAATATCATGAATTGTTTCCTTCAAGGGGACGCTGTGATGTTTTTGTTTGGACACACTACCTGGAATTTAAGAAGTTTCTCATAGTTATTATAATTTTGAAGTCAAAATTTTAACATTTTGCTCCATATTTTTGCCAATTTTCACTTGTCAGTTTAAGACAAATCCTGTAGAAACAATCATGACAAAACAAGTATTTCATTGGTTCGCACAATCGTTAAAACTGAAACCACAGAGCATTAATTATTTTTTCAACCCAAAACAACATCTGATGTCCGCTGTTATTTTGGACTGATTGGAAAATGATATAGGGATTGGTTAAATTGATATTGTGGTTGTTATTCCAGAACCTCAGAAGAATTCTGAGAAAAGATGTGATGTAATGAAAAAAGCATTTGATCTTGTGAAAGCTTGATAACTAATCTCTGTAGTTTTAGTCTTGCATTCCCTTATACATACTCTTTTTCTTGTTTTGTCTTTTTGCCCATGCCTTTATTTGACTTGCACAACACCTTTATAGATAATGAGTCAATATGGATAACTTGTTAACATATTTGGCATGGTGTGTTTTACATGTAACAATTATGTTTGTTTTAATTTCCTCTTTGTAATTTTAAGTAACATATGCTTTATTGTTTTTCATCCTACATCATTTCAGAACTTTCCTTGAATCGGAGGTAAAGAATACAACGTTGCGGAGAGATCTGTACGACAAAATGGTGGGATTAGATCCTAACGCACCGACAGAGGAGGAAAATTTGAATAAAAGTATTACTAAACTACGATATATGCAGGTATGAACACTTCATCAAACATCACTTTCTTTATTTAACAAGGGTAACATATCCTCATGACTAATAATTTATGATCTTTAGAGGTTTATAAAATGTTTATTTATCAGTTAATAAAAGTTGAAAATAGACTGGGAACATTACTGGTCTATCATCTATAGAATATAGAGATCGGTACCGGTATGGTACAAATCTACCAGGCAGAATTCTGGCTGGTCACAGATGGAACATACATAGCTCACTGTCCATAAAGATTAACTTTTGTTCATTCATAGTTCCTTTGGCTGGCTTTGTGAAGAATTTTCTTTTTTTTAAATGTTGGTCAAAATGTTTTGAAATTGGAGTTTTGACAAAACTTTTGATACAAATTTTTAATTCAAAGTCTGATAAAAGGCTGTCTGTTTTGATAAATGCAAAACAATGACGCATGGGAAAGAATGTGTATATACATCCTTCTTGTTGTTGTAGTCGTATTTTGTAACGTTGCATTCTGACCAATTAAATCATTCAGAATTTGTAGGCTACCTGTTGTCTATCTTTTGGAACATTGTGGAGCCAGTTGACAGAAGGGTTCCAGTTTTGGTTGATAATGGTAAAATTATAAAGCAAATGATATAAAGTGAATCTAGTTGGGCAGACTGTGTAATCTGAGAAATAGAGATTAATGCCAGAAAACACGCACACATGGCAATGACATGTTTTTTTTATAGGTATCATCGGTATCAAGTGAAATAATCAGTTTATTATATTTCCTTGATATGCAAACATAGAGGATTGAACTGTTAATCCACTTAAAGAAGGATGGATACATTGTGAGATATTCATGCCTTTATGATGCACAAATATACATGCTGGTAGACAGATATGAGAAATACAGGCCTCTATGAAAAAACAAGCTTGACACATAGATAATAATGATACAAAACTGATATCTAACCACAGTGGGATACAGAAGGTGAAATTGTTGGAAATTTTCACTCTGAAAAATCTCAGTACATGTATTTCACAGATAGGAATATGATTAAACGCTGTATGTTTATTGACATGGTATTGTTACATTATGAAATAGGATAGTTTGACTCATTAGGAATATGATTAAACACTGTATGTTTATTGACATGGTATTGTTACATTATGAAATAGGATAGTTTGACAGATAGGAATATGATTAAACACTGTATGTTTATTGACATGGTATTGTTACATTATGGAATAGGATAGTTTGACTCATTAGGAATATGATTAAACACTGTATGTTTATTGACATGGTATTGTTACATTATGAAATAGGATAGTTTGACTCATTAGGAATATGATTAAACACTGTATGTTTATTGACATGGTATTGTTACATTATGGAATAGGATAGTTTGACAGATAGGAATATGATTAAACACTGTATGTTTATTGACATGGTATTGTTACATTATGGAATAGGATAGTTTGACTCATTAGGAATATGATTAAACACTGTATGTTTATTGACATTGTATTGTTACATTATGAAATAGGATAGTTTGACAGATAGGAATATGATTAAACACTGTATGTTTATTGACATGGTATTGTTACAATATGAAATAGGATAGTTTGACAGATAGGAATATGATTAAACACTGTATGTTTATTGGCATGGTATTGTTACATTATGAAATAGGATAGTTTGACTCATTAGGAATATGATTAAACACTGTATGTTTATTGACATGGTATTGTTACATTATGGAATAGGATAGTTTGACTCTTTAGGAATATGATTAAACACTGTATGTTTATTGACATGGTATTGTTACATTATGAAATAGGATAGTTTGACAGATAGGAATATGATTAAACACTGTATGTTTATTGACATGGTATTGTTACAATATGAAATAGGATAGTTTGACAGATAGGAATATGATTAAACACTGTATGTTTATTGACATGGTATTGTTACATTATGAAATAGGATAGTTTGACTCATTAGGAATATGATTAAACACTGTATGTTTATTGACATGGTATTGTTACATTATGAAAAAGGACAGTTTGACTCACTAGGAATATTATTAAACACTGTTTGTTTATTGACATGGTATTGTTACATTATGGAATAGGTTAGTTTGACTCATTTGTTCTTCCCATCCTTGACTTGAAAAGCATGGTATACAGTTCTAGGAAAGGATAGAGTGCAGCACTTAATGTTATGCTTTGTTTAGTTTAAACTTAAATATTTTACATTGATTTTGAAACAAGTTCTTACAAAGTTCTGGAGACATAACCACTTTCATGATACTACTGCCTGGATACATAACCAGCACTGAATGTGGATCAATGAAAGGTTGCTAATTGGACCCCAATACTCACAGGGTTCAAAGCCATGACCCCTGTGTCCCAAGTCTGACGATCTCCCTCAGGACCACTCCTTCTAACCAATCAAGTTACCCATAAAATAAACTTGTTTATTGATTTCTTCTCTAAGCCGTTACCAATGCAATTGTTACAGGTACTAACAAACTAAGACTTGTCTTATAAATTCAAAAGATCTCATGGTAAAAGTTTCCAATAATCATGGTTAAAGTCTCCAATAATCATGGTTAAAGTCTCCAATAATCATGGTAAAAGTCTCCAATAATCATGCACTGATGCTGTTCTCTATTTGTAGTTTAGAGAGGACGAAAGCTCCACTTCCAGCTACGGGTTTCGAATAGAAGCTGTGAGGGTGAGTCAATTCTATATATTTTCAGCCATTGTCCCAATGGCTTGGACCAAGTGTTGTATGGTACAGACTGAGTACCAGGAGTGTGGATAGGTATTCTGTCTGTTGTAATATGAAATATGGTTGAAAACGACATTGAACCACCAAGTTTTATTTTTCCCTACAAACCTGTTCTTTTCTGTTCAGAGGGTGCAATATAACCTCTTTATCAAAATAGGTCCTTAACACTTATAGTGCTGGAACCAACTTCATGCTTATGCAAACAGGTTAGCTCACAGGCTAGCCACCAAGTAATTGGTGGCTGGCCTGTGATCTAACCTGTTTGCTACTCTATGTATCTTACCTCTTCAAAACTAAGCAGATATTTAAGGTTTGGGAAAGCAGACGACACAAAGTCTATTTTCAGAAAATTACCCAACATTCTTAGGGTTAAGTTCAGTACTGGGAACTTGTAAAATCATAGGATTGATACTCAAAAGGTTAACCTTTTTCCTTTTGGGATTTTTGACTGCAGATCGTAAACAAAGGCACGCCAAAATCAGGTTTCCCGTATGTTATTGATTCCCCTGCCTGATCGTGGAAGGGGTAAAGTGCACTTTGGGGTATCAATGCAAGACTATAGTAAGTGCTTCACAAACATGAAGCACTTAAGTTGGTATTGCGTTGAACCCTCTACTTGGTCAGAGTGGTTTGTAAAGTGTCTACCCATGAGTGGGTGCCCTGATCACTGTAATATGCCAAAAATGTTGCTTAAAGCTGCTTGTTCACAGATGTGGGTAAACTTGGAATTTTAATCTTAATGTCTTTTAACCCTTTACGGTATATAGCGCCGTTCGCCGCCTTATCGATTACCGTATAAAACGCTTTTCGCCGTTATACCTATTACCGTATAAAACCTATTTTGACGTTCTATCGATTACCGCATAGAACGCTTTTTGACAGCTGAAAAACTGATTCAACTTTAGCCCTTAATAACACATCTTTGCACACACGTCATTTTCTCCAAATTTTATTTTCCTCTTAAATAAATATGTCTTCTTTCATTTCCGATGATAAAATCATAGGGTCAAAGTTTAAACTTTTGCTCTAGAGAGAATCTTTTGATAATGGTCTCACGACACGCTTATGGAAATAACGCTATCAAATCGAGATGAAGGGAATCCAAATTACCAACCCAATTAATGAGAAGCCTTCCGGTCATAAAAGATCAAAACACTGCCGATTTGTAAAGACTCGATAAGGATTTCATGCAATTCTTTAGTAATTTAACACATTTCTTAAAATACTATCCAATTAAAACGAGAGCATACGGCAGGCGACCTGTAAAGGATGTTTATGACACGGAGCTTTTGTTCAAAGTTTAAAGGCGATTGAAAATCGAGCCGTCAAATAATTGATGTTATAAAGATGGCTTTTTTTTAAATATTTAGCCAATTTGGTGTTTCCGATCGCAAGTCAGACATCTATGTAGATTCAGAGCAGTAATTTGATCGGTTTTTTTAAGCCTGAAAATGATGAAATGTTGATAAATATAACCAATTCACGGACAAGCAAATTAGATCATTCCTCCGACTTTGACTACAACTACGAGCTTTTGGTAAATTCATCACCCATGGGCACGTATTTTACGGAAATATTAGCATGTTTCTTTGCCAAAATGAATTGATTTTTACTGTTTTACATTTATTAGAAGGACCAGGTTTAACTTCTTTACAAAGCAATATTGCGTTGAAAAACATTATTTTCTTTATTTTGGAAACTGTTTGAATGGGCATTGAAGTAAAACGATTCAGCTTTGTTGAGAAATATGCAAAGACAAAGTATGTATCTCGAGTCATGATTGGTATTTTTCGGCAACAAAATTCCCTGCAATTGATGACAAAACAGAAAAACAAATTAGGGATCTCTCAGGGAGAACACATAAGTCATTTATAATTACTTTTGATTTTGTAAAATTCACAGTGTAATATACATTTTCATTGTTTGTTTAATTTTCTACAACTTAATCCTGATATGAATGTATCACTAAATAAAGAAAAAAACATCAACTTAAAGGAAATTTTGTTCTCGTCGTCTTTTATTCTTTGAGAAAATCTATTAGATGAATGTAAAATGCATTAATTTGGGTTTGATTAACAGTACCCCAAACAATAACAATTATCGGAGATAATCCTGTGCAAATAGGTACCCAGGGTGACTAATTATGTATGCGTTAATGGTCTTCGATAATCGGATGGTTTATACCTATAGTGTCACTGATAAGCCTTATCTCTATACCTTAAAGGGTTAAACTGTACAACAGCTGAACTATTGAATGATGCATACTTAAGAATAGCCATTGGAAGCAAAATTACTCTGTACTTAAGCTTTTAGAGCCTACTTACAGTGAATTAATATGTATCGAGATCTTAAAGCGTTGAAATGGTTTTGAGATCTACTACATAGAGACATTACATACTAAGATAAATCGATGCTTCCTAAATCAATTATGCTTTTGATAGCTACTTTTAATTGTATCTCATACAACAAAACAAAAACTGTACTGTTTCAACAACATTTGATTTTGACTATAAAATTTTCTCATGTGGGAACAAGCTATTTTAAAACAGTATTTTAGTTTAACCAATCCTTCTAACAGATGTCAGGCGAGCCGCCGACAACCAACTTGAAGAAAGTGAAATCCAAAGACCAGATTGTGTCTGTGCTGTCAAAGTACATCTGTAACCATGACAACGTCAGAGAATCCTTGATACGGCGGCTTGAGGAAATCCGGGCCACCATAGAGGAATCCTCATTTTTCCACACACATGAGGTAAATATCTAAACAGCTTGCCACAGCTGGAATATTTTAGTTAATTTTATAGGAATTAATCCAGAGATTTGTGCTCAGGGATCAATCATTGTCTCTATATCAAATACTCTTGACAGGAACTCTGTGGGAAAGTCTGTTATGCAGGAATTATCTCTAACACACCTTGCTAGCATAATGTGACAAGAGCTTTTAAACATTTCCAAAGACCCGCAGATAATGTTATCTAAAGATAGCACATCATATTCAAAGTTCAGATTGTTGTTTAAGAAAGAAGACATCATTTAAACAGTGTGTAATATCTGCATAAAAACGTTCTTTATCCTGTCAATAGTGTCATTTTAGGACCGATAACTAGGTGCTGTATAACATTTGTGATATCCTGCACTAACCATATAACGCATCCGCGTGACAAATCATGACGTCATAAGAACGCCATAGTACATGATGTCATGATTACATCATTCTCTTCTTTTTTTCAGGTTTTTTTTTTTCATTTTGTTTGTTTAAAAGTATACATAAAGGTAACAGGATAAATAGAATAGATGATAGGTGTCTTTGAATAGGAAGAGTTATCGGGCTCGGCATCGGAATATTATCCATTTCGCCTTCGGCTCACCGGATAATATTCCTACGCCTTGCCCGATAATATTTCCGATTCACGACACCAACCATCTATTCTCTATATATCTTTTCTAAATGGTTATGAACAGTACCGGAAAGCTGTCGTTAATTTAGTCTTTTTATTGTACACATTTATGTTGTCATTTCATTGCAAGAAGACAATGTCATTTAAAAAGTTAAAACCCGAATCTCTGAGTTGGTCCCCTTAAGGAAATTTAACCCAACTGACTTACAAAATGACTAAATGAGCTCATTCTTCAACACAAGTGAGCCTGACAATGCGATATAACTAAAAAAGCTGTTTAAGTGATATAAAATCCTATGAAATGCTACCATGTAATCAAGGTGAGATAAACATGCACCATGACTGGGACTCGAACCTGGGGGCTCCGCAAACCATTGAATGCTCTACCAAGCAACCTATCCAGTCCGCTTAGACATTTAAATCTAAATCTTGTAAATCAAGACCTCTACTACATCTTATCATGATAAATTGAGGAATTGATGGGAAAATATATGTCCTTCACAAATTAAAGGACTTACCTTATCTTGCACTTAACCGCCACATCACCGCGGGTACCTAAGTAGTAAATTGCTACCCGTCCATGCTCTAGTGTAGTGTATATTTATCTTTTCTAGATTATTGGTACTTCTGTATTGGTGATGTATGACACACCAGAGAAATGTTGAGTCTGGCTTATAGACCTCTCTAAAACAGTGTAGTGTATATTTATCTTTTCTAGATTATTGGTACTTCTGTATTGGTGATGTATGACACACCAGAGAAATGTTGAGTCTGGCTTATAGACCTCTCTAAAACAGTGTAGTGTATATTTATCTTTTCTAGATTATTGGTACTTCTGTATTGGTGATGTATGACACACCAGAGAAATGTTGAGTCTGGCTTATAGACCTCTCTAAAACAGTGTAGTGTATATTTATCTTTTCTAGATTATTGGTACTTCTGTATTGGTGATGTATGACAAACAGGAGAAATGTGGAGTCTGGCTTATAGACTTCTCGAAAACCTCAGCTGTGCCAACAGGCCAAGAGATTGACCACCGGTCACCATGGAAACTGGGTAACCATGAAGATGGGCTCTTATTAGGGCTTGATAACATTATAAAGGTCAGTCAAACTTTAACCCTTAGAATGCTCGGTAATTTAAAAGTAGATTTTTGTGTCATCTGGTTTCCAACACCTTAAATATCTGCATAATTTTGTTGAGGAAAGATATTCAGATTGGCAAACCAGTAAGATTACATGTCAGCTGCTAATTTACTTGGCGGCTGGCCTGGATCTTACCAGTTTGCATACGCATCATGTCTGTTCCAGCACTGTAAGGCTTGACAATCTGTCTTGGGGAAAATTTGAAAGTATCAGAAAGCATTGTGACACTGTGGTTTATAAACAGGCATAGAAAATACAATAAAGATAATGGTTTTTAGCTCACCTGAGCACGTAGTGCTCAAGGTGAGCTTTTGTGATACCGAGATGTCCGTCGTCCGTGCGTGCGTCCGTGCGTGTGTCAACAATTGCTTGTGAACACTCTAGAGGCTACATTTATGATCCAATTTTTATCAAAATTGGTCAGAATGATTGTCTCAATAAAATCTTGGCCAAGTTCGAAACTGGGTCATGTGGGGTCAAAAACTAGGTCACTAGGTCAAATAATTTAAAAAGTTTGTGAACACTCTAGAGGCCACATTTTTGGTCCAATTTTGATGAAAGTTGGTCAGAATGATTGTCTCAATAAAATCTTGGCCAAGTTCGAAACTGGGTCATGTGGGGTCAATAACTAGGTCACTAGGTCAAATAATTTAAAAAGCTTGTGAACACTCTAGAGACCACAATTATGGTCCAATTTTTATCAAAATTGGTCAGAATGATTGTCTCAATAAAATCTTGGCCAAGTTCGAAACTGGGTCATGTGGGGTCAAAAACTAGGTCACTAGGTCAAATAATTTAAAAAGTTTGTGAACACTCTAGAGGCCACATTTATGTTCCAATTTTGATGAAAGTTCATCAGAATGATGGTCTTAATGAAATCTTGGCCAAGTTTGAAACTGGTTCACGTGGGGTCAAAAACTAGGTCACTAGGTCAAATAATTTAAAAAGCTTGTGAACACTCTAGAGGCCACATTTATGGTCCAATTTTGATGAAAGTTGGTCAGAATGATTGTCTCAATAAAAATGTTGGCCAAGTTTGAAACTGGGTCATGTGGGGTCAATAACTAGGTCACTAGGTCATATAATTTAAAAAGCTTGTGAACACTCTAGAGACCACAATTATGGTCCAATTTTTATCAAAGTTGGTCAGAATGATTGTCTCAATGAAATCTTGGCCAAGTTCAAGACTCGGTCATGTGGGGTAAAAAACTAGGTCACTAGGTCAAATAATTTAAAAAGCTTGTGAACACTCTAGAGGCCACATTTATGGTCCAAATTTGATGAAAGTTGGTCAGAATGATTGTCTCAATTGAAATCTTGGCCAAGTTTGAAACCGGGTCATGTGAGGTCAAAAACTAGGTCACTAGGTCAAATATTTGAAAAACCTTGTGAACACTCTAGCAGCTATATTTATGGTCCAATTTTGATGAAAGTTGGTCAGAAGGATTGCCAAAATGAAATCTTGGCCATGTTTGAAAGTGGGTCATGTGGGGTCAAAAACTAGGTCACTAGGTCAAATAATTTAAAAAGCTTGTGAACACTCTAGAGGCCACATTTATGGTCCAATTTTGATGAAAGTTGGCCAGAATGATTGGCTCAATGAAATCTTAGCAAAGTCCGAAACTGGATCATGTGAGGTCTAAGACTAGGTCACTAGGTCAAATATTTGAAAAACCTTGTGAACACTCTAGCAGCTATATTTATGGTCAAATTGTCATGAAAGTTGGTCAGAATAATTGTCCCAATGAAATCTTGGTTGGGTTTGAAACTGGGTCATGTGGGATTGAAAACCAGGTCACTAGGTCAAATGCTTGAAAAACTTGTGAACACTCTAGCAGCTATATTTATAGTCCAAATTATCATGAAAATTGGTCAGAATGATTGTCTTAATGAAATCTTGTTCAAAATGGGTCATGTTGGGTCAAAAACTAGGTCACTATGCCAAATACTTGAAGAATAACTCCTATCTGTACATAACAATATCAATACTGAATTTAAACAAAGGGTTCTTGTATCTATCATTTGGATGCAACCACTGGCATTCATCAATTCCAATGTTCAAGTATGCCTAAATAATAACCACATAATGAGAAATATAAATCATACTGCACACTTCGCAACAAAAATCTGTAAGAGTTAAATATTCACTTTCTGCATTGTAACAATAATGTACCATTTTAATGTCCAACATCAAGCAACTTTGTACATACTTTCAACAGTGAAAAACATGTCACTAGATAAAGGATTATAAAACCTGCTGAAAATTAAAATGATGCTTCTAACTTGTTCTTCAAATATATTGAAATAAGGTCAACAAAACTCAGGTGAGCGATTCTAGGGCCATTATGGCCCTCTTGTTTAATGCTATTATTCGTCCACTGTTGTTGCTTAGACAATTCAAGGGTTCCAATATAGGAAAATGAGTTGATCTGTAACCAACAATGAAAATATATGTTTAAATATGAAGAGGCTCATTACCTTGAGATCAAATCAAGAAAAGAAAAAACACAAGTGTGTTGCAAGACTATTTTAACTTCTTGACAAAAGTGGAGGACCTGATAAAGTCTTGCATTGAAGCATTGGTTCTCCATTCAAATATATTTCAATTCAGGAGGGTTTCACGAATCTCCGATTTGGTAAATAAATGATAAATTTCTTTTCTGATTTTAATTTTCAGTGTCTCACAGACTTACGACTGCCGAAAGATGAGGGCACAGATTCCACCTATTCTAGTCATTCCAGTGCAGAGGACAGCTAGCTAATCTTGGGTTTTACCGGAACATGCTATTTATAGCAGCACTCTGTTGCTTTTCCCAATTATTTCCAACAAAGGCTATTTATAGCATCTCTGTGTTGCTATTGCGGGGTATTTCCAAAAAAAGCCAGTTAAAGCATCTCTGTGTTGCCATTACAGGGTATTTCCAAAATAGTCTTTTTATAGCAGCACTCCATAGCTTTTCTGGATTATCTCCAAAAAAGGATATGTTTATAGCATCTCTGTGTTGCTATTATGGGGTATTTCCAAAACAGGCTATTTCAAGCATCACATAGCTAAGTAATGGCAGAGAAATTCTTGGCTATCTTCTTCAGGGTATTTCCAAAACAGGCTATTTAGAGCACTACCATGTCTAACTACTAGCTTAGAACAATTGAGAGTATGTAAAAACAGACAAAATAAGCACCACAATGCTTTGTCATTTACTAAAACTGTCCAGCAAGCTAACCAATGTTTTATTTGAAAACATGCTATTCATAGCATCACTGTTTTGTAAAGCAAACAATAACACTTTTTAGCTAACTTTTTCAAGGTATTTCCAAAACAGGGTTATTACGCATCATCATGTTTTGATAATAGTTCAGAACTTATCAAAGGCGTTTCATAAAAATTTGATGTCATAATAATAATAGAGAACAGCTAAACATGCATATACAAGGTATTTCTAAAACAGGCAATTAATAGGCATCTCCATGTCTGCATAATAAGCTAGAACTTTTAGTATTGAATCTGTTAAAAGTCCCAGTGTATGTTTTATTGTAAGGAGATTTTTATAGTTATCCCTTTCCCAAACAATAATGACATTTGACTCTTTGTTGCAGACTACTTTAGAAAACATTTTGGGAAAAGGAGAAATTGCTCGTAATGAGCAATTTTTCCTTTTCCCACAATGTTTTCTACCGTATTAGAAGATTATTTCCCAATTTCATCACATTTTGAAATGTCGTCTGCAAACTCTTTCGATTTGGGACAGTCTAAATTTTGTTGTTTGGGAAAGGGTTTAGCAACATTCATGGCATATTACAGTGATCGGGGCACCTATTCATGGGTTGAGACTTTAGAAAATGTGTTGTTTGGGAAAGGGTTAATGGAACAAATGAAGCTCCAATATGATTTCTATACATGACTTGCATCGTATATAAGAAAAAAACTTTCATGTTTTAGAGCATTTCATTTGTTGTTTTAAAAATTAATAGCTTAACCATTATAGTGCTGCAATGGCCTTCATGTTTATGCCAAAAGGTTAGATCCAGGCCAGTTGCCACGTAAATTGGCAGCTGGCCTCTGATCTAACCTGTTTGCTACTCTGAGAATCTTTCCTCTACAAAATTAAGCAGATATTAAAGGTTTTGGAAAGCAGACAACACATAGTCCTATTTTTAGAAAATTACTCTTAACTCCTCTATATTCTATGGCAAGATAGATTTGTAATTCACAAGGACTTTCAGTAGAATATACAAGGATGTGATGTATGGGGACTTTCAGTAGAATATACAAGGATGTGATGTATGGGGACTTTTTGTATTCAGTCGGGGGAATTATGTGACCAATGTTTACCATCTTTTGTTAGAACAAGTTGGCCACGCCACAGGCATAAAACTAGCAGAGGACAGGTGCGAATTACCTAAGAATATCGCCCATTGACTGCGATTTCTCTGCCAAGTGTTAGACTTAATGCAGTTGCAAAGCATGGGTTATCAAATACCACCAGATCCAGAAAGTTAATGGTCAACTCATGCGGGGTACACAATGTTGGTAACATTGGCAAAAGTAGGCGAAAAAAGCACAAATACCTGTTCCGTCATGGGCTTCCCCATCTTGTCCAGACATGATATCGAACACATTGGTCACATGATTTCTCCGCCTGGTATGTGAAGAGCCTCGAATAATGCACATGCGTACAGCAGTTTACCCGCATGGTATTGTATTGTCAAATTAGATACAGTTAAATCTTTATTTGTTGAGAATCTTTCAGATTTGCCGATAAATGTACAATGTACAATGATATGTGATTATAATGTATGAGGAATTTATAACAGTTTTTAATTTTATTACATAATAATACTAATTTATCTCAATCACTGAATTTTAAAAGATTTTGCAGATTAAAATTCTGTGGTAGGCTATGCTTGAAAAATTGAGAATTTACCATTATGAAGAACAAACTAAACTTAAATATTTTTAAGTTTTCCTCATTAAACAGACTAGTTTGAAGATTTTCTTTTATTATTTTGACCTCATTGAAATAAGAATGTGATCCAAAAGAAATCAGCTGTAGACTCTTTATAAAATAGGGATAATATCATTTAATTAACATTGTGACTTAAGGAGAATTTGCTCAATTCCTTCCCACTGTTTTCTCCATACATATTCATTTTTGCATCAACACTTTTGATTAGAAATAATCTGAACAAAATTAGAAATTAATCATACAAATTTTTGTTGTAATAATATTGAACTATTTTTTATGAAAGTATGCTTGTTCCTAATTTTAGTCTGCTTAGGAGTTTTAATTTGGACCATTTGATAGTTTTGTTTTTGATGATATATTTTCATTTTTCCTCTGTGGTTTTTAAGACATAAGAAAGCATTAATCAATTCACTCCCCACATAAGAACGTAAAGAAAGTAACCTTGAAGTAATAAAAACATATCATAATACTCAATATAAACCTTTGCGAAGAAATTGCTAATTTAAAAAGACTAACTACAGTGTATAGTTATGCATTCAACCCGGGATATTAAAAACTAAGTTTGTACTTTCAACAGATATGTCAGTGTTTTGTATTCATTCATTTTCAGCATTTTGGTTGTTTTCATTTTTCACTAGTCTGATTGTTAGAGGAGCTTGTAAATTATTAACATGATATTTTGCAAATTTGTTTTCTGCATGTAGATTTTTTGTGAATGTTACTGACCTGATTTAAGAATCTCTCATAAGTTCTTAGCAAATTGAAAATCTTCAAAACTTAGTCCACAAGTATAGATTGAAGCTCATACAATGAAAGTTAATTGATATCCATATAGATATAGGTAGAATGACTGACACTTGGCAAATTGGCAAATGATTTAACAAAACCTGTTTTTATATGTATTCGTAGGAGTGAACATTTTGATAGGAAAGGAAAAATAACTTAAAACAAGCAAAATCATTTTTCCTGAAATAGTTTTGGAAGCTGCATGGCAGTCGACACATAAAACCATTAGGTTTCCTGATTAACCCATTCCCAAACAATAACGACATTTGACCAGTTTGTTGCAGACAACTCTGGAAAGCATTATAGGAAAAGGAGAAATTGCTCTTATCAAGCAATTGTTTCTTTTTCTACAATGTTTTCTGCCCTCAGAAGATTATATTTCAATTTCATCACATTTTAAAATGTCTTCTGCAAACTCTTTCAATTTGGGACAGTTGAAAATTGGGCATTTGGTAAAGGGTTAAGGGCTGCACTTGCACTAACCAATAGGACCAAAGTGTAACCAACAAAATATGGTTAATATAGCAAGAATAAAAACATCTTTTTTATGATATTAGGTAGAAACCTTGGTTACTAAAGAGCCACATAACCTTTTGTCACATTGGTTTCTGCAACATATGTTTCATGCATTATGAGGTAAAAAGTGAAATAAAGTTTTATTTCATTGTCTTATGATTTTTGGCCAGTTCTTGGAGGAAGTTTATTTATTCAAAGAACATTTTATCCTGGAGTTCTTGAAGGAAGATAATTTATTCAAAGTACATTTTATCTTGGAATTATTTTAAGGGATATGAACACATGGAATAGGTGCAATGTGTGAGTTTGATATTTTACGGCCATTTTTGGCTTGAAGCTTCGATTGTTTTAGTGATATTATTTTAGTCGGACAGTATCGTATTATACAGCTTGTTTTTCCTGCTTCTTTGAAGTGTTTAATAGATCAATTATTGAGCTTACTGCATATGAACCTAGTTAAGTTGTTTACAGGAAAGAAGATTATCAACTGTTCAATGCAATACTATACTAAGTGCTTCACATTTGTGAAGCAATTAGTATGGTATTGCATTGAACCCTGGGTATAAAGTCACACATTCTGGTATGTTAATTTCTTCTAACCGTTTTCTGCACATGAATTCTTGTGACATGTTCATATTGAAAGCAACATCAAATGACCGTGATTAGGAATGGAATGATTTCTTTGTAACCATTCGGAAGAGACTGTTGTGACTTAATTAAAAAATGATTGCCATGGGCAATTGTCACAAAACAGTTTCTTTATTTGTTATTATTGATTTTTTTATTTTCTGCTGTAGGTAGATCAATGTTTATCATGAAAGAAATATATATTTATTAGTCTTACAACTTAACAACTTTTTCCAACTTTTGAAGATGTAATTGGCTAAGGAACAATTTTGTGCAGTTCTGTATATTAAACATTAATATTGTTCACAACATTCACTGTCTGTTGACCTGCCTGATTAGCATGAATTACACGCTATGCTGAGTATCTAAAAATATCCTTGGAGCTGGCCGTAATGTTCGACCATTTGGTTTGTCCTTGTGCATTATTTTATAAATGCTAAGTTTTCCTTTATATATATTACGTTAAACTCTTGGTTATCGACTGAGTTCGGAAGACTGTTGAGTATTGAATATACCTCATCATAATTATTCATGCATAGAGGGCAACAGACGGTGAATGTTGGTCAGCAATAGAAGTTTACCATGAGCATGTAAAAATGATTTGACCAAGGTTGTTTACTATAGATACTGCTGCTAACAGCATCAGGGTGACAGTGGAGCAGATGTAGAGTATTTGACTCTGATACTGAGGGTCCCAGGTTTGATCCTCGTTATTTGTGAGCTGAAAATGCATTGACAACTTCACAATCGGCGGAGCACTGGTTTCTATCCAGAGAGTAGTTATGGAGAGTGAATTTTACCCTTTCCCAAACAATAACGACATTTGACTACTTTGTTGCAGATGAATTTAGAAAACATTATGGGAAAAGGAGAAATTGCTCGTAACAAGCAATTTTTCCTTTTCCCACAAGGTTTTTAGCTCTTTCTGAAGAATATGTTTCAATTTCATCACATTTTGAAATGTCGTCTGCAAACTCTTTCAATTTGGGACAGTGGAAAATTTGTTGTTTGGGTAAGGGTTAATAAGCATCAAACTTCCATCACAATCAATTGATCAGTTTAATCCTTTACCAAACGCCAAATTTTCAACCGTCCCAAATTGGAAGAGTTGCAGATGACATTTCAAAATGTGATGAAATTGGATGATAGTCTTCTGATAGGGCAGAAAACATTGTGGGAAAAGAAAAAAATCCTCATTTTGAGCAATTTCTCCTTTGTCCACATCGTTTTCCAGAGTCGTCTGCAACAAAGTGGTTAAATGTTTTTATTGTCTGGTAATGGGTTAAGGCCCTCTGTCCTTTGTTTGCCCCCGAATCTCAGCTGTTTTTTTCATTGTGGAGTGTACTAGCACAATACCCTTTATTTCTAGCCCAACAATGATTAATTACCAGGATAGCGTTTTACTAAACATCCTTTTGATAAAAAATGCCTCAAAACAGCATTTCCTCTTATTTCAATATTAACATAAACAATAACACATAATGACACATCATTGGAATCGCCTCTCTGAGAAGCTGTCACTTACTTGTCTCATGACAATATTAACCTTTATTTTAAGATATGGCAATATTGTACTTTATTTTAAGATATTGCAGTATTTTACTTTATTTCATTTTAAGATATTGCAGTATTGTACTTTATTTTAAGATACTATCCATGTATATTTGTTCTGATTTATACAACTGTTATCCTTACCTTGTTTAGTGGAATGCTAACCTGGAAAACATGAAAGAATTACTTATTGTCATCAAAATAACATAATTCAGGGTTTTAAAAAAATAACAACAAGAAGGAATCCTTTTTGTTTGAATATTGCTCAGATGTTGTTGTCAATATTGTTATAAGTAATTTAGACAGTAACCAGCTTTCATACCATGTCTATACAACCATTCTCATTGTAGTAAACTTTTTCATTCCTTTTCTTGTATTGAATGTTGATTTCCTTCGTAATGGGCACATTTTGAAAGCATGCAACTTATAGGGCTGTCATAACTGTTTTGTTCATAAAATGCTTTTAGAATTGATGACTGCTTATTTGTTGTCGGGGAAAATAGTTAATGTTTTACTGTTTTAATTGTCTTCTTTTATCTAAGAATTGGCATTTTATGTTCTTTTAACCGTTTCTTGTTTAATGTTACTGCATTTTCCTTTTCCGAGTTTCCAAGTGTGACAATTGTTTCTTTCATTGAAATAAAATTGAGATATTTTAACTCAACATGTACTTGGTCCGTTTGTTCTTCATTCCCTGGCATTTTCCTTTAACTAATTACGATATAGAAATAGTCAACTGTAACCAAAGCGGTTGGGAGAGTTGTTGATTAAATCCTGTCTTTCTGTCTTCTCAACTATTTTATTGGCATTCTTATTTTAAAGTTTTTGTTTCTGTTTTTTTTTTCAATTTTATACCGAATTTTATGAAAATTTGCATAGACCTAATATCTTCTTGAAGATATTTCTCAAGATGGCTATAGGAACATAAGTGAAATGACCCTTGAACAATTAAAATGTGCATTTTGGGCCTGATCCCTCTTATTTGAAACGATTCTCATGTAATAAATGGGATCATGGTATCTTGCTCAAGTTATCCAGCAAGGTTGTAATACACTTATTTAAAGTAATTGCTCTTAGATTATAAAATATTGACATTTCAGGTCAAAACTTAAACCTTTAGCCATGGTACCTGGATTGAGGTTAAAACGGGTTGTGACAAAGCTATGTACAGGTCTTATAGCCATCCCTGTTGATGGAACTTGTGTTTAGACCGAATTGATACGAACAGAAGACAGCTCAAAGAAACATGAAAAAAGAACATTTTCTTAAATTTTCTTATATATTTGCTTAAACTTGTTGAGGAAAGATACTCAGAGAAGCAAACAGGTTAAATCACAGGCCAGCCGCCAATTTACTTGGCGGCTGGCCTGGATCTAACCTGTTTGCATAAGCATGAAGTCGTTTCCAGCACTAACAGGGTTAATGCCATTTAGGATAGAATTCTGTACTAAAAGAATCTTTTGCTCATTCTGACATATCCTCTTTCGCCATAGTGTGTTATTTAGGAATATGAGTGTATAACTTATTTGTCACCGTGGCCTAGTGGTTAAGCTGTTCGAAGGTTCAACCCTCCCACAGGAGGCGTTTTTCCGGAGAACATTTCTTGTGGGACTTGTTCCGAAATGGCCGATTCGTGAGCCGCAAGCTAGTTTAATTTAGTGGTTACCGACTTATGTCCGCTTGGCGCCTGGCATAGTGATAGACGTTGGGAGGTAGTTGGTATAATCAATGAAAAAGTGTCTCGTAAGCCAAAAACTGGCTGGCCCTTTCAATAGGGGTGACACTTTACAAAAAACCTTTTTGGGTTACAATTAAAGATGGAATTGTCCGTGCCGCATAATTCGTGTTCGGGAATACTCTTTACTGTTTTGTCAGGCGACTCATGGCGATGCTTTTTGCGGAAATCAAATAAGAGACTTCACACATTTACTCCGTAATACATTGCTTAAACACAGCTGCTGTAGAAAATGTTAGAAAACACTGTGGTTGAAGGATAAGCTAGCTGATCCTAATGAGTTATTTCTATTATTTCTTAAACTTGTATCTTCACAAAATCAATAAGAAAGTATTGTTTGTCTCTAGCTACACGTTGACCGTATGCTGTTGCTTTGGTCTGGACACGTCACAAGTTTCAATATTAGGGAATGGTTGAATAATGAGTGGTAACGGGTTTTCACTCGGGTTATATCGCCTGTTTATCAACAAAGCAAACACTGTGATAGGAAAACTCACCGTTTATCTGTACATGTATTCTTTTGCCACAATCTTTTCTTCCTGTAGGCAATGGGTGCATATCCGTGTATGGTCCTTATCCTAATGAATAAAAGTTATTAATACTTAAATTTGTATATACACAAAATCATTGAGAAAGTATTGCTTGTATCTTTCTTCACTTTGATCGTATGCTGTTGCTTTTGATCTGGAAACGCCACAAATTTCCATATTAAGGAATGGTTAGATAATTCTTACTAAGGGGTCTTCACTTGGTCAATAGCCCCTGTTTATCACCAAAGAAAACAATGTGATAAAAGAACTAACTGATTATCCGTATCAAGCTTTTCTTTTTGTTTGTCACAGTACTTTCCTCTTGTCCGCAATGGTTGCAAATCCTTGTTACCAAGACCTGAGGCTTGAAGAGTCTACTGTGGTGAAAGGAACAAAATACAGTAACTTAATTAAGCCTCTCATTTGAATATCATCATACCGTTATTATCAGATAAGATAAAGTGTATTAAATTCAATAACACATCTTCCCATTCCTAGGCAATTTGAGATTATCCTTTGTTTAAGAACGACATATCGGTTGTTTCGTCAATGAATACCATTGTCTACTTTCATCGCATTGGCTTTGACCAAAAACGACCATTAAACATTTTTCCCCTACAAATTTAGGATAATGATTCAAATCGTGTGAATCTAAATAAGACATGAGGGAACGAGTAGCATTCTTGTTAACAAAGGACCAAACAACACACCAGTTTGTGTCTGCACGTGACAAAGTAGTTCAACCCGGATCGGACAGACTCAGCTAAAGCAAGAAAGGAGAAGGGCATTATGAAAGTTCTTGTCGTAAGAACACTAAAAAAAGTGTTTGCAAATGAGCAGTGCTGCTGTTCTTACATTACTTCAAATGCCCGTTTTACCCTGCCTAGTATTGTTGTGAGCGAAAAAAGCGTGCCCGAAGCTACTTCAACGAGTAATCGAGGGTTCGATGCATAACGGAGGTAAGTTTTGCTCAAACATGAAGCACTTTCTGCCCTTATGCAACTAAAACAAAACGTTGTTCACATATGCGGGGAACGTGAAAATGGGCCTATCAAACTGCATTTACAAATTTCCTCTATCCCCCGTTGTTCCTTCTCTCATATCTTAGCTACAGCATCATGTATCTACATTTAGTACGTTGACTTATTGTCAAAGCCAAATAAAAAAAGACGAGAAACACAAAAGGCCATTAGACGAAGAGCATCGGTGAGGTATTCACTAACGTACAGGCTGATGTGGAGAGAAGGCTCTCAGTGGATCCACCAATTTACAAGTTATACCCTGTTCGGTTTGTATATAGCCTGTCTTGTTCATTTGTAGCACATACCTAAGAGAAACATTACGATAAAAGATGACATTGCTCTTTGATGATTAGCCCTCTTTTTTATCAAAGCGTTTTTAATTGGATGTTAAATGGATACCTCCTTATTTACAGTTTACAAAAACCGATGACGGGGAAAATCGTCTCAGAGTCTGTTGTGCAAAACTGTAAAAAAAAAACATCTCCCTGATGTACAATTAACATGTTCCAGATAAGACTTTCTGGGCTGATCATGACGATGCTTTGTGCGGATAACTAATAAGAAGAAAAAAAAGAGTCTTCAACCATCTACTCCATAAAACATTGCTTAAATGCATCTGCTAAGACAAAGTGTTTGCAATTGAACAGTGCTGCTGTTCTTACATTGCTTTAATTGCTTTAATTTCCGTTTTTCACGTTCCCGGCCTAATATTGTTGTGAGCGAAAAGAGCGTGCCCGAATGTACTTTAGCGACTTATTGAGGGATCGATGCATAACTCAAGTAAGCCATGCACAAACATGAAGCACTTACTGTCATAATGCAATGAACACAAGATATTGTACACTTATACGGGGAACGGGAAAACGGGCCTATCAAACTGCATTTACACATTCCCTCTATCCTTTTCTTTCCATCACGGATATCTTAGCTACAGCATCGTGTATCTGCATTTGCCACGTTGTCCTATGGTCAAAGCCAAATCAAGAAACACGAGAAACACAAAACAAGCCATTAGACGAAGAACATCGGCATGGATCAGTATATACCCGCGCACATGTTGACCTGGAGAGAAGGCTCTCGGTGGATCCCCGAATTAAGAATTCATCCCCTGTTAAGGTTGTATATAGCCTGTCTTGTTCATTTGTAGCACATACACAAGAGAAACCTAACGATAAAAGATGAAATTGTTCTTTCATGATAAGCTGTGTCTCTTTTTATCAAAGCGTTTTCAATTTGATGTCAAATTGATATGCCTCCTTGTTTACAGTTTACAAGATCTGATGCCGGATCACATCTTCTAAAGTTCTGTGGCGCAAAAAGGTACATCTCCCTGATGTACGATGTGCATGCTTAAGTTAAGTATTTACTGACGTTTTAGGCTTACCATGGTGATGATTTGTCTGGATAACTAATAAGAGTCTGCAACCCTTTGCTTCATGATACCTCACGTTAACGCATCTGCTGCAGAACAATTTAGAGACCATTGTGGTTCAAGGATAAAGTGAATCTAATGGGTTTCTCCCTTTCTCAGAATGGTTTTTACGCAATATTTTTGAGAAAGTACTGTGTCATTGTATTCTCTTGTTATATCGTATCGTCTGCTATTGCTCCTTATTTGGAGCTATCACTTAACAGATATGGGAATGGGTTAAATCATCCTTGGTAATGGGTTTACTGTCAGGCGCGTCGCCTGCAAATCACACGAGAACAATATTGTGATAAAATGATTAACCGCTCATTTGTGTGAAGGAATTTCTTCTTTGGCCACAACATTTTCTACTTGTCGTTAATGGGTGTTTTTTATTGAAAGCAGGAGCCTCTAATAACAATATCATCGCATTATTGTTAGATAAGTTTCGGAGTCTAAATACTAATAACACACATCTTCCAATTCCTAGGCAATTTAAGATATTTCTTTATTTAAGAACGACATGACGGTTGATCCTTTAATGAACACCATTGTCTACTTTAATCACATTGGCTTTGACCAAAAACAGCCTCTAAATTTCGCATAATAATTCAAATTGAGCGAATCTTAATAAGTCATGAGGGAATGGTTAATATTCCTGTGAACAAAGGACCAAACTACACACCAGTTTATGTCTGGCATTGTCTGTATATTACAAAGTAGTTCAACCCTGATCAGATAGAACCAGCAAAAGCAAGAAAGGAGAAGGGTATTGTGAAAATCCTTGTCAAAGTCGCTAGAGAACTAATCAAACTTGTTTTCAAATGGGCAGTGCATCTGTTCTTACGGCCCCGGTCTAATATTGTTGTGAGCGAAAAAAGTGTGCCCGAAGCTACTTTAACAACTAATCGATGGTTCGATGCAGAACTGAAGCAGGTCGTGCACAAACATGGAGCACTTACTGTTCTTGTGTAATGAACACAAACTATTGCACACACATACGAGGAACGTGAAAATGGGCCTATCAAACTGCATTTACACATTTCCTCTATCCCCCGCTTTCCTTCTTTCATATCTTAGCTACAGCATCATGTATCTGCATTTATCACGTTTTGACATATGGTCAAAGCCAAATCAAGAAAGACGAGAAACACAAAAGGCCATTAGACGAAGAGCGTCGGTGAGGATTAGTATTCACTAACGTACAGGCTGATGTGGAGAGGCTCTCAGTGGATCCCCCAATTTACAATTTATCCCCTGTTTGGGTTGTATATACAATACAATACATATAGCCTGTCTTGTTCATTTGTAGCACATACACAAATGAAACATTACGGTAAAATATGACATTGCTCTTCCATAACTAGCAATATCTTTTTTTATCTAAGCGTTATCAATTGGATGTCAAATGGATATTTCTTCTTATTTACAGTATACAAGATCTGATGCGGAGAACATCTTTGAAGAGTATGTGGTGCAAAAACGTAATAAAAACATCTCCCTTGTGTACTATTCGCATATTCAAGATAAGTCCCTATTAACATATTAGGCTGATGATAGGGATGCTTTGTGCGGATAACTAATAAGAGTCTGCAACCCCTTACTTCAGAATACTTCACGTTAACGCATCTGCTGCAGCATACTTTAGGAACAACAGGTTTTTAAGGATAAAGTGATTCCAGTGGAAACCGCAAATTCGTGTTAGGCATTTTTCTTTTTGCCACAATGTTTTTATACTTGTCGACAGTGAGTGCATATCCTTGTAAGTAGGAGTCTTTGGGGCATAAATGATATAGAGAATCGATATATATCTAATTTGAATTTTCTTCGTGATTCTCGCTCATCGTTCAAAGGCGTTGACCTCTATGTTTTAATAAACGTTGTTAACCCTTGTGCTTGTATCGACTCGATGCTTATGCAATCAGGTAAGATCAAGGCCAGCCGCCAAGTAAATTGGCTGCTTACCTGTGATCTTAAAGTGTTTTGGTACTCTGAGTATCGTTCCTCATCAAAATTTAGCAGTCGTTTAAGGTAATGGAAAGTAGACGACACAAAATTATCTTTAGAAAATTACCCAGCTTTCTAAGGGTTGAAAGAAAATACCGTTACTTTAACAAGCCCCTAATCAAAATATCCCATCGTTACTATTTGATTAGTGAAATAGTCTAAAAATTAATAATTCATCTTCCCATTCCTAAGCAATTTGAGATATTCCTTTGTTTAAGAACGGCATGTTGTTTGTTTCGTCAATGAATACCGTTGTCTACTATAATCACATTAGTTTTGACCAAAAACGACCATAAAGCAACTTTCACTATAAAATTGGAATAATGTTTAAAATTGTGCGAATCTAAATAAGTCAGGAGGAACGGGTCACATTCCTAAGAACTAAGGAGCAAACTGCACACCAGAGTATGTCTGCGCGTGTTAAAGTAGTTCAACCCGCATCGGACAGACTCAGCTAAAGCAAGAAAGGAGAAGGGTATTATGAAAATTCATGTCAAAGTCGCAAATGAGAAGTCTTGCCGTCTTACATTACATTAAATGCCCGTTTTTAACGGTCCCGGCCTAGTAATGCTGTGAGTGAAAAGAGCGTGCCCGAAGCTACTTTAGCGACTAATAAAGAGACTAATCAAGAGATCGATGCATAACTGAGGTAAGTGAAAATGGGCCGTACGAAATGTATTTACACATTTCCTCCAATCCCCGCTTTCGATCTCTCATATCTCAGCGTCAGCATCGTGTATCAGCATTTGCCACGTTGTCCTTAAGTCAAAGCAAAATCAATTAAGACAAGAAACACAAAACAAGCCATTAGAGGAAGAGCATCGGCAAGGATCAGCATACATCCGTGAGCAGGCTGGACTGGAAAGAAGGCTCTCAGTGGAATTCCGAATTAAGAATTCATCCCCTGTTAAGGTTGTATATAGCCTGTCTTGTTCATTTGTATCACATACCAAAGAGAAACATTATGATAAAAGATGACATAGCTCTGTCATATTAAGCAGTGCCATTTTTGGACTAAGGGTGCGTCAGCACCTTAGTCCATTTAAGTTACGTACCACTTTTTGAGGGACGGTATTTTATCGATACACAAACAGCGGTCTGACCCCAATTACTCATTAAACATCCGCCTTCACTGTGCGGAATAATATCTTCTTGGAACTAGGATTGTAGTCCGGATTTACTAGCTTTGATTTGCTCTATATCATTATAACTGTTGCCTCATGGGAAATCGTAAAACGTTAAGATGTTCGAAAAATAAACTATCGTTCAGTATCTGTTTACATAAATAATAATTAAAGTAATGGTGGTAAAAGGAGCAGTTGTTTTCCTCGAGATGTTGCCCAACGAAATTTTTAAATGTATCCTCAATCATTTTGCTTTAAACGCACCTTAGTCCTTCAGCGCTATCAGCGCCTTGATTTATCAAAGCGTTTTCAATTGGACGTCAGATGGATATAAATTCTTATTTACAGTTTAGAAGAACTGATGCCGGAAACCATCTTTTAAGAGTCTGTGGTGAAAAACTGTTAAGAGACATCTCCCTGAGGTACAATTTATATGTTCAAGCTTTAAAGCATTTACTGACTTTTTAGGCTAATCATAGTGATGCTTTCTGTGGATAACTAATAAGAGTCTGCAACCCTTTACTTCATGATATATCACGTCAACGCATATGCTGCAAAACAATTTAGAGACCATTGTGGTGCAAGGATAAAGTGATTCTATTAAGAAGATTCTCCTATTCTCACATTAGTTTTTAACCAATATTTTTGAGAAAGCATTGTTTCATTGTATTTTCTTGATATATCGTTTGTCTACTTTAGCACTTTATTTGGAATTATCACGAATTGATAAATAGGGGAATTGGTAATGCCGTTTCGCCAAGGGGCGTCACTTGCAAATCACACAAGAATTGGTAATGCCGTTTCGCCAAGGGGCGTCACTTGCAAATCACACAAGAATTGGTAATGCCGTTTCGCCAAGGGGCGTCACTTGCAAATCACACAAGAATTGGTAATGCCGTTTCGCCAAGGGGCGTCACTCGCAAATCACACGAGAAAAACCTACTACTATTGTTGTGAGCGAAAAAAACTTGCCCGAAGCTACTTTAGCGACTAATCGGGGGAATGTATGCATAACTAAGGCAAGTCCTGCACGAACATGAAGCATTTACTGTCCTAATGCAATAAACATGTAAGGTTGTA
Organism: Cerastoderma edule; assembly: GCA_947846245.1. Lineage (NCBI taxonomy): Eukaryota > Metazoa > Mollusca > Bivalvia > Cardiida > Cardiidae > Cerastoderma > Cerastoderma edule. The sequence goes on along the minus strand of OX401422.1, from coordinate 19,910,843 downwards.
CATACATACGAGAAACGTCAAAATGGGCCAATCAAACTGTATTCACACATTTTCTCTATTCCCCGCTTTCCTTCTCTCATATCTTAGCTGCAGCAATATAAATCAACATTTGCCATGTTTTGACTTATTGTCAAAGCCAAATCAAGAAACACAAAAGAAGCCATTAGAGGCAAAGCAACGGAAAGGATCAGTATATATCCGTGCACATGCTGACATGGAGAGAAGGCTCTCAGTGGAACTTCGAATTTACAATTTATCCTCTGTTCAGGTTGTATATAGTCTGTATTGTTCATTTGTAGAACACACCCAATAGAAACATTACGGTAAAAATTGACATTGCTCTTTCATGATAAGCAGTGCCTTTTTTATGAAAGCGTTTTTAATTGAATGTCAAATGGATATGCCTCCTTACAGTTTACAAGATCTCATGCCGTGGAACATCTTCGAAGAGTCTGTGATGCAAATAAATAAAGGTTCATCTCCCTGGTGTACAATTTGCATGTTCCAGATAAGCTTATACTGAATTCAAGGCTGATCATGGCGATGCTTTGTCTGTATAAATAATAAGAGTCTGCAGCCCTTTACCTCATAATACTTCACTTGTACTTATTTCTCCAAAAGGCAATTTGTGTTTAACCCTTTCCCAATCAATAACGACATTTGACCACTTTGTTGCAGACGACTTTAGAAAACATTGTGGGAAAAGGAGAAAATGCTCGTAACGAACAATTTCTCCTTTTCCTACAATGTTTTCTACCCTATCAGAAGATTATTTTCCAATTTCATCACATTTTGAAATGTCGTCTGCAAACTCTTTCAAATTGGGACAGACGAAAAATTGTTGTTTGGGAAAGGGTTAGCCCAAATTGAAGTCATCAGCAGATAACAAACACAAAGCAACATGCACAAAAATATTCTTATTTCATTCAGAAGAAACCATCGTATTAAAAGAATCGTCTGCTCATATTTCCTTTTGTCGGAGTGGTTTGTTATGGTCGATGCATCACATTTGGCTAATTGGGCCTACATGGAGGAAGGCGTCAAAATCCTACTTTTAAACTTTTTACCAAACGCCAAATTTATTCTCGACTGTCCCAAATTCAAAGAGTTTGCAGACGACATTTCGAAATATGATGAAATCAATAAATACTCCTCTGATAGGGTAGAAAACATTGCAGGAGAAGGATATATTGCTCGTTACGATGTTTTCCAGCAACTAAGTAATTAAATGCTTTTGCTGCAACAAACTGATCAAATGTCGTTATTGGTTTACAATGGGTTAATATGCGTCTAAACACGACTAAGAACTAAAAGATAGTGGTTTTATCGCGGTCTATTCCGAGAAATGTGTTTGCCTATAGGATACTTATAATGAAGGGTTGGAGAGATAGATGAAACAGAAATCATCTAAGTCAACAACACATATAAGGATTATGTTGGGGAATGTAAAAATAGAGAAATATACGTGCATTATTTTAGTCTCTCTTCAAAGATAAATGGAACAGAAACCATAAAAGCCAACAACAAATATTAGAATATATCAAGGTTGATTTGGTTGGACAGGGCTACGCCGGAAAAGATAAAAAAAAAACCAGAGATATATACAGTACGTGCATTATTTTATCTAGGTAATTAAGTTAAAAGTACATAATAATGTTTATGTCAAAGAGCAACGTGTCATATAAAATCATGTATTGTATGCTAACAAAAACTACATTTTAAACCCTTAATAACCACATAAATACCTTGTGAGCTGGAATTGTACCCTGTCGATCAATTACGTAATTTATGGTTCAAGGGAGATTCTGTATTAATCAATCATTTAAAATCATCTCCTATTGATTGATACCAACTTACCTGCTTACAAAACATTTAACTTAGCACTAGAAAAACAGGCTTAATTGATTTTAAATACTAACTACCTGTTCACAGATAAGAAAATGCGAAAGTCAGTATTAAATTGCTTTGGAACAAAGCAATATTTTGACTGTTGCAAAATACGTAATTGTAAATAAATACTTGAATCTAACCTAACCTAGATACTGTCGATAAATTTGAATATTTACGCCTGATATGTGTTGACTCAAAAGCGTTTAAATAAAGATACACACATGTATAAACATCTGTAGTATACAGGCTGTAAATACTTTAAAACGATATTACTTTGCTTTCAATGACTATTTTCTAATGCATATCATACAAACAGTACACGAATTCAATGATTTTCAGGAATTCCATTTTGGCATCAAAATTTCCTCAGATTTGCGAACAAGCAGTTTTAACCCCTTTTTTCGCATAGGTCTCTATCCAATGGCATGGGGAAAATGTTTTGATAACGTTTTACTTGCCTTTCAATATGCTCTCCATTTGGACCAGTCATTAAGTTTCATTGTTCGAAAGCCGTTTGGGTTCGGCCCTTTGTAAGAAAATGCATCCATAAACATGTATCTATGCTCTCAAAGCATGGAGTGACGTCTGAATCGGAGTCTATTTAACTGGCATACCTAATACATTGGACCGATGATTAAGCTGGCCAATAATTCCAACCAATTACTTGAACTTACTTACGCAGAATATCGACTGACACAGTTGGTAACAATTGACATTTGTGACAAAAGGCACAAATATCGACATAAAACGAGCATTGTTTGGGGCAGAATGAACAATTTGGTGAAATAAGTATTAACCCTTTACCAAACAATAACGACATTTAACCACTTTGTTGCAGACGATTCTAGAAAACATTGTGGGAAAAGGAGAAAATGCTGTCACGAGCGATTTTTCCTTTTCCCACAATGTTTTCAGCCCTATCTTAGGAATATTTTCCAATTTCATCACATTTTGAAATGTCGTCTGTAAACTCTTTCAATTTAGGAAAGTCTAAAATTTGGCGTTTTGTAAAGGGTTAGCAAAAGTACATGGACATAGAAAAGGCAGTTACACGTATAGACATGGTAAATATATAATGACTGTTATTTCAGAGAAATGATACAGCAAGAGACTTTGTCTTTCCGACTGTTGATCACAACATCTGTATCGATACATTACTTGTACAAGGAATCTTGAATAGGAAACATTCAGTTTTGTTAAAAGGTTTAACTAGGATTTATGGTTTCTTGTGATTGAGTCTAATAAGCAATACTACAATAATCATCAATGATTTAAAAAAAAACATTTTAAAATGAAAAGCGGCATATCTTATTCTAGTGTTACTAAAAGAAATTATGCGATTTAAATTAGAAACTGCGATATTTTTTTTTCATATCCGTTCAAACCATACTAAAGGGAAATGGTCAACATATGTTTCATTTTCCATATTTTCTCGAAAATCTGTTCAATTTAAAAGGAAAAAATACATCAGTAGTAAAACAACTTTAGAAAAGCAACTGCTTGAATTCATCAATTTACCGGACAGCGTTGTAATGTTGAGTCTCATGTAAGAAACGAGATGCCAACTGGTGCCCGGTTGTATGTCCTAATGCTCCTAATATTGCTAGAGTATGGTGTAAACAAGGAACCAGCTACCAAAACGCCCGCCCACAGTTAGTTTCTTGAACGAGACTCCGGTGTAATCGTGTATGTTTTATATTTGGTACACACTTCTTCTCATTGGAAGCAAACTTCTTCTCATTGGACAATGTCTCGTTTCTTTAAATTGATAACTGCCGTAACATACCCAACGTGATGCTATTGAATACAATTTGAACTGTCACACAAAACCCCTTTCTGTCAAATTGTCGACGATATGACTTTAAAACGGATTTTTGTTTATATCTATTTATCTATTGAAAACATTGTAACAAATGTAACATCCTTTTGTTACAATTTTTTAAAGGGTCGCCTTCTTCAAGACCGATTTGTGTCGGATTGTGACCACGGATCAATTTTAAAACCGTAGCCGCTGCGAGTAAACCTTTATTGTTTTCAGTTTATTGCAGGTTTCAACATATCCGATGATGTGGAACACACGAATCAGTTCATCGATGGTTGCTAGGGGCCCCTTATACTCCTTCCAGAACAGCAACGTTTGGTACACTCGTTCCTGGAGCTTGTCCTTACCATAGTACATCTGCTCAATTCCCGCCACTTTGTCTTCCGGAAGTTTTAACTTCTTCACAAGGTACCGTAATTCGTTCTTGTTGAGAGAAGTTTTTACGACATTCAGGGCTTGCATCAGTAGCAAATCTGAAATGATACAGTAAAATGACCATGTAAGGGAAATTGTACATTGTTTTTCTTTTTAACATAAACATGTTGTGTTGTTTCTAACATATACATGCTGTGTTGCAGACATATTAATGATTCTTTTTAAGAACATTAGCAGGAACAATACACCTTTGTTACATATATATTTGAAAGCAGTTTATGGTCATTTCTATTTTGTCAAATTGCTTTAAGAATTATTTTCTGTTTACTTTTCTTCTTTTCATATTTGGGGAAAATATTTTTCTTATTTCATGTCTCGCTTTCAAATTTCGGATGCACAACCTTTCTTGTTACAAGCATAATTATGTAATGTGTTTATGTCTCTTAGTTTTTTGTTTTGTCTGATGTGCTCAAACGATTTGAACCATTAGTCTTAGAGAAAGCTAACGTTTCTTTACAGCAAAGATCTTTGAATATATCACATATCCTGTAAAAATGATAACTCTTAAAAGCAACCTACCTTCCCGTTCTAGGGCCCGCCTAATGAACCGACCAATCGGCTGTACCACACCACTAACACAGACGTCCATGGGTGGGGTACGTAATGGATTACCATCGAGTCGAAGTTCCTTCAAATTGACGAGATGATCCAGGTTCTGTGGCAGTGACGACAATTTGTTGTCGTTTAAGTGGAGCACTTTTAATGTGGTCATGTGACAGATATCTTCCGGTAGTGTGTGAATCTCATTATGATCGGCGACCAATGAAATCAGGTTTCTCATTCTGCTGATCGTGTCCGGTAAAGAACGGATCGTGTTATTGGACACAAGAAGGTGACGCATGCCCGAGAATTCTATTTCCGCTGGAATGGAAGAGACCTTGTGGCCATTTGATTGGTCGAACCTCAGTCGGTCTAGGGTAGGAATTGAGAACACTGCGCTTGGGAATTCCATGAACAAATTGTTGGATAAATTCAGTTCTATTAAATTTGCCAAATTGGCGATAGAGTCTGGTATTTCTTCAAGGCAGTTCGTAGAGAGGTCTATCATTTGTAAACTCTGCAGAGTACATAGTTCTGACACGAAAACATTGATCTTATTGTCGTGCATGTTGAATACGGCGACACTCTCTAGACCTGAAATCTCTTTTGGAAGACTTTCAACTTTATTATGTTGCATGTCCAACACTTCCAATGTCTTTAAATCACAAAGCTCCATCGGGAAGATCTCGAATTCGTTCCTGCTAAGATTCAGCTGCCTAAGCTTTGCAAGTTCTCCGAAGTTGCCAGGCAACGTCGTAAGCTGGTTGTTATCGACAGAAAATAACTGTAACTCAGCCAAGGAGCCGACCGCGTCAGGAAGCTTCTTGAATTTGTTTTCTGAGAGTACAAACGTGTGCATTTTCTTAAGGTTCTCTAACTCAACAGGTAAAGAGCTAACATTATTCTTCAACAGACTCAGCACTTCTAGATTGGTACACCAGAAAAGGTCCTCTGGCACCTCACTCAGGCAGTTGTTCCCAACATAAAGTTCTTTCAGTTCACCCAGTCTAGAGATTGAGTTTGGAAGGCATTTAAGTTTGTTGTTTTCGAGACCGAGGACTTCAAGTGACATGAGATCACAAATCTCCTCTGGCAACTCTTCAATCAGGTTCCCATTCAGACCAAGAACTGTCAAATTGGCGAGCTTGCTGATTTCCGGCTGTATCGTCTGTAAGCGGTTACCGCTCAGTGCCAGCTCTTGCAGATTCTCGAGCCAGAAGAGTTGTATGGGGATAAACTCGAATTCGTTATCGTCCAACAGCAGTTGCTCCAAGAAGATGAGATTTTCTATTTCCCGCGGGAGATTCGTGATATGGTTCCCCGACAGACCAAGCCGCTTCAAACCATCCAACCTGCACACTTCCGGGGCCAGAAAGTCGAGCTCGTTTCTCTCCAGCCCTAACACCTCAAGATCCTCCAGACAACCTATCTCCTCGGGGATGCGTTTAATCCTGTTCTCGTTTAATGAGAGAAGTCGAAGTTTGTTTAGATATTCGATCTGCACCGGTATCTGTGTGATTCGGTTGCTATTGGCGACCAGTTGGATCATGTTTGGCAGCCCGGATAGGTCGTTTGACAGGTCGGTTATGTCATTGTTGGATACATCGAGAACTTGAAGACGAAACAACGAGAACAGGTTCGTGTTGAGCTGTCTAAGTTTGTTATTGGACAAGTTCAACACTTCAAGGTTTTCTAAAACCGAGATATCGTCGTGTATGCTCGTTAGCTGGTTCTCGGCAAACAACAGTGTATTCAATGCCTCGTATTGGAAAACAGATAGCGGTATCTTGTGAAGTGACTGCCCGTTAAGGTCAAGGACTACTTTTTTGCCGTCCGCGTAGATATTTCCGGAAACGTCCATTTCCTCCTCGATCGGTGGACATTCCTCCGTTTCATCGCCTGGTTCTTCGACCCCGTTCATTGTCTGTAAGACAAATAGTAAAAAAAAAAAAAGATAATATGAAAATATAAAAGAGAAAGTGTATTTTTCCTGCTTTGCGAGTTCGGAATATCAATAGTTTAATCTTATTCATATATCAGAATCATTGCCGGCCTTAAGAGAAAACACGTTCATATCTCTTGAAATGCTGGTCAGTGTGGGAAGACATAGCGTGTCTAAACTTTTAAATTCAAACTTCTGATCGGTTGTTCCCTTTGAAAAGTCGTGTCTTCTTTACATCATTGAAAGAGGTGACATATTTGAATTATACTGGTGATAGTTTATCAATTGTGCAATTAATTTCCTCAGAAAGTCGATTGCAAAATTGACAGACTATCACCAGTGTAAATTTTCTCTAGCTATTGAGGTACATTAAAATTTTCCCGACATAGAAATAGATATCAAACCGAGTGTATGCTCAATATACAATATAAAGTATTGCAGTCCTTCACACCTGTCAATGCATGTGCAAGATCGAGATGCAAAGCTCAACTTAACCCTTTCCCAAACAGCAAATTTTCGGTTGTCCCAAATTGAAAGAGTTTGCAGACGACATTTCAAAATGTGATGAAATTGGAAAATAATCTTCTGATAGGGCAGAAAACATTGTGGGAAAGGGAGAAATTGCTCGTCATGAGCAATTTCTCCTTTTCCCACAATGTATTCTAAAGTCGTCTGCAACAAAGTAGTCAAAGGTCTTTATTGTTTGGGAAAGGGTTAAAGGGACCTCCGTGGCCTTGTTGTCAGTATAGAACTTGAAAACACACAACCCCTCTTCGCGTGGGTACAATTCTCGATATCGGAATTTGAGGTTTCACGAGGGGTACTAATCCGGCTGACTTACGGAACACCGATGGATCTGCCAAGTTTGACAAACCCGTATGGGCGATAAGTTATGGGTCTTCTTCCATCCATGACGTGTCGCAATATAACATAAAAATGTTGACGCGATGTTAAACTCTCTCAAAAAAAACAAAAAAAGATCGGTTCTATATTAACGGCTCTTTTGTTTGTTTTTGTTTGAATGGTGTTTAACGCCGTGTCAACAATGTTCAGTTATGTAACGGCTTTCCTGAGTCCCCGGTACTAGGCTAAGGCTCTGAACTGACTTGCCAAAGGTCACTACTTTCGAAGCCAGAAGTGTCGGTGGGGCTCGAACACGGGAACATTTGACAAACAACGCCAACAATGTGCGGTCTTCCGTAAATCTGACACATCTATCGTTTACCTCATACAAATTCGTTTTAGAAAACCCCCTTGTAACAGACAGCTCGATAAACCAATGTTACAAAATGAAAGAAAAGCTCGCTTTTATCTAATTAGTTGATCATCTATATGCCATCATGGGAACGCCCTACTTCGTTAACCCTTTATAATGCTGGGTAATTGTCTAAAAAAAGAAAGACAAAAATATTGTCGTCTGCTTTCCAAAACCTTAAAATTCTGCCTAATTCTATTGAGGAAAGATACTCAGCGTAGCAAACAGGTAAGAGCACAGGCCAACCGCCAATAAAGTTGGCCTTGATCTAACCTGTTTGCACAAGCATGAAGTCTGTTTCAGCACTATAAGGCTCAAGACCGTATTCAGGCCTATTTTGAGGTCATTGGCACAATTATTTAAACGACAATATACGATTAACAAGTTAATAATATAACGGAATGCGGAACCAATGATGGTATTTTCGTTTAAACACACTTGCCTTCTTTCTGCATGAACGCACAGATAACAAACTATATCAGTGAAATGAGAACAAAAAATCATTAATGAAATCGATGCAACTACTCTGGTTGCTCTGGCTGATACATCTTAATTGCCCCCTAAAAGAAGCATGACAGACGATTTTTCCAGACCCTGTATACCTATCATAATAAGTCATTTTTATGTTTCCATAGACAGGTTTTCGGTTATCTAGAAAGTGTATAAGAGAACAGCCCGAACTTCTTTAACCCTTTCCCAAACAATAAAGACATTTGACCACTTTGTTGTAGACGACTTTAGAAAACGTTGTGGGAAAAGGAGAAATTGCTCGTCACGAGCAATTTTTCCTTTTCCAACAATGTTTTCTGCCCTATCAGAAGATTATTTTTCAATTACATCAAATTTTGAAATGTCGTCTGCAAACTCTTTCAGTTTGGGACAGTCGAAAATTTGCTGTTCTGGAAAGGGTTAAGTTGAGCTTTGCATCTCGATCTTGCACATGCATTGATAGGTGTGATGGACTCATTTTGGGACAGTCGAAAATTTGTTGTTTGAGAAAGGGTTAACATGGTACCATGTTTATCAATCTGAATTCATCGGATTTATCCAATGAAAACACCTCTTACATAATATGAAAGCCGCCATATTGCTTCTTGCAAAACTGCTTTCGTTGTAGGCCTACTTTAGTTCTCAAATGAAAATGTCAAATGCAATATCTAAACAATGGAGTTATTTAGTATGAATGAGTTACCGACCAAAAGTAATGGATTTAAATGATTTTCAACGCTTCCACATATTGAACTACTCAAGGTTGACACTTTAAGGAAACGCACAAATACTTGAGGACACATAACACAAAATTTGTAATCCTACAAGTCATGGGAACTCCGTACGATAAGTCCGCTGTATTTTGGACGTCACTTAGTTTGAATACGTATCCAAAATGCATTCGAATGTTAATTAATACAAAATGGACCCGCCACTCACTGAGTTCGAAACCACGATCTTTGTTTTCCAAGGCCGATATTCCACCCCTTGACAACTGTTTTCACCAACCATTACCGAAGTAATAAACTATCTCACCCTTTACCAAACGTCAAATGTTCCACTGTCCAAAATTGAAAGAGATTTCAAACTATGTTTTAAACAGTGGTGAATTTGAAACATAATCTTCCGATAGGGCAGAAACATTGTGGGAAAAGGAGAAATTGCTCGTAACGAGCAATTTCTCCATTTCCTCAATGTTTTCAAGAGTCGTCTGCAACAAACTGGTCAAAGGTCTTTATTGTTTGGTAAAGGGTTAAACCCCTGGGATTTTCAATACTCCCATTCGGTTTACCTTAAAGACGAGCATTTAATAGATTTACTGAAATTAGAAACAACTTAGTGTCAATAAGATTTTTATTTGTTCGACAAAAAACGCTTATAAAGCATTCATGCTCGGTGCAAAGGTTTTAACAATCCATTATTTTAGTGAATTATGTATATTTAACAACTACCATTTCCCCATTCGACAGTTGCATGAGATGAAATCGCTATGGAAGAGAAAGTTATTTAGACAACTCAGCAGTTATTGGAATGTTAGAATCACTGTAAAGAAACAAATCTAATCATTTATTCATACATTTTTCTTGCAAACATTCCGTGACAAATGTTTTGTGTCCTTTTTCCATGATAGCTCGTTTGGTTTGCCGACGTTTGACAAATTACCGTTACTAGATTGTTACCAGGAAAGGCATTCGCAAACGAGTTTGATTAAAAACGTTAAAGGAGCAATTTCTATTGATTCAGAATCAACCCATATCTAAGATGTATAGACTTGTCACTGCTTGTTTCCACCAGTAAAATGTCTTCTTATGTTTGATAATTGTCGTCTGCGTTCAATTGTACAGGTCGCAGCGCCTGTTATTGAGTTTAAGTTCAACCCATTCCAAATACAGAACTCTGGAAATCACTGACTGTTCCAAATAGAAAGCAACTGCAGATGACAAAAATACTGTAAAGAACTGATGCCTTACCCTTAATAAGTAATATATCCGTTTTTCTGCGGGTTTTAATAAAGACTTCTGCTTCAGATAAACCAAAACGAGGTATCATGGATCCATGTGTTAAGGAACCAATGCTGTGATTAAACTCATACCTTAACCCTTACAATGCTGTGATTAAACTCATACCTTAACCCTTACAATGCTGGGAAATCTTCTGAAAACAGATTTTTGTGTCGTTTGCTTTCCAAAACTTTAAATATCTGCTTAATTCTGATGAGGAAAGATACTCAGATTATCAAACAGGTCAGATCACAGGTCACTCGTCAATTTACTTGGCGGCTGGCCTTTGGTCTAACATGTTTGCACAAGCATGAAGTCGGTTCGAGCACTATAAGGGTTAACTCTGGCCTAAGATATGTCTCTATTCACATTCCATGTTTATCACCATAAACCAACTTCGCGCGTTCTTAACGAATAATTTAATGTCGGTAAGCCCATTTACTGATAGCATACGACACGGTACCAAAAAGTGATGTTTCGTTAAGTATGTCCCTGATCAGCCTGAGTCCAACGAAAAGATATCTAATTACATTCGAATTCTGTTCCATGTTTCCGATATACCAAATACATTTTTGGACCCGTGTAAAAGCCGTTTAAACTGTTGAAGACTTGGTAATATTATTTGTCAATTTTCGTTATCATCAGCTCGGTACCTCACGTTCACTTTGAACATTAATATACAAATCTTACTGTGTGCCCGATGGTGTATCAGTTTAAGGCAAGGGTTATAGTTTTCATAGAAATCTAACTATTGTCTTAACCCTTTACCAAACGCAAAATTTTCGACTGTCAGAAATTGAAAGAGTTTGCAGACGACATTTCAAAATGTGATGAAATTAGAAAATACTCTTCTGACAGAGCAGAAAACATCGTGGGAAAAGGATAAATTGCTCGTGACGAGCAATTTCTCCTTTACCTACAATATTTTCCAGAGTCGTCTGCAACAAATTAGTCAAACGTCGTTATTGTTTGATGATGGGTTAAATTGATCCTTTATATCGGTGAGTACACAGTAAGATGTGTTTATTTTGATCCTAATAAAATCGTCCAAATCAAAATCAATATCAGTCTTCAATTTATCAAGTATTTGAACAGTGTCTTAATTGTCGCCTTCGCATGAAATATAAGTTGTGAAAAATAGACATTTTGATTCCTGAAATAAAAACCCATATTTGAATAAGTTACAGAACAACTGTCTTATGCTTCGAAAATACATACACAATATGCTACTTTGCTTCCTTTTTCTTCTCAAAACAAATCCTGCATATCAGCATTTCTCATAAAGAGGAAATGGACTTTAAAGAGTCTTATTTTGGGGCCTTACTCAACAGTGCACTTAGAAATCCTCGAATGTAATTGACTTTATTATTATTACATGGGTGAAAGATGAAGAATTTCAAAAACCTGAAATATGTAGTTCATTATCCTGAAAAGGCATGTTTGCTAATAGCATTATATAGGGACAAAAAGTCACAAAAACCTGAAATTCAGGAATAATCCTGAACACTTTCCACCCATGTTAATACTTTATTGCGGCGATATTTCAATACGTAAACCTTTTATCAGGTTATGAGTTTAACAAGTGTGTGAACCCCGACTTCGAGGCACCAATGTGATTAGCCCAACCCCGTTCCGTATACCTGTAAGGCCACGTGTGTAACGTTCATACTCTTAATTTATCGAGTAAATAAATCACCCTCAATTCCTGATGACCAATGGTCAATTCCTTAACCCTTAACCCATTACCAAACAATAACGACATCTGACAGACAAATATGGAAAACATTATGGGGAAAGGAGAAATTGCTCGATAAGAGCAATTTCTCCATTTTCCACAACGTTTTCTGCCCTATTAGAAGATTACCTTTCAATGTCATCACATTTTGAAATGTCGTCTACAAACTTTTTCAATTTGGGACAGTCGAAAGTATGGTGTTTGGTAAAGAGTTAAACTGCAAGTAGTAATAGCCTGGGGGTCCGACCCGTGCATATACCCAACACTAGCGCTAGTGCGGGCTTTGGAAATACAGGACCATGTCTGGACCGATTTAGGGTTTAAGCACCATATCTATAGGGATATTTAAATAGGAATATCTGGAACATAAAGAGTTCCCTCTAATCAGAATTATATTCATATGATAACTATAACACGCACACAACCAAAATTATGACGTTCGATTTTGTTCCATTGTACGGGATCTGAATCCCTGCACCTTCAACATGTATATGATTATAATCATATAACTTCAGATATATAGAAAATGCTTCAACAAAAAAGTTGAAAGAACATCTTAGGTAAACAACGAACTAATAAACATGTTTATTTTAAAGTATTTGAGGTAAATTATCAATGGACGTACCATCCAAAAATGATTTTGGATTTGTTGTCAAGTTCTTATTTTGTTACCATGTTGTCAAAATAGAGGTTGCTTCAAAGACTATATAACTGTCTATTATAAAGGGTTAGATAATCCCAGTCCTGGATCTTGTATGATTTAAAGATTGTATTTGAATGTTGACTTTTACATGACCGATTTTAACGATATTAGTTCATATATCATACTCGATTTGTAAGCTATACTCCGTGAAACCGTGAAAAATATCTCACTCGCTCAACTTTTCGTCTGACAAACCCCTTCTCCCAAAACAAGAAACTTTGACAGATATAACGTTAACGCAATTGCAATAGGCCAAAATATCATACAAACTTGATTGTTTGTAACAACATTTGGTAGAAAACAAGGTAAGAGAAGGGTACATTGTTCATGAGGAGCAATTTTCACAACGGTTTATTAAGGATTTGAAAGCAAATGAGTCAACGTGATGTATTCTGTGGCATTGTAAGTCTGCATTCTTATTGTTCATTATTGACTTTGCTCATTGCATGTTTTATGGCGTAAAGGGGTTGATTCGTTTGGAGAACAGTGGTCCAATGGTAGAACGTCGGCTTTCAGACACGAAGGTTGTGTGTTCGAATCTCTTGAGAAGCGGTTCCGCCTTGCGACCCTTCATCAATCCACATTCGGCGCGAGCACTGGTTATGTATCCAGGAAGCTGAATCGATAGTGTTTAATGTACGTTGTAAGAACTTGTTTCACAATCGATGTAAGATAAGTAAGTGTAAACTATTCGTCTATTATAAGAAAAGTATAAACCCTACTCGGTGAAACATTTGCACGTTTATATGCACATTTATCAGTATTGAAATATGAGATACCATTAAGTTGGAACAACGGCGTGCAAGTGAATGGCTTGACAGTGGAATATCTGAATCACGGTTGTCCCTGTTTCCTTAACCCTTTCCCAAACAATAACCACATTTGACGAATTTGTTGCAGACAGCTTTAGAAAACATTATGGGAAAGGAGGGATTGTTCGAAACGAGCAATTTCTCCTTTTCCCACAAGGTTTTCTGCTCTTTCTGAAGAACATTGTTCAATTTCATCACCTTTGAAATGTCGTCTGCAAACTCTTTCAATTTGGAACAGTTGAAAATTTGTTGTTACGAAAATGGTTAAACACCCTTTTATTGATACATGTCTCTTTGTTACCTCTCTATCATGATCGAGATAAGTTATAACGAGATAAAGATTTATGCTTTCAAAGGTAACGGTTTATATTTGTATTCCAACTAGATTGAAATGTTCTCCACCATAAACCCTTTACCCAGCGACAGGCATTTAGTTGTCCAGTAAAGGAAGACAATTCTAAATGTTTAACTCGTATTTCATACGATTAAGGTTGCTTTCAGAAGCTCTCGTGTGGAATTAACTATAGAACTATAATAAAGATTAAGATAAATATGTTGGAATTATTGTGATATCTAAATAGTAAAAAAATGACACTAAAACAAAAAGATGGTAATATCAAAGCCTTATAACTTATATTTTAAATATGATATGATTTTTTAAACTTATATATTTTTTACATCGATTGTGAAACACGTTCATGATATGATTTGAGGTCCATTTACCCATGTAAATTTTCAAAATAAACTACATGTGTATGTACATTGATGCATTGTGAAGGAACAGCAAATGCATTGTGAAGGAACAGCAATTTGCGGGAAATGTAATTGTTATCTTAAAAACGCCTAAGTCAACATCATACGCTCATTCAATAGCGTGTACGACTTTTAATACAACGGTCTTGAGTTCGAGACTCGGGACACCCAATATTTTTTCGATGTTTAATTAAGCCAATGAAATAAGAAGTAGCCATTGGCTTGGAAAAATATTTTTCATTGATAATAAGGAAATAACAGGAGGTTGCATAGTTATGTACTGCACGCTGACTACCACGACTTGAAAAATCCAAACAAATTCAACCAACCACATTAAGTCAGATTAGCAATAAACGACTGAGTATCAAAGTCTATACAGGCTTTTAAAAAAGAAAATCGCGTTCAAAGGATAAACTCTTGAGTACCAGACAGCGAGTGGAATGAAAGTTTCAGTAAGTAGACATTAATCTGACACTTCGTATGAAGGTCTGTCCGTAAATCAATCTGTCTATTCAACTTAAGTATATAAACGCCTTCAAAGTTTTTATATAGAGTGTTAAAGACCAACCATTGGGCATATTGAAAACGTCTACTTTTATACAACCTAATCTACTTGGATATTAATTGAAAATGAAAGGGTGAACGAGTTTCACTCTCCAATAGGCTCTTTCATTTCAATTAAATGTAACACTTAACACATTCCCCCGTATGCAACCAACCTTTTCTTTTTCTCAAATGTCTAGGGAATGACGACATACTTTGTACACCACACAATAAAAGAATTCACAGAACTAAGTTGAGATTATTTTCTGGATGTTGAAAGCATTGCTAGGAAAGGCTATCGTGTTGGTCAATTAAGCGCCTTCTTCTTTTCGCGCAATTTTCCAAAACAATTTTTTGTTTGTTTGTGAAATGTCACTGAAGTGGAAAGATTATGTCCTTGTGCAACGAGAAACGGGTGTAAACGATCGTCTTCTGATCATTTGCTGAAGTAGACTGTAGTCGAAATGGGAATTCTTCGTATACAGACCAAAATTTATATAGTAGACAAAATGGGTGTAGACGAAATGGGAACAGACCAATGGGAACAGTGTATGCATGCCGAGGGCTCGATGTTATACTACAGTAAATTCTTCATGTTTATGGAAAACTAGCTGTAGGGATTTGCCGAAATCCTCGATACGTAATAAGATCTGCTTCAACGCATTTCCTGCAAGTGTGTCATATCTTTTAAAATGTCATTTGATATTTTTTAGAGTGAAATAAGACTCGGGTAATTCTCCAAAAAGAAATCTCGATTAGAAACAGAAATGCAATGTTCCAATATGACTCAATTACTCCGAAGCCAGCATTCAAAGAAGATTCTGTTTCAATGTTTACCTCCGATCGCTCTTGGTTTCTAATGATAGATGCATTTGCGTATTTTGTTTGTGTAACGGTAAATATATCAATAACATCGATGATAATTGGAGTGGACTTATTTGGGCTAAAGGGTTATATACTGCACATTGCAAGGTAAACTATTCTCTGGTGATAAGGCACTATCCTGGACCCGGGTTTCTTGTATGGGTTATGGGTTTTGGCCCATGGGTGTCTCCCATATTTATTGCATAGAAGCTGTGGTCACCGGTAAGTGCACTTAATTTTGACTCATCAAAAAGAGGCGATGCAGTACAGATATGATTTGCTGAAAACGGTAAATTATTGGTATCAGTCTATTTTGACTGTATCAGGTAATAGAAAAAGTTAAGGGTAAGTTAACACTTTTTGTATGGGTTTACATTAAGCTCGTTACTTGATCGATATTCCCACCAAATAATAAATCTCTTTAGACCGCCCCACCAAATAGCAAATCTCTTTAGACCGCCATTCGATATTCGGCCCTTTTTTCGGGGACGACATTCGACAACATTGCAAAAAGGGGGATTTAGTTTGTCATGCGAAATACATTCTCTTACTTTTCTGATCATTTTGAATTGAAGTCTTTTTTGATAAAATGTTCTCAGTTCAATCAATGAAATATTGAATGTCAGATATCAAATATATAGATATATGGGAAATATTAACGGAACTTTAGGTCTAGACCGACCAGACACATGAATAAGCGGATGGACACTTTTAAACGCGAATTGTCGATTTCATATCGTATTGAAGGAGAGGGGATCCCCGGGAAAATACTATTCACTCTTTGTGGAAATAATGTCCTGATAAAAACATGTTCATTTTGAAACAAAAAAGGACGATTCATTATATGTGTCTATTGTAGTTATTCGTCTGCTGCAAAAATACACACACCTCAAGATTCCAGGAGAACCAAGTGAAAAAGAAATAATTATAGACCTTATTCAAATAGTTGCGTTTTTCATCTGTTTAATCAGGTAATCTATATCTCCTGAGATAGTGAGGCCACTTTTCATAACATACATAAAATTTTAATCATTTGTCGATATCTTCAAGCAAAAAAAAAGTCACGGTTTTTTCTAGGAGCTCACTTGTCTCTATCAAGTTTTAGATAAGAATGAAGGGCGTGCCGTTCACGTTTTCCCCTTCAATAATGCATTTCTGAAGCCTATAATTTGGGCCTTTATATATGATAGTCTTGATGACAGTTTTACAATGAGGACAAAAAAATAATAGGATTTGTTTGAAAAGGTCCTAAAATATTGCTTGTATTTTGACACATGTATCCTGAACAGAAGTAAAAGCCATGACCTGCTTTCAAGTCGGTGAATATATCTCTTTATGCAAAAAAAAACGTTATGTCAGAAAACGTTGGTAACACAAATAATCTATAATATTTAATAAAAAAAATCATGTCAATGGACACAGTCTGAATACTTGTTAATACGCTAAGAAATGCGTTTGTCTATTTGCCTGCTTTGTAACAAATCACACATTGGCAAAATAGAAACTAGAAACCCGATATTTAGATAATAAATCTACAATATCGAAAACAAAGTTAGGGAACGACTTATGAAATAGAACTTATAGAACACAGGTTGTTGATATATAACGTTGACGGTTGACCATATTCAACTCTTGACTCTATAGATATATGACGGACCCGATATATGATAATATGGAGGAGTCCAATACATATCCGATACTAGAGACCCTTTAATTATCGGTCCACAGGTTTTGCAGGAAAGTTTTTTTTTGCTTTACAAAGGACCGTCCCTTTACAAACTGTTTATTATTCAATGACACAACTTGCCGAAATAACAACTGTTTAATAAAACGTCTTACCAAACTAATGATGACTACTGGCGCATCAATCACAACAGCGTTATCGTTTAATTCTCCTAAAATTTAGTTACACATAAAGTCAATAACTTTCTGCCTGTTTCATAGGACGCTTTTTGTTGCCAAGTGCGAGTTTAAGTCGCGCGCCATGTGTGAGTATCGCGAGAGGTGGGAGGTAGAAGTGCGCATGCGCATTATTAACAGGAAGTACAGTTTAACAACACGACAGAAATTTCCTGATTTTTAGAATTTATACGCTAAGCGATGCTATTCTTACGTAAATAGCACAGGATTAACCCCATTTACTGTAAGTATTAATCACTAAGTATATATCTCTCCGTTATAGCCACTGTCATGTAAATTCTGACCTATATCAGTAGAAATATATTGATGTGACATGCCCCTCCCCCTCAAAGTTGGATTCTGGATTTTTAATCTAGTTTCATTTTAGTTACCGTTATGTGTCACTCTTTCGATTTTGGGCTTCCATTGTTCAGATTTTGGAACGCTGCTGATTTAAAAAAAGTCCTATATTCGTATTACTGTTATATCACTTCAAAGAAAAAAACTGCTGCTCCAAAAGATTCTTATACAATACTGAAAAGGTTCTGCTCAGTCTTCAGAATGTCTTCACTCTGTATTTTAGTTTAGGGAAAAAAATACAACTAGATTATTTCAATGTGGATTTTATACAACTTAAAATGTGAGGTGTGAGCATTGCCCAAAGCATGTCAGATACAAGGTATGAGTCTACATTAAATGGCTCATTACTTGTCATCTCGACAGACCCTGCTATATATTTCAAAATGCAATCTCAATTACTAGACATTCAGAATTCCTCCTTCCTGATACCAAACAGTGCAACACAAACATCCTGAAGTTCAAGACAACAAGGTTTCATAATGGTGCATAATTCCAAACGCCTTATATCATCATAACTTGCATCTTGTGTCATTGAAAACCTGAAACAGTGTCTTCTCTACTCATTCTGATCATTATTATTTTTCCTTCACCTATGGATTAAGGGAGAAGTACAGAAGTGGAAATATCTTTTTAAGGAATCACAAAGGCAATGTCTACATGCACATTTTAATTTATGACATTAAATTGATCAAGTGTTTTCAATGTAATAAAAGGCCTTAGATATATAAGACTCTAAACAAAGTGAGGTTTCAGTGAAAGAATATCAAGTGCTTCACAAAGAATGAGGAATCACCAAAGTTCTTTACTAAAATTAAAGACATTTGAATGTTTTCAACTTTATTGTAACTTTCTTTCTTAATTAAGATGGAATACAATGAGCATCATTCTTCAAATTATCCAGATTGTATAGCACCACCAGAAGAAAGGATAACTCCATTAATATGTTTGGTCAATGTTTTTTGGTGTGTGCTTTACTGCTTTAGTTTTAAATTGAGAATGATGTAAAGCTTATCCTTATTTTAAAATACTAACAAAAGTGTTACAAGACAGTCTCTAGATTTTAAGTTTCTTTAGTGTGTTTACAATGTTGTAAATACAAACAGGAAAGTGTTCCTTGTTGAACCTTGATTTATAATTAAAAGCTCCTTTTTGAATGCAGTGACAGCTGCTGCGATTGCACATGTTCGACAGATTTCATTTCACATTGTTTGTCAAATACTTGATATGTAAATGCAAAGTTACACTGTTCACTTTCTATGTTTTAACCTGCCATTTTAGATAGACCATACAAGGTAGGGTGTCATGAAGAAGATTGAATTTGTTTAATTGAAAATACAGACTTCAGTATCAGTATGACTATTATGGGCTATCTTATCTCGTTTTAAGGGTTAAATGTTAGACTATAGTCATTCCTTCACAAAAGGGATGGACATAGCTTTTTTACATTATAAAACAGGGCACGTTAAAGGCACCCTCCGAATTAGAATCTTTAAATCAAGCGTTTTTCCCAAAAATTCAATCACATTAGCTTTTTGGTGTGCCAATTAAGCAATTTCATTGATATAATTTACTGAACAAGCACTGATTAGGCCCAGGCCCCTTCCTAATTTAACGGAAAGAAGCCCTTATTGACTGTCTTTAGCCTTGCTTTGAACTTTTAACTTTATCTTGTTATGTCGAAGCTTTCTGATTTTTTCCAGCATGATGAGTGGAATGAAAGACAACAAGGATGTTGCTTGTTATTTCATCACGAAGCACTCATGGAAGGGAAAGTAAGTATTGTTTACTATTGTGTCAACTCCAACTATAAAAGTTGTTAGTTAAGAAGTTGCATATCTCATGAGGACCTTTTCTCATTTGTTAGATTGTGTTAAGTTATAGCAGAGGTGAAATAATCTTAATCTAGATCAGAAAGAAACATGCAAACAAACCTGTTGAATTGATGGATAAGTGTTGGACTAACTGTGACAAAGACAATATTTTTCATATATATATTAAAATGCACATCTTATCTTATGTTTAGCTCATTGTTTACGAAATAATTAACCTTATTAAACAGTTTGCAATATCTGCAATACAACTGAATTAAATATCTTTTCTATACAATTTTAAACAAGGTTTGGTAGCTGTTGATAATCCAGTCTAATGTTACTATAGAAATCTATGTTGTCATTTTATTGGTAGAAGACAAATTATTTGAAAAAGTTTAATTCCACATAGATTCTTATATAACATGTCTTACAGATTTTCTTCTTTCGTTAAGAAAAAGGTCAAAACAATTTAATGTTACCAACGAAATTGTATCACTAGTAAGAGACCTGGCTTATTTCTGACATTAATTTATTGAAGTTGGAACATTTTATCGTTGTGCCATTTTTGTCAAAGGAACAGAAGATGTAATACAAATGACCTGTTCAAAATGAGAGAGCAGTGGCTTGAAACAATTGTGTGTAGCACTTGTGCGCAAAAACCAGGAGCATCCAGAGGTGCATTGACTGCAAGAAATGGAGTAAACTTTCAATTGAACCAACCAAATTAATGTCCCCTTTATATTACAGGTACAAGAGGATATTTTCTGTTGGGACTCTGGGAATAACTACCTACAACCCACAAACTTTTGAGGTCACCAATCAGGTATGAGTCCAGTCAAACATCATACTGAGGGTTCAATACAACATCAGGGCTTTTTCACATTATATAACAGACTCCCATAACAGGCTACTTCCCAATTGGAAATTTCTTTAATATCATGCAGTTTTCCCAAAAAATCAAAGTCATACCAGCTTCTTGGCTTCCCAATTCAGCAATAAAATTTCCCAAATTCAACAGGCTTGGGCCTCTTCCCAATTTATAGAAAAAAGCCCTGAACATTGTAGTATTCCCTTCACTTTTGTGAAGCTTCAAGAGAAATGTGAAATAAAGCTCTCAATGTCACAAGATGAAATATTTCTTGATCTTGCACAACAAATTTGAAATATTCTATTTATCTTATACTTGATGGTTACTTCTTTGTCTTGTTAAATGAAAACTGTCAAAGGTGGTCAGTAATACTGGGTATGAACCCCACAGGTTCCTCTGGTTTAAATGGAGTGTCCTTTTGCAAAACATTTCAGACATTATACTAGTACTGGTGAATCCAGGAAGGCCGTAACATCATTGAATAATTGTTGACACAGTGTTA
This sequence comes from Cerastoderma edule, assembly GCA_947846245.1. Classification (NCBI taxonomy): domain Eukaryota; kingdom Metazoa; phylum Mollusca; class Bivalvia; order Cardiida; family Cardiidae; genus Cerastoderma; species Cerastoderma edule. The sequence continues at coordinate 19,889,620 of OX401422.1, read as the reverse complement.
ATCTCCATTTAACAAGCAAATTAAAACAGTGAAGCAGCTGGATAACCCTGTGATAATCTGCTGATAATTCTTGGAAATATATTGAAAAATACAAAATAATTAATGATTAAACAATGATTTCAGTGGCCATACCGCGAGTTTGTTAGCATTGTTCCAGCAGTGAAGGCTCCTGCTAACAATGAGTTCACAATTACAATGGTGAAAGGGCCAAAGAAGACAGAGTCAATGAAATTCTCCACAGATCATAGGGCGGACTTGCTGACAGAGGCCTTGGTAAGATTTCTTTTCTTGCAATTCAAACTCCAAATTTTCAACTGTCCCTAATTGAAAGAGTTTTAACAGATGAGATGTGTTGAAATTTGAAAGTAATCTTTTGATTGGGTAGAAAACATTTTGGGAAAATGAGAGAAATTGCTTGTAAAGAGCAATTTCTTCTTTTCCCACAATGTTTTCCAGAGTTGTCTTGAACAAACTGGTCAAATGATGTTATTGTTTGGTAAAGGGTTAAAGACAGATCTATGAAAGTCGTAGTTGAAGGTAAACCCTCAAGAAGCATCTTCATTGATTCTGGTGTCCCTCAAGAGACTACTCAATCTGTTAATGTTCCTTTGTCATATTAACGATTATTTTAAAAATTCCCATTTTGTACTTAACGGATCATCCTTTTCCTTGATAAAGAAAAAAATGTGGCAGATAACATTTGATATCAATTTGACAGAAGGACTGTTTTTATTTCCTTGCACAATTTTGTGGTTTATTTTCAAATTCTGTTTTGATTGCTGTTTCAACTCTTTTTTTATTAGGTATGCTAGAATTGTTAATATTATGTTGAAGATAAGCAATTCTTATTTCTATTGAAAAATATTCATGAAATATGTTTTAAAGATTTAATCAACTTCAAGTTGAAATCATCAAACCAAGGTAGTAAAATAGACATACCCGGTAGATATATTTCTATTGCTTCTTGCAGGGATATCATAGTTTTTATGCCCTTTCCCAAACAATAACGACATTTCAAATTGGGACAGTCGAAAATTTGTTGTTTGGGAAAGGGTTAAACAGAACCGTATTTGTTCATAAGATGATGGTTGTGATGTATACCTTTATTTCATTTTTCAGCGTTTCAGAGATCAATTTGCAGAGAAAAACGCTTCTAAAAAGGTATGTGCTACAGAAGAATATTTTTTTTTTATTACAAACTATGTATAACAAAAGTAAGCAGATCATGATATACAACTTGATTGGGATAAATCATATGTGTAAGTAAAAGGGTAAAAAAATGTATTGAGGAAATTTTTTCCCCATTTTGTTCATAGTGCATGTAAACATTTGGTAGAGAGCTTAACCCTTTCCCAAACAATAACGACATTTGACCACTTTGTTGCAGACGACTTTAGAAAACATTGTGGGAAAAGGAGAAATTACTCGTAACAAGCAATTCCTCCTATACCCACATTGTTTTCTGCCCTATTAGAAGATAATTTTCCAATTTCATCACATTTGAAATGTCGTCTGCAAACTCTTTCAATTTGGGACAGTCGAAAATTTGTTGTTTGGGAAAGGGTTAAACATGAGATACTAGAGATGCTTATGAGGTATCTCCGCTCATCTTTTTTTCAGAGATTGAATGTATTTCAGTAGTTAGTAAAGCGTTAAGATGTGCGATGATACAGACTGTTATGTGGCCCCCCTCTCCCTTTATATTTTTCATTGATGCATTTATAAAGTTGGTTGATAGTTGTAAGCCTTTTACTGGTGGAACCAGGAAAGCCGTAACATTACTGAATAATTCTTGACATGGCATTTAAACAGCTTACAATCAACAATAGTTTTAATGTACAATAATAGTGATGTCTTCATGTTTGTTTTCCAGAGATTCAATGCATTCAAACAGCACTGGTCAGAAAGTCGTGTGTCGGTCATTCTAGAGGTCACTCAGAGCTCCCTTGACCAGGTTGACCCCACCTCCGGACGGATACTCTGTTCCTATGACTACAAGGACATGGAAGGACTAGCACAGGTTTGTCTTGATTACAAACTTACTTCAATGAAGATACACCTTAGTTTGATTAGATATAGTGTATCCTCACCAGTATGGAAAAATATTATTTCCAAGCATCTGGCTACTTTCCTACATGTATGCAGTGTTGAAAGACCAATGTATGTATATGAGAAATGTTAATATCTTTTGAATACCCTTCAGCTGTCTGGTGCTGTAAAACTGATGATGCATGAAAACAGTATGACGATAGAAGTGTTCGTGAACTTTTTATGATTTTGGTTATCAAAATGCTTTCATTCTATGTTTGATTTAGAATTTTCTCTTTTAATACTCAACACTATAGTATGTACTTAATGTTTGTGAAGTATTAATTATAGTTTTGTTATGAACCCTTAATGAGAGCTTTATTGAATTTAAAATGCATTAATTGATTTTTTAATTTTTCTCATTTTAGGTCTCAGATTGCCCTGGGGGTATTGCAGTTATCTACGGCACGTTCTCAAGATTGGTAAGAATTTAGTCATGTGTCTTTGACTCTTGCATTGTTTCATTCTTATAGAGTTACTTGACTAAGAAAAAGGAAATCTGAGCAATTACTGTTTAGATATTTTAGTGATTTCTTAAAAGTAAATATTTGTCTCTGTCAAAAGTCAACCAATCCAAAACCTAAAGATATTATGTATGTGGCCTGTTCCTTAGTAATACCTTGTTCTAATATATCAGAAATATCGCCTACTTTTGGTTCACCATTAAAAAGAATGTCTGCTGTCAATTTTAATTTCGACACCTTCATATAATTTCCTTTCCAGCACATGTTTGCCCTAGAACAGAGGGATGAGTTAATAAAGGCGGTGATGTATAATTTCCCTTCCAGCACATGTTTGCCCTAGAACAGAGGGATGAGTTAATAAAGGCAGTGATGTATAATTTCCTTTCCAGCACATGTTTGCTCTAGAACAGAGGGATGAGTTAATAAAGGCAGTGATGTATAATTTCCTTTCCAGCACATGTTTGCCCTAGAAAAGAGGGATGAGTTAATAAAGGCAGTGATGTATAATTTCCTTTCCAGCACATGTTTGCTCTAGAACAGAGGGATGAGTTAATAAAGGCAGTGATGTATAATTTCCTTTCCAGCACATGTTTGCCCTAGAAAAGAGGGATGAGTTAATAAAGGCAGTGATGTATAATTTCCTTTCCAGCACATGTTTGCTCTAGAACAGAGGGATGAGTTAATAAAGGCAGTGATGTATAATTTCCTTTCCAGCACATGTTTGCCCTAGAACAGAGGGATGAGTTGATAAAGGCAGTGATGGAATCTGCAGCAGCCTTTATTGGAGTCGCAGTCAAACAAAGGAAACAAGCAATAACACTGGACCAGTTTCTCACTCATCGTCTTGGAAAATACAGGTGCATTGGACTGGGGGATAAAAAAATAAATCAAAACTGATCCTACCCTTAATTGACAAAACTTTTGTCCAATTTTTGTATATTTGATTTCACTAAGTTTGCTCTTTTCTTGACTTTGTCTGAGCAATGTATAATCTTTGCAAGAAACTTGTTGGTAAGATATTCATAAGAAGACCAGTGATGTAGTAGTAATGCATCAGCCTTGGTACTGAGGCTCATAGGTTCGATTTTCGTAATCGCAAGATGAAATAACCAGGGCAAGCTCACAAATCGGCACAAGTACTGGTTATGTATTCAACAAGCAGTCATTGAATGTGAATTCGATAAGTTACAATCTTTTGTCACAATCAATGTAAAATAACAAAGTTTAATCAGGCCATGATAATAGCGGATTTCAGTATCAATTGTTTTGTTTCAGTTCGGACGAAGCTTTGACATCATACGCAGAATTCACCGTCCAGAAAATATCAGAGCGGCACACAGACAGCGTACGTCGGACCCTGTGTCTGACAGAACAATGTCTAGTAGAGAGAGATCCAGCCACATATAATATAGTAACCTGTAAACCACTCTGTGATGTAAGTCTGTATTATCAGAGGTTCAGATAAAAAGACTATTAGAGTCTTGGGCATACATTGTATTAAAATTGTTGTAGTATAATCCATTCTGTAGGAGGACTTTAGAATTGTCTCAATGAGACAATTTTTATGTGTAATTAACAATAAAGGGCTAGGACAAGCAATGAAGAAGTGAGGGAGGCCTCTATGCCATCCATAGATTCATTTTGAATCAGGAAGCGCTAAATAACTGAAATAATCTTGACACATTGTTAAACCCATATAAATGAATGAATAAATAAATAAGATAGGCATAAACCAAAAAAAGCCCAGTTATTAATCTAATAATTGCTATTATCTAAGAGGTCACAAATCCACTGTCAAAAGGAATTATGATATTTATATTTTTGTTTGACAGATATTTGCCATAATTCGAGATGTAATGAACCCACAGTTGTTTTCCGTGGAATATGTGAAAGGAGCTATAAGAACCTACCTCTCGACCGACAGGTATGCAAACTTCTTGATCAATTTCTACATAGGAGAATTGTCCAAACAGTAGCAGATGACAATTATTATGTTTAATGATTATTGTTATATTCATTTACCAATATATGTTTAGGCACAACTGTGCAGGAGGGCACTAGAAAATCGTTCATAGTGATTCATTCAAATGATTATTTTGATTCGTTTGAAATGATTATTTTATGAGTATAATTATGTAGTGAGATACTTATATCCATCCCTTAGGGGTCCTGCATGGCCCAGTGGTTAAGGTGGCGGACTAAGAACTCTTGGTTTCCTGGTTCGAGCCCCACTGACACTTCTGGTTTCGCGGGAGTGTCCTTTGGCAAGTCACTTCAGAGCCCTTATCTAGTACTGATGGATCCAGAAAAGCCGTAACACAACTGAAAAATTGTTGACACAGCATTAAACACCATTCAAACAAATACAACGTCATCCCCTATATGTAGTGAGAAACATGTTAAGTCCATCCTACCCTCTCATTCAAAATGAAAGGGTAGATAATAATAATATACACACAAATTACTTCATTTATAATGAAAATGAATCAACAATAAATTAAAGATAATGATCTATGTTTATAAATACAGGGATGCATTGATAGCCTCAGTGCTGGACGGTGTGAGGGCTTCTGGCAACAGAGATGTCTGTGTAAGAATGGTGAAAACATCTCGAGGATATAGACTAGGTACAATAGTGTTAAATGAATGCTTTATACTTGTATCATTTGTCAAAAAAAAAGAAAATGATTTGAATTTTTATAAGTGTCATGTCAGACTATAAATGGTTTTAACTAACCTGTGATATTTTATAGAACCAAATTGTTATGTGACATTTAAAGGCATATTAAGACACTGAGTAGCTTTGAAAATAGTTTATACTTTTTTTAATGTCATCCTAGCCAGGGTTTGATTTTGCACCAAATCATATTTAAGATAGCAGTTTAATCATTGATTAGATTTGGTTTAACAAAGTTTTTGATGTAAAACTAAAAAAAAGAAATACCAGGATTTATTGATCCCTTTGTTACCAATCAAATTATCATATCCCTAATGTATGTATGATAATGATAATTGTAACAAAAGAGCTAACACTTACTCATATGTCCTCTTTCATTAGGTCAATATATTCAGTTATTATCTGTTTCAGGTCCTTTTACTGTTCCTGTGGATGAAGAAGTGGAAAGTCAACATCTAAAATTCATTCAAAGTCCCCGTAAGCAAACTTGTCTAGTTTAAGTATTATTAAACTTCAGCAAACAAGAACACATAGAAGGATTCTCTTTTGTTTGGCAAATAAATCAGATGTTTTATGAAGTCAAAGCAACATAGTTTATCTGTCTCTCACCATTTCTCAATAATGTTCATGTGCAAAAGGAATCAGTGCCTTGGTAAGATTATTGTGCAGTACTGGAGATGAACTACAATGAACATGGCTTTGATTGGTGCTTTTGCATCTTACGAACAATGTCCGCAACGAAGCATAGCTAGAAAAATCCACTTTGGATTTTATGTCCCCTATGAGGATTTGATCCCGGTTCTCCCGGGTGACAGTCCAAGACATAACCACTGAGCTAAAGAGTCGGCTCAGTAACGCAGAGGTTACATCTTGTCCTGCATTGTTGCTATGCTGTAGAGTGTGAGGCGGCTACGTTACACACCCCCTCTTTTAGAAGTCATCATTTATGATGACATGTAAGCCTATTTCGGCTAGTAAGTCCATATCGGACGAATTAATGGCTCAATGGCCATATCCCGGACAGGCCCCCATCTTACGAACAATGTCCGCAACGAAGCATAGCTAGAAAAATCCACTTTGGATTTTATGTCCCCTGTGGGGATTCGATCCTGGTTCTCCAGGGTGTGGTTCTCCTGGGTGACAGTCCAAGACATAACCACTGAGCTAAAGAGTTGGTTCGGTAACGCAGAGGTTACATCTTGTCCTGATTAATTGTTGCTATGCTGTAGAGAGTGAGGTGGTCACGTAACACACCCCCTCTTATAGAAGTCATCATTTATGATGACATGTAAGCCATTTCGGCTTGTAAGTCCATTTTGGACGAATTAATGGCTCAATGGCCAATCCCGGACGAGCCCCCATCTTACGAACAATGTCCGTAACGAAACATAGCTAGAAAAATCCACTTTTGGATTTTATGTCCCCTATGAGGATTCGATCCCGGTTCTCCCGGGTGACAGTCCAAGACATAACCACTGAGCTAAAGAGTCGGCTCAGTAACGCAGAGGTTACATCTTGTCCTGATTGATTGTTGCTATGCTGTAGAGAGTGAGGCGGTTACGTAACAGCAATAACAATTTGACTTTACTGTGGTTGAAATCACTGTACAAAGCAAATCCAACCACCAATCTTTTGTTATACACTTCACTTTGAGGATATATCATAATTTATCTAATAAGCCATTTGATTGGATTTAATTTTGTATATTGATCTTTTCCCCTGTACACTCTTTTTCTCATAGGTACTGCTAGTGTTTACATGTCTTTTTATTTGTAATTGGCTATACATTTATAGCCTACAGTTACTTAGATGTACACAGATAAACATTTCTGCTCTCTTTTATTTCTCCAGAGAACATGACATTTCACCAAGCTGTTCACAGATTTAACAGTAATATTTCCTACAGTGGGCTTCTCCACGCTGTTACACAAGATGTGAGTATCTACATAACAGAACAGGAAGGAAGGGGGAAGTAATGCATGGACTTGACATTATGGCTGACTTCAATTGTTTTGTATTGGAATGCTTTTAGCAAGTTAACAAGCTTGTTGATAACAAATAAAGAAATACTAGAAGAAAGTTTAGAAAGGTTCACTGATTGGCACTCAATTTAAAATCAGAGTTTAATGGGAAGGCACAAATTGCTTGCTATTTATTGTTTTGCCATTCAGTAACCATTCTGTCACAAAGATGGGGTTCAATGTATCTTGCTCATCTTCATCTTTCCTTATTTCTTTGAAATTTGTCTACATTAAAAAATAGGACATATTATTCATTTTTTCGGGTACCAAACAATATTTCTACATGAATTTTTCTTTTTCATTATTACTTTGAAGATGTCCGCTTTCCTGGTTTCACCATTACAAGGCTTGGGCTCTGAAGTGTCTTGCCAAAGGACACTACCAGGAAATCAGGGATATTTGCTCAAACATGGTACCCCTGATTTCTAATTCCACCACCCTAACTTCTTGACTTGGGCTTGGCCCTTAATAAGCATTTTTCTGACATCTGTTTGTAGCGAACAGTATTTTGAAATCCTAATTTTTGTTTGTTTTCAATATTACTTTGAAGATGGCCTCTTCAAATAGAAGTAAGATACATTTATTTTAATAGTGGCTATCCTGCCATCTGTTTGTAGCGTTTGTTTGCGGAGAACAAGGAGAAGTTGATCAACGGAGCATTGTCTGGCCTGTTGGAGAACGAAGGAGATCAAAAAATCATCACTGTAGAGAACCTTCAGGCTCAGTTTCACGCACTACGACGATTAGTCGCCTCAAAGGCAGGATTCATGGCATTTACAAAATTACCAAAGTAAGTGACTTTATCTATATTTTTATAAGTATACTAATTAGTTATATGTGCTAAAAACGATTAGTCGCTTCAAGGGCAGGGTTTATGGCATTTACAAAATGACCAAAGTAAAACATTTAATCAACATCTTTATGATATAAGTATGTTGATAACAGTAAGGCTTTTTCATCTATATTTTCTTTCTAACCTGCCTTAAGTTATAGTTTTCAAATGCACCACTGTTTTAGCTGTTTGGAAACTTTTTCAATTTTTGGACGAATAGGAAAATTCAGAGATGAGATAGAAATACTTCTGTCTACCTTTTTTTTGCGGCTTTTTGTACTTAAAAAATCTTGGTTAAGATTTTACATGCAAGTTTGTATCTCATGAACTACTGTATGGAATGGGTTGTTACTTCACACACATGTTCAGGGTAATAATTTAAGGTCCCCGACCAAGTTTCAAAACTCTTGTTTCCAATTCAAGCAAATTATGCAGCCTTTTGTATTTAGAATTATCTTGGTTAAGTTTTTGCATGCAAGTTTGTATCTCATGAACCACTGTATGAAATAAGTTGATTCTTCACACATGTGTTACGGGTCACAATCTAACGTCCCTGACTAAGTTTCAAATCTCTTGTTTTGAATTGAAGCTAATTATGCGATCTTTTGTACTTAAAAATTCTTGGTTAAAATTTTGCGTGCATGTTCGTTTCTCAACAGCTATTGTAGGGAATCATTGTTTGAACCCTCATATTTTAGAAACAATGATATTTCACTGACCTATACTCCTCTCTGACATTATTGAATAGTCGAGCATGCTGTCTTACGGACAGCTCTTGTTCCCTGACTGATGACTGTGGGGATTGGTCTTGGTTTAGTTTGTGATAAGGCTTTTAGAAAAATGTCTCGGGTTTGATTGATGGTTATGGTAGAAGAAACCCTTTTCGCTTAAATAACTTCCTTTTTAAAATATAATTATTAATTACCTATGTAGTATAAAAGTTTATGCCACAGTTTAATTGAATGAGCTTTAACTGTTAGAATGCTGGGATATTTTAAAAAAAGAAATAGATTTTCGTGTGGTCTACTGCCCAAAACCTCAGATATCTGCTTAATTTTGTCGAGGAAAGATACTCAGCAGAGAAAATAACTGTTTGTATTAGCATGAAGTCAGTCCAAGCACTATAAAAGCTTAATCAAAAGAGCAATGGATAATGTCATTTAATAAAAGTATTTCCACCCCTTTCCCTGTTTAAGGATGAGAGAGAAGGTTGGACTCAAAGTGGTGAAAGCACTGAAGCGTAATGATGATGGAGTGACTCATGCTGCCCTGGACATGCTGTGTGCCCTCATGGTTCCCATGCACGACGACTACGATCTACGACAGGAACAACTCAACAAATCATCGCTACTCTCATCCAAAAAGTTCTTACAGACATTGCTTGATATGTTCAACAATCATGTGGTAGGACTCTTATGCTTGTATGATGTATCTTGTTCATTGTACAATAGTTTCCTTAACCCTTTCCCAAACAACAAATTTTCAACTGTCCCAAATTGAAAGAGTTTGCAAATGTTTCAAAATGTGATGGAATTGAAAATTATTCTTCAGATAGAGCAGAAAACCTTGTGGGGAAAAGAAAAATTGCTCATAACGACCAATTTCTCCTTTCCCCACAATGTTTTCTAAAGTCATCTGCAACAAAGTGGTCAAATGTCATTATTGTTTGGGAAAGGGATAAGCTTCTTGTTCACAGTTATGAAGAAATGTTTATGTTCAAACCTCATTTCTTGATAACTATGCATTGGCTGAACTGTTGCATAATTCACAATGGAGAGTAGTAATTAGAAGCCAAAAATACATTTTTTTTATTTTGACTATTTAGAGCCTGTATACAGTGAATAAATGTAAATCAAAATACAAATGTGTTAAAACTCTTTTAATTCAGTCGGATTAAATCAAGAAAACAGGGCTAGACTATAGAAAAACAAATTTTATAGTGTACATATATCTTTAAATTGTCTCAATGAGACAATGGAATTGAGTACCAACACTATACGGCTTAGAGATGTTACAAAGAAGATACCCCTGGAAATGAACCTCTGGTAACATTGAATGTAATTTTTATCTTTCTAGATCCACAACACTGGTGCCCTAGTGATAACGGCCATGTTGGATTTCCTGACCTTTGCATTGTGTGCTCCATACAGTGAGACCACAGATGGCGGCCATTTTGATACCTTACTAGAAACTGTGGCTGCCAATGGTAGAATTGTGTTCCGTTTGTTCCAGGTAATGAGTGTAATGTTGCCCTCCTTTAACAGCTTGTTTACTTACATAAAAAGAGACAAAAATGAAAGGTAAAGCAGAGCTTACCAAGTTTTTCATAATTATTTCTTTACAGAATAAGTTATTGAAGGTCATTGCGATTAAAACACTTTTAAGGTTTGTAGGGCTTTAAGGTTATAGTGCGGTTAGCCTAGAATTTTTTTAAAATTTCTCTTTCATCACAATCTTTACGTTTCAAATAAGGATAGATTAAAAGAACATGTTAAGGCCTCAGGATTTACTCCATAGGGTAAAAACATGTAATAGCTACCTCTATATTAATATCCCTTCATATTTCAGCATCCGTCCACTGCCATAGTAAAACATGTAATAGCTACCTCTATATTAATATCCCTTCATATTTCAGCATCCGTCCACTGCCATAGTAAAACATGTAATAGCTACCTCTATATTAATATTCCTTCATATTTCAGCATCCGTCCACTGCCATAGTAAAACATGTAATAGCTACCTCTATATTAATATCCCTTAATATTTCAGCATCCGTCCACTGCCATAGTAAAACATGTAATAGCTATCTCTATATTAATATCCCTTCATATTTCAGCATCCGTCCACTGCCATAGTAAAACATGTAATAGCTACCTCTATATTAATATCCCTTCATATTTCAGCATCCATCCACTGCCATAGTAAAACATGTAATAGCTACCTCTATATTAATATCCCTTCATATTTCAGCATCCGTCCACTGCCATAGTAAAACATGTAATAGCTACCTCTATATTAATATCCCTTCATATTTCAGCATCCGTCCACTGCCATAGTAAAACATGTAATAGCTATCTCTATATTAATATCCCTTCATATTTCAGCATCCGTCCACTGCCATAGTAAAACATGTAATAGCTATCTCTATATTAATATCCCTTCATATTTCAGCATCCGTCCACTGCCATAGTAAAAGGAGCTGGCCTTATAATGAAAGCAATCATTGAGGTAAACATGAAGTTATGCTTTTTATTTTGCATATTCTCATTCTAAAAGAATCACTTGTCACATTGATAAAATTGTTAAATGGTTATAGATTTTGATGTCTTTAGTGATTCTGTTTATTACTTCATTTTTGAAATTTTGTACCATACATTATTTTAGCTATTTCATTATTTACTTTTTGACTTTTAAGAGCTTAAGCTTATTCATTTTACTTCAATTGTGACTGAAGCTTGAAGCTTATTAAATTCACTCTTAATGACTGCATGCTGGATACATGACCAGTTCTCGCACCAGTGGAGTGGTTTGCCACGGCATGTTGACCTTGCCGCTAACGGGAATCAAACCCAAAACCTGGGGTACAGGAGACTGATGCTTTACCTCTGCAACACTTAAATGTATCAACTTCAGCAATACCAATAGGGGCCTCCGTGGTTAGAGTACAGAACTTGAAATCACATGGCCCCTCTCCACGTGGGTTCATATCCTGAGAGGGATATGGATTTTCATGAGAGGCAGTCTCCTGACTGACTTACGGAATGCCGATGGTTCTACCCGCCTTGACCAGCCCTTATGGGCAGTTGAGTATGGGGTCTTCCTCCATCATAAAGAGTCACGTATCGCTACATAACTGAAACAATGTTGATGTGATATAAAACCCATATTAAAAAAATATACCAATAGATTCACTTGTAAAAAAATGTTTCTAAGAACTATATGTCAATTCTACTCAACAAATCTATTTCCAGGAAGGAGATGCCGAGATAGCGGCCAAAATGCAGGACCTTGCGTTGGCTGAAGGAGCTCTACCCAAACATTTACACACTTCCATGTTCACTCAGTCAGCAGACAACAGAATGTTAACCAACAGGCAAGCTATTGAGGGGTTCTACATTTATATGTGGGGTGGGGTGTGGGGGGAGGGGCAGGTGTGCCTATTTAAAATAAGCTAAACAAGGGTGAGAGGTAAAGGTTGTAAATAACATCTGATGGTTGGTTGCTGAATCAGGACAGGTCTTCATCTCCCAACACTCGTTTACATGAAAAATCCCTTTTTATGCAGATGAAACATTTTGATTACCATACCTCCAGTCATTTGTTTACTTATTTTGAAGCAATGCATGAATCAAAACTTGGGTATTGTTTATATGCAGATGACATTTCAAAATCACATTTTTTTTTAAATCAAGGTACCACTCTGCTAAATATAAGTTAGAGGCTAAATAGTGAAATTTGAACGATATAGAAACTCCAAGGAAGGAGCGATAGCGACTGACGGGGTTTCTTTATCGTTTAAATTTCACTATCTAGCCTCTAAATAATTTAGTGTTTAACCTACATTTCCATAGAGCGCTCTATTTGAAGCTGGCAAACCACGCCTCTACGGATATGATCGGCAAATGGCATAAAACTGCTGCTCATTATTTTGAAATTCGACATAAACCACGCCTTCCGCGGCTGTCAATTGCATACCAAGAATCTGCCATACCATATTTGGAAGAAGAAAACTGCACTACCCAGTGATGTAGATTGCAATGTAATTTTTTTGCGTCACATATTATCAACTTGATAGCATTCAGTTTATGTTTGAGTTTTGTTTATCAGTGATTTAGACTAGTTTTGAGTTTAACTGGTTACTCCATAATTTGTTTCTCACCTACAGCAAAAAAATTGAGAAGCTCTTGTGACAAAAGAAGAAATTGCTTGTAACGAGCAATTTCTCCTTTAGTCACAATATTTTCTTTTCAATTTCAAAGAGAAACTGTGATTTTTCATAATGTATACATGTGTTGTCTGTTGATGCTTTCAATTTGTACCCATCACATTATTCCTAATGGAGTAAAAGGATAATATAGTTCAGTTTCTTTTTTTCACAACGATGTTAGGATAAAGGATTAAATCCTATAACCCAGTTAATTGTAATTCCTTTTTATTTTTTTCTGTGTTTATTTCTCCCCCGCGACGTCACATCGATCTTTCCATCGCTAACGTAGGGTAGGTAGGATTTACATGTGTCATTGATTTGGAGGTGGAGCCTAAAACTACACATTTATGCGCATGCGTGATACCAGAGTAATAGTCTCATAGAGCCCAGATAGAGCACTCGAATAGTAATTTATGGAAAATAAACCGACAAGAAATTTCAAATTGACGCATTCTCATTGGATGAAAATGTAGGTTAAACACTAAATGGAGTTTGCATTGCATTAATGATTAGTCTTTTTTAGTCTTAGTATTTTGTCCCAAATCTGTGTGCACCCTTAAAAAATGATTGCATGCTATGTAACTGATAAGATGAAAATTATTGTTGAAAGATAAGGGAATATGCGCTTTTCCCTACTGCTTCTAAAAGGCAAATGCTAAATGAAAAATGTTCCTTTCTACACTTATGACCTGCTGCAGTTGTTTTAATTTCAAAAACTTTACCAGTAACAATTTCTGTATGGGGGAATGTTTTTTTATCAAATAAATGTTATCCTTTTCCTAAATACTCTGTGTAATAATGCTATGTTTATAAGATAAAAGAAAATGTGTTTTCAGGCAGTTGAGTCGGCACCTTGTGGGTCTTTGGGTGACAGGTCATCCAACAGCTATGGGACTCCTGCGAAGAATATTGGTAAGTGTGTGCTGGTTTATTTGGTAATGTCAGATGTCTGAAACATATAGGTCTATCTATAATGGGCAGTTCATACAGTGAGTTAACATGTATTTTAATCCACTTTTGAGATCTACCACATCTAAAGGGTACATACTTAGATAAATTGACGCTACCTGGATCAATTATGGTTTTAAAATCTACACTTAATTGTAAATCACCAACTATACAAAAAATCTTTTGTTTCAAATATGTTTTATTTTTACTTTCAAATGTTCTCTTCTGTGAACAAGCACCTTTAACCCTTTCCCAAACGCCAAATTTTCGACAGTCCCAAATCGAAAGAGTTTGCAGACAATATTTCACAATGTGATGAAATTGGAAAATAACCTTCTGATAGGGCAGAAAACATTGTGGGAAAAGGAAAAATTGCTTGTTACGAGCAATTTCTCCTTTTCCCACAATGTTTTCCAAAGTCGTATGCAACAGAGTGGTCAAATGTCATTATTGTTTGGGAAAGGGTTAAAGAATCATGTTGCACTGTGACTCATGCTTAATCCAGAAAACAGTCTCAATGAATCTTAGTTTGAAAACACAAGTTTCATTTCCATTCATTTTGAGTGAAGTGAAGTCTCTTTTAATAGTGAACAGTTAAAATATGATGCTGCACCTCAAGCAGGCCACACAAAAAGCAAAAGATCTCTAGCTACCAACATAATTAGGCGGTTGTTTACTGTATCTCTTTTGCATTCCAATTTCAGCCCAGCGGTATACTATTATTTCTAGATTCAGCAGACCAGGTCCCAGAAAATGAGGATGACAAACTGCATATAAGGGATAATGTCAAATTAGCACAGGTTGGTTCCCTTTTTAATGGAAGCTTTAATGTTTGATTATGATTGATTGGTTCCCTTTTAAGGAAACGGTTCCCTTTTAAGGAAACTAATTTTAGACAAACACAGGTTGGTTTCCTTTTCTTTGGAAACCATATCATCAGATTAGCACAGGATGGTTCTCTTTTTGTGAATACCTAAATGTTGAATTAGCAAAAGTTGGTTTCTATTGTATGATAACTTCAATGTTGAATGAGCACAAGACAAGTCAACTCTAGTTTATTAAAAAAAATATTTTTGTTGTTATGTTTTTGAGAATGATGGAAGAAGACTTTGGTAATCCTATCAATGAGGACACATGATTGAAGGAAACCTGAATATCAGATTCATAGATCCATAGATTGTTTTGTAAGGTTTTATTTCTCAAACCGTCCATGTCAAAGTATTTTAAACATTTGGTGTAAGTTGTAGATGTTGTTCAATCCAGCCTAAGCTCTCGCAAATTGTGAATAGTACTTTGACTTTTCTCTCTCTTTTTCTTAGGAACATCAAAACAGACAGAAAAAGAATCAGCACATACAAATGATAGAGAAGAAAGTAGACCAGTTGTTACAGCATTGGAGATCTCAAATAGGTTTAGAAAATAAACAGGTTTGTCGCAACTTTAACTGATTCCTTCATGTGGTGTTTAGGAAATGTAACCCTTTCCCAAACGCAAAATTTTAGACTGTTCCAAATTGAAAGTGTTTGCAGACGACATTTCAAAATGTGATGAAATTGGAAAATAATCTTCTGATAGGGTAGAAAACCTTGTGGGAAAAGGAAAAATTGCTTGCCATGAGCAATTTCTCCTTTTACCTCAATGTTTTCAAGAGTCGTCTGCAACAAAGTGGTTAAATGTCGTCATTGTTTAGACATGGGTTAAAAGCAGAAGCAGACGACAATTTTAGAACAGGAAAAAAAGAAACAAGTAATTTTTTCAGAATATTTTCTTGTGATATTAGCTAGAATCTTTAATAAATTAAGCATTTTTTAATCACAAGCAGGTTCTTCTTTTGTTCTTATAATTTCCTGATAACAATAATTATATGCAAAGGAAAGGTTAAATGACTCGCAGCACAGTGACCTTGATAAAAGGTGACAGTCACACACAGAGGTCAAAAGGTAACATGTGATTAATAGACACATTAGGACCAATGGAGGCCTTGTGTTACACAAACATAGATTACTTGATTAAATCTCTGTTTATCCGTTGGGAACATTTTCTGCTCAATCTCTAGCTTGAAATGTTTGATGTAATTGGCTTCTTTAGTGGGAATGTACAAAACAAATGAATCCTTTTTTCGTTTTCAAATTCAATCTTTTTCTGTATAAGTGCTGTTATATCAGCACATATACAGAAAAAGATGCCTCATTACAATCAAACTCCGTAGTTGTAACTGCCAAGTCTGTGATTATCTCATTAATTTTTCGTTTCTGGTTGTTGAATAAAGTTATTTTCTTTCTAGATAGGTCATGAATAATCCATAACTACATGTTTATATTACTATTTGTATGTTTTGATATCTTGCAGGCTAAAGAACAAATTCCAATCGTTCTACGAAAGCGAAGACAAAGGATCAAAAGTGAAGCCAATTGGTCCCTATTTTATTACCAATTCAACCGGGACCATGCCAAACCAAATCTTATCTGGAACTTTAAGGTATCAAAGGTTTTATTACCTGTTTACAAACAATCCTTTGCTTATCAATATTTGCCAACATGGGACATATTGGAGTCCATGCAAGAACTTAATATATTGTAATTGTTACAGTTATTCCATCTTATTTTCCCTGTGATTTTTCATTTGATCTTTGTACCTTTGATACATATTGATTTTTTTATTCCACAACTGTGAATAAATTCGAACAGAACAAATAAACTCCTGGAAATGTAATAATAAAAACATATCATCCCACGACTGTGATTAGAGAAAAATGCACTTGTAGGTTTTGGTTAAAACATAGAAAAGTTGTTTGTTTTGCTGTACTGTTCTTAAATATAAACAGGATTCATGCAGTATGAATATTTTATTTTATTATAGTGACATGTGTTAAGTGTAAACAGTTAAGTAGATATATAATAATACAACACCCGGCCACGTTGGACCTATAGGTCACTTTTTCCAACAATTAAACAGATAAATAAGTATAAATGACAGAATATACAAAGAAACAAGAAGTAATGATATTTAAGGCTATGAGAAAGTGGTTAATTAACAAATTACTCCAAACTATAAGTTTGTATTGTAAATTAGTATATTATTGTTTTTAGTAAACATACAATGTATTATTATATTTATATATAACGAAAATAGTGTGGCAAAAGGGAGTCAACATTCTTATTAAGTCGACATCCTGATACTATGCTAGCTTCTTATGTCGCCTCTTTAAGTACATTGTAAAGAATA
This sequence comes from Cerastoderma edule, assembly GCA_947846245.1. Taxonomy (NCBI): domain Eukaryota; kingdom Metazoa; phylum Mollusca; class Bivalvia; order Cardiida; family Cardiidae; genus Cerastoderma; species Cerastoderma edule. The sequence goes on along the minus strand of OX401422.1, from coordinate 19,872,438 downwards.
ATAATGGAGTAATCAGTTAATTAAAAATACTAGAATTTCGTCTTTGAAAAGCTTCATGAATCCTTACAAATAAGTACATTGTAAAGAATAATTGTTGAGTAATCGATTAATTAAAAATACTAGAATTTCGTCTTTGAAAAGCTTCATGAATCCTTACAAATAAGTACATTGTAAAGAATAATTGTTGAGTAATCGATTAATTAAAAATACTAGAATTTCGTCTTTGAAAAGCTTCATGAATCCTTACAAATAAGTACATTGTAAAGAATAATTGTTGAGTAATCAATTAATTAAAAATACTAGAATTTCGTCATTGCAGTATTTCACATTCTTCAGAGAATTTCTCTGGAATATCCTTTATTTTTTTATTAAGATTTTATTTAAGCATACTTATCAGGTTCATCTTGAAGAGATTGCTACAACAAGTACCCAAAATATAGGTTTAAAGAATAGATAAAAAAAGTCACCATAGAATGCACACTTTCTGTATGAACCTCTTATTCTAACAGCTTGAAATCTATGGTAAGAAAATCAACCTTTTGGCTTTTCCATGTTTAGGTTAAAAAAGTTCTCGTCAAAATTATATGAAAATGTTTGTTTTCAAAATATCTGGCTTACATTCAATATTCAACAAGATCCTCCAAAGAACTTAAGAGTTTTAGCCCATGTATGATAAAACAATGGACATTTTTATTCTTAAGAAGCAGGTGGGTGAGATGAATTTTTTCTCATAAAGCTAGCTCTTATTGTTATGTTTATTTTAGACTAGAGAAGAGTTACGGGAATGTTTGGAGAATGAGATGCGAGCATTCAATGTGGACAGGGAGTTGGGCAGTAACTGTGTGATATGCTGGAATCACCAAGAGTTTGAAGTGCAGTATCACTGTTTGTCAGAGGAAATCAAAATAGGTAGGTGCTTGATTTACCTATAGAGATGCTTGTTCACAGAAGAGAAAATTTGAAAATAAAATGTCATAGAAAAATACAGTTTTTGTTTGATAAACAAATCAGTGTAGCTATTAAAAGTTCAATTGATTTAGGAAGCATCTACTTATGTAGGTATGTACAGTTTCTATGTAATAGATCTCAAAAGCGATGTTCCGCTTTTGAATTAGAATACATGTTAATTCATTGAATACACACTTTAAAGAATTAAAACGTTCTAATTTTGCTTCCAACGACCATTCTTTAATGTGTATAATATATAAAGACAGCTGTTATACAGTTTTAAGAAAATTAATCTTTAATTTCCAAATGTTCTTACGTCTATGAATAAGCACCCTTAAACAAATACTCCAGATTTCTCTTAAATAAAATTCAGAATATTTTTAAAATCTGCTACAGCTGTATCTTGCAATTTGTTCGTTAGATGATTATTTACAAACAATGAACTTGAACCCAGGATAAAGCTCTATAATATGGAGTTAGAGGAAAGCAAGCAATATGGCCAAAGAGAAGTTTGCCTTAAATGAAAGAAGGGTCGTCTTTACACTTTTTCTTATTGATCTCAATCTTATGATGGGTCTTAATCTGTTAGATTGGAAATATTACAAAATTAAGATCAATTATCTTTTTAATGCAGGTGACTATTACCTCCGTTTGCTACTGGAAGAAGATGAAAACGAATCAGAGGAAGTTAGTGCAATAAAAAGATCGTAAGTTTTCAGACGACTTTTGTAACGACCATAACTTGATTCTGTTCAAAAGCATACTGATAGTTCCCCCTCTGCTTGAGTGGTATGCTGTAGCATACTGGTACAGTACTGAGTTGAGATCCTTTGTTGCAAGGTCAAAGTATCTTGTAAAATTGTTAATAACTGAAATATCAGCACATATTTTCTTTTACTTCCCTCAAATTGTTAGTAACTAACCTATTACCCTTCATAGTGTTTTGAGAGTTTCTCTTAATTGAATTCAGCCACATGTAATAAATCATAACAATGAGCAGTTTCATTATTTTCTAAAACATTTTGAACATTGCTTTCTACAGTGTATCTTTTTGATTTCTGAGGCATGTTTAATCCTTCGCTATTAAGTGACAATTGCAGCAAGAGTTAAATGGTAATGAAAATAAAGATGCCGAAAAGATACCAAGCACATTACTAAAGGCAACACCTGTAGTTTGCTTAGCAACAACCATCTCTTCTCTATATCAAGGGTTCAAGTCAAAACCATGGAAAGTCATTTACTTTTGTAAATGACTTATAATGGTCTTGCACTGAACCTGTAATGTCTGAAGCTTGATTTCTATTTTATTCCATTTTTCAGGTACGAGTTTTTCAACGATCTGTACCATCGTTTCCTACTCACACCAAAAGTCAACATGAAATGCATGTGTCTGCAGGCGATGACGATTGTGTATGGACGATGTCATGAGGAGATTGGAGCCTTCAATGATACCAAATTTATTGTTGGCATGCTGGAAAGGGTAATCTGACTTAACCCATTACCTATTGTCAAATTTTTGACTGTCCCAAATTGAAAGAGTTGTCAGACCACATTTCAAAATGTGATGAAACTGGAAAGTGATCTTCTGATAGAGCAGAAAACATTGTGGGAAAAGGAGAAATTGCTTGTTATGAGCAATATCTCCTTTTCCTACAGTGTTTTTCGGAGTTGTTTGGATCAAAGTGGTAAAATGTTGTTATTGTTTGGTAATGCGTTAATTACTGTCGATAATGAAGCAAATGCAACTTAAATCTTTTCATTTCACTTCATGAAATTTTAAGATTGTACATAAGATTGATTTATTACCAGAGAACAACAATGATAAAATTTCTTGGTGACATTCGGTAGAAATCATTTTGACTAAATATTTTGCCTTACTGCCTTTCTCTCATTTTACCACATTGTTTTCTTGCATTTTGTGATGCTATAGTTGAGAATAGAGTTAGGATATGATTTGATTCATTATGATTCACAGTATTATTTCTGCCATTTCATGATGCAAGTCTCAATATTGATGGATGAACTTTTTGAAGGCTAAAACCATTATCATTGACTTTAATATCTATCGAAACCATCTGCTTTCTGCATGTTAGCTGAAATTAAACCCAAACACTGGGAGTTGAAAAGATCTGTATAGGTACTGCATGACTTACTCCTATCAAATATCTTCATTTTTTGTTGTTTCTTTGTTTCAGTGTACAGACAAGTTGGAAAGAGACAGACTCATCTTATTCTTGAACAAGTTGATCATGCATCGGGTGGGTATCTTAATAGTATAGATAAGATGGAGTACTCAGGTCTTTTACCTGCAGTATTTTTAAAAATACTGGACGAATCCTATTTTGTGGGTACTTGTTAGAATCCTTTCATCAAGACGATTCTAATGAGTACCTACAAAATAGGGTTTAGAAAATTAATAAAGAAGTTAGGTGGAGAAATGCACATCTTGTTAGGATCTCTAAATTCTCAAAATATAGGGTTTAGAGAAACATTAAAGAAGTTAGCTTGAGTAATGCACCTCTTGTCAGGGTCTCTGAATACCTAAAATAACGGTTTAGAAAAATACTATAGAAGTTAGCTCAGAGACCATGCTTCTTAGCATGACACTGTGTATCTCCATATCAGAATTGTGCATGAATTGAAACCAACAGCCTAGAATATGTATAAAATGAATGAATGATTACAATTTTTATATTAGATTGGTAAAAACCATTTTGACATTAAAAGAAATTTCTTGTCTCTAATAAATGTAAAGCTTCATAATACTTAATTTGGATATTTTATAGAAGATCATATTTTATGCAATTGTCAGTTATTTCCAGAGAAATGTTAGCTACATTCTTATGATTTATTTATATTTAGAGAAATATAAAGAAATAATGGATGCCGCATTTGAACAACATAAGACAACATAAGAAAATCTAGCTTTTCATGAACGTTAAATTTCATAAATTTTTAATAGATTGAAATATTTTATTATAAGAGATCTATTTTATGAAAATATTACTTAAAACTATAGAAATGTTTGCAACATTCTTATGACTTTTTCTTTTCCAGAGAAATGTGAAAGAAATAATGGATGCTAATGGTATAAAAGTCCTGGTTGATCTTTTGACCTTGGCCCATTTACATACAACGCGGGCGACTGTACCTCTACAGACAAACGTGATCGAGGCTGGGGCGGACATGCATCGGGAGAGCGAGAAGGAATGGTACTATGGCAACAAGGACAAGGAACGATTAGGACCGTTTAGTTATGAGGAGGTATTTACTCAGTAATGTTTTATGCAGATAGATGATGTTTATTGTTGAAGTATAGAAAATCTATCAAGTGATATTCTTGGAATTTTCTTTTTGCTATGAAAACTTAGATCCATGAACAAATAACTCATTGTGTCTTTTTTCCAATTATTATATGATTTCAAAATGTTGAATACCTGTACTATGTGGAATGATGCGGTTTTATGAACACAATTCATTGTTAATTATTTCACCTTTGCTCAGAGTATTGAACTATCAGAAATGAAGAGAACTTATCTGTTTTCATGGAGATGCATACAAATCCATCCTTATCACACTTTTGTATGAAACCACCTCTTTCATTCAATAACAAATGTGAATGAAAATTGATTGGTAAAGTCACATCTATAAACTTATATTACACCAGATGAAGAGATTATGGGAAGAAGGTGTGGTCCACGCTAAAACACGGTGCTGGGCGCAGGGTATGGATGGGTGGCGACCCCTGCAGTCTGTCCCGCAACTCAAATGGACGTTACTCTCTACAAGCATGCCTGTCATGAACGAAACAGATCTAGCCTGTATGATTCTCAATATGTTCATCAAAATGGCGGAATATTATCCTAGCAGGTAAGGGGCAATCGGTGGTGAATGTTTTAAACCATCTAAACTTATTGGGGTCCTGCAGGGCCCCGGTCAATCGGAGGTGAATGTTTTAAACCATTTAAACTTATTGGGGTCCTGCACAGTCCCAGGCAATCAGTGGTGAATGTTTTAAACCATTTAAACTTATTGGGGTCCTGCAGGGTCCCGGGCAATCAGTGGTGAAGGTTTTAAACCATTAAAACTTATTGGGGTCCTGCAGGGTCCCGGTCAATCGGTGGTGAATGTTTTAAACCATTTAAACTTATTGGGGTCCTGCACAGTCCCGGGCAATCAGTGGTGAATGTTTTAAACCATTTAAACTTATTGGGGTCCTGCAGGGTCCCTGGCAATCGATGGTGAATGTTTTAAACCATTAAAACTTATTGGGGTCCTGCAGGGTCCCGGGCAATCAGTGGTGAATGTTTGAAACCATTTAAACTTATTGGGGTCCTGCATGGTCCCTGGCAATCAGTGGTGAATGTTTTAAACCATTTAAACTTATTGGGGTCCTGCATTGTCCCGAGCTCAAGCCCTAATGACACCTCTGGTTTCCTGGGAGTGATCTTTTGCAATTCAATTCAGAGCCCTAGCCTGGTACTGGTGGATCCATGAAAGCTGTTACATAACTGAAAAATTCTTGATACATTGTTAAACACCATACAAACAAACTAGACAATACTTATTAGGGACTATTTATCTTTTTATAACCATGTTTAAGTACAGTCGACCCGCGATAATCCGAATGTCGTTTATCCGGAATATTCACCATCTGAACAGAATTTTGAGGGAACGGTCCTTACCTTCATCAATTTAACTGTTTAATGCGGAAAATCCGCGTTCCGGAACTGGACAAAAAAAAATCGGGAACCAACAGTCACTTTTCATAGTATATGCGTATGGCTAGTCCGGAAACCAGTATAATCGTTTATTTTGCGGTTACAGTTGAAGGGATGGGTCTTCTATTGTAAACGGCATTCACACGTTTTGCGTTGAGTTTGTAAAAGGTGTTGATTGGCTGATTGGCTGCTTAGACAGCGATCGGGAGACAATGTCTGGCAATCATTTTCAATTATTACTCAATCGATATGCTCCTTTTCCCTATAAATAAACAAACCCTCCCTATCTCATTTCTCGATATTGAAATAAGAAGATACAAATAAACACTTCCTTAACACACTTTATATTTCCCATCAAAAAAAATAATAATTGTGTATTTCTTACTTCATAAAAATTATCATGATACACCGACACCGTGTAAAGCTAAACATTTTGCTTTAACTCGCATATTCTTTATTCCGGAAAATTCGTTAATACGAACATTTCTCCTGGGAACGAAAGTGTTCGGATAAACGAGGGTCCACTGTAGATGTATGAAAAAGAATTTGCTTCCATTTGCTTAGATAGTGATATCTCTTAACAAATTGAGCCATTCAGGTGATCAGACTACTTTTCAAATTATGATTTGTCTTTTTGAAATTGGAATGAAAACATGAGATAATTTTTTAAATGATGAGTTTTGTCTCTTAAAAATTTGGTTGAGAATGATTCATTTTATTCAATTACCTATATAGCAAAAGCAGCACAAACATGCTTTTGGCTGTATGGCATTTCAAGTGACCATCATGATTCCATTCAGTTAAAGTTTTATAATGTGAATTAATGTTTAAATGGTGTTGAAACCTGCTTCAATTTCGAAATGTTGCATTAAATCTAAAACTATTGTCGAGGCAAGTTCACATTTCTGATATCTGATTTAGAAACATGTAGACTTCTTTGATTTCTAATTTAAAAGCATGTAAACAACTTTGATTTCTGATTTAAAAGCATGTTAGAACAAATCAAGGTCAAATCTCGTTTCATTCACCTTTATTTCAGGGATGCTGATGGTGCTATAGTCCGACCACTTCCCCGGGTTAAACGAATCCTGTCTGACGCCATGTGTCTTCCACATATAGTTCAGGTCGGTAGCAAAGTCAATGTTTGTTTTATTATTAAGGGCCTCCTTAGCCAAATGGTTAGAGTACAGAACTAGAAATCACATGGTTCCTCTCCGCATGGGTTCAAATCCTGGTGAAGGATATGGATATTCATTAGAGGAAGTCTCCATGCTTGCTTGAGGAATGCCAATGGTTGACCAGCACAGGACAGTCGAGTTTGGGGTCTTCCTCCATTATGAACTGAAATAATATTGAAACAATGTAAAATCCATTTGCAAAATGATTATTAAACCTGTTTTACTTCTAATCAATGGACTTTTGTATAATCAGGGGTAATTTCTTCCTCAATTTTCTGTCACAATACCAAAGGAGCCTTCTCAGAGTTATGACTGATCAACATGATTTCTGCTATATTAACAAGAGTTTGGGGTGTTCATCTGAATTTCCCAGTCATTTGTGTAAGATTAGATTAATTTGAGAGCAGAATGTAATGAGCGCTGGCCACATATGACAAAGCCTACTAAATTCACTCAAACTGTAGTAAAAAAACGTCAGGGGAAACTAAAAGAGATCACATAAGGGAAAAGTCATTTAATTTCCTTTTTCACAAGGGCAAGATTAACTGAACAGCCCTATGGGTCTTCTAAACAACCATTAAACAATGCTGAAAGCCTTGAACATATTACGATATACTTCATTGAATTTTTTTAAGGGAGTGTCCTTGGGCAAGACATAGCAGCGCCCTGCTTAGTATTGGTGAAATCAAGGAAAGCTGTAAAATAATTGAAACATTGTTGACATGAAATTTAAACCCTTAAAAACAAAACAAACAAATGAGCTTAATATTGGTTCACAGACTCTTGATTTATCTTCTGTTGTAGAGATGTTCTCTACTTTTGTATTTGTTTGTTTTTGTTTCTATTTGTAGCTCTTGTTAACCTTTGACCCAATACTGGTTGAGAAGGTCGCATACTTGTTGAATGACATCATGGCGGACAACCCCAACTCTTCACGTCTATATCTGTCTGGTGCTTTCTTCTTCATCATGATGTACACAGGTTCAAATGTTGTACCAATAGCCAGATTCCTAAAGAATATGCACACAAAACAGGCTTTCAGAGCAGAGGAGGTAGGCTTTTTCACTTTTCTCACAATTGTTTTTTTTTCCACACAAAGGTTGATGCAGTGCCACACGAGTAATCCAAGTATAGCGACAGCACACAGGGTTCCTGCTTGGCCCATTAGTTAAGGTCTTGTAACTAGGGGTACTAGGTTGATAGTACAGCAACAGCACACAGGGTTCCTGCATGGCCCATTAGTTAAGGTCTTGTAACTAGGGGTACTAGGTTGATAGTACAGCGACAGCACACAGGGTTCCTGCATGGCCCATTAGTTAAGGTCTTGTAACTGGGGTACTAGGTTGATACCCCATTTGAGATACTGGTTTCATGGGAATTTTCTTTGATAAGATACATGTACATCAGAACCATAACATAGTTCTGCTGAGGCCAAGGAAGGTCAAACTTTAGCTGAAAATGTTGACACAGCTTTAAACGTTGTACTAAATAAGGAGACTGTCCAAAAAAGAATTTGATAATTCTATGCAAATGCTCTTTATAATTGTCTTAGCTAATATATTCAGAGGTCAAATAGCTCTAGATGTGATTTTTGCAGGAATGTTCTCCTAATTTTACATAGAAACTTTTTTTTAAGGACATTCGCATGAAAGCCTATACTGAAATGAATCGTTTGACATTATAAACGCTTAGTACGTTGATTTTCTAAGCTGAATAGCACATAACTCAATTTTACTTTTTCCCCAGGAATTATGCCTTTTATTTCGGTTGTAAATCTGTTTAAGGATAACATTCTGTGATAATCTTTCAATACTTTTAAATGATAGTCCATGAAGTTGTATAGCAAATTAATTTAAGTAATGCATAGTTTAAGGATACCCATTAGAACAGTTAATTCTAATAGTCAACGACAATTTAGGATTTTTTAGAAGAAATAAAGAAGGTAGTATTGAGAAATGTTGTTATAATAATTATTTTCACTTCCATGTTTTTTTTTCTCTACAGAATCAGGTATTGTTTATTTCACTTTAACCACTTATATTCATTACCGATATAACACACCTGACAAAGATAGCTAACGAACGGAAGAGTTGTGAGAAAAGGATTAAGTGCTTGTAATTTCGAGTTTCATAGTAGAGGCTTCTGCTCACTTTTCACAGAGAGAAAATTTGAAAGTCAAAAAACATGTCGAAACAATACAGGATTTGTATTGTTGTTTGATATACAATTAAAAGCAGTCATTGAAAGCATGATTTTCAACTCTCAAATTTCCTCACAAATGTGAATAAGTTTATTAAGAATGGTAACACCTGTATAAGGGTTATGATGTCTGCTGAATTCATTCAATCTGAACCAGTTACAAAATTATGAAGATGTATTAGTTAAAAGCATACTAGTGCTCAGAAAAAGTGCAAAACTGGGTAATATGAGTTATAAATTATGATAGGATATGTTGAAACATATTTAAAAGCATCGTGTGAACGAGTTACGGTCTCAATTCCTCTGTAAAAGGGAATTAAAAGTACTTTCAAGTTAATCTTCAATTATTTTAGAACTTTCACAATTTAAGTGTAACTGAGCTAAAGTATGGCTTTAACTTGTTACCCAAGACACTCCCTTTCTATAGACCTTTATGCGCTTATCTAGTACTCCTTTTTCCTAAAGGAGGGAGGGTTTAATGTTTTTCCGTGAACAAGTCTGTTAAAATGACAAATATCAGAACTGTGGTTGTGTCTATTAATGATAGAACTGTTTGTTCTGTTGACATGATATTTCCCACTGGTGAATATCTAAAAAGATTAGTCAAAAGCTAATACAGTTATTGATCCCAAGCTAGCCTATAGATAAATATCAAATGTAGAATATGGAAGTGGCTTTATTCGAAGAAGACATTTTATTTTAGAATGATTAAAATTGTAATCTGTGTGATAGTCACTGTAAGTAATGCTCATTATTTGTTTGCGTTCTTGGTCAAGGCATCTAGCTATGAAAGACTTATGTTATTTAAAATGCTTGTGACTGTAACACTGTTAAAAATGTGTTAACACCCAAGATAAACGTTAATTATTTCTTGTACATGTATGTTAAATGTACACATTTACTCTACCCTGGCTTTGCATCCTAAACTTTGATGCTTCTTCCTAGCACTTTCTCTGTTCTTTTTTTTTTTAAAGAAGTTCTTCAAAGAAGTTTTTGTTAATCAGACAAAGGGTTATTAAACAAAAAATATTAGGATTTTTATAAACATTTGTGTAACCAGACAATTTATTTTTACGTTTTACTGAAAGGAGGATTAACTTAAGATGAAAAGATTCAGCTGTAGTTGATTGGTTTTGGCATAATTTTGCTGGTGTGTAGACTTACAATAAAGGATAAACTGGTTACCCCATATACTAAATTTTTACTTTTTTATTCATAAAGCAGAAGACATAAGAAGCAATTCCAACTAAAGAAGTTGCTAGCAGCAAACAACTTTCCCATGTGAAATAAAATGGTTAATGTTTGAAACAGAAACTGAATGTATTTATAGGTATTGTAGTCATCTAAAGATGGTTTCAAAAGCTCAGTTGACCAAAAATGAAGAATCAGGAGAAATACTGTTATACAAAGACTGAAAAAACATTGTCACAATAAAGGGAATATTAGATGTGTTTTTTGAGTAATCTACCTAAGTGCATTGAATGGCAGGAATGAGGAAAATGATTAATTAACTGTTAATTGTTTCTACGCAGCAATCCTCTGACCTTATGATGAGGAGTGTGTTAGGACACATATTACCAGAAGCGATGGTGTGCTACCTGGAGAACTATCAACCAGAAAAGTTCTCGCAGATCTTCCTGGGCGAGTTTGACACGCCCGAGGCTATATGGAACGCTGAGATGAGGTGAGAACCAATTAGATGATTAGATTTAACCCTTAGAATGCTGGGTTATTTGCTAAAAAGAGATTTTTGTGTCGTCTGCTTTTTAAAACCTTAAATATTTGCTTTATTTTGTTGAGGAAAGATACTCAGTGTAGCAAACAGTTTGGTTAAATCACAGGCCAGCCAACAATTTACTTGGTGGCTGGCCTGGATCTAACCTGTTTGCATATGCATTAAGTCGGATCCAGAACTATATTGGTTTTTTACGGTTAATGTAATCAACTTGAGGGAGTATGTTTGGATGACATTTACTTATCCTTTAAGGACAATTATTTCTCCATTATTTGAGACCATTCCTGGAAGAAAAGGTTTGAAGGTGAAGAAATCTTGTCATATATGGGGCAGGGATGTGTTTTATTCGTCCGGAGTTGCTTACCTTTTCGTTGTATCTAACAATAATTTATGGGCATCTGACAATGTTTGTTATTTATGTTTAATTGATATGTATCAATAGTGTTTACATGCTTTTATATGTTTTTCATGAAAAATAAGAGGAGGATATCTTTGTAGACTTTAGGGGGATGGAGGGCGTAGCTACCATCATTCTTCTTTTTTCTGTGGCTGGATTGTGGGCTGGGGCCTTTTATAATTACTTTAACACTTTCCCAAACAATAACGACATTTGACCACTTTGTTGCAGAAGAATTTAGAAAACATTGTCGGAAAAGGAGAAATTGCTCATGACGAGCAATTTCTCCTTTTCTCACAATGTTTTCTGCCCTATCAGAAGGTTATTTTTCAATTTTATCAAATTTTGATATGTCGTCTGCTAACTCTTTCAATTTGGGACAGTTGAAAATTTGTTGTCTTGGAAAGGGTTAAAAGACAATGTTTTGTATCTTTTCCAGGCGAATGATGATAGAGAAGATAGCGTCCCACCTCGCAGATTTTACCCCAAAACTGATGAGTAACACCCGGGCACTTTATCAGTACTGCCCCATACCCGTGATCAACTACCCACAACTAGAGAATGAGCTCTTCTGTAATATATACTACCTGAAACATCTCTGTGATACAGTCAAGTTCCCTGACTGGCCAATCAAGGCGCCCGTAAGTATTTGGTTGCTTTATCTCTTATCATTCTATCCCTTTCCTAAACAATAACGATATTTGACCACTTTGTTGCAGACAACTTTAAAAAACGTTGTGAGAAAAGGAGAAATTGCTCTAGGCGAGCAATTTTTCTTTTTCTCACAATGTTTTCTGCCCTATCAGAAGAGTATTTTCCAATTTCATCACATTTTGAAATGTCCTCTGCAAACTGTTTCAATTTGGGACAGTCAAAAATTTGTTGTTTGGGAAAGGGCTATAGGAGTGATGTCTTGTTATAATGTTGGGTGTTTTAATCTTTCCTCTATACAATCAATGATTTGATGTAAGTTTAAAAATCAATCTCAACAACAAAGAAACAACCATACATTCTAGTCTGGGTGATTTTTTTATCTACTCAACAATACCTACGTTCAATGGCTTGTTAGGTTTTTTATCTCTTTGCTTTATACGATCAATGGCTTGTTACTATGTATGCTATTTTATCTCTTTGTTCTATACAAATAATGGCTTTTGCAATGTTTCAATATTAATGTAAGACGACTCTGATTGAGTCAAGCCCTACCCTCAGCAATGTAATACCTGATCAAAAAATAAATTAGATATATAGAGAATAGTTGGGTGGTGTCGTGAATGGGAAATATTATCCGATGAGCTGAAGGCGAAACAGATAATAATCCTACACCAAGCCGAATAACATTTCCTTTTCAAAGACATAAACCATTGATTCTATTTATCCTGTTACCTTTACATATTCTTTTAAACAAACTAAGTGATAATAAAATGCAAGAAAAGAGGAAACAAAAACAAAGTACAGAATGGTGTAAACATGACGTCGTGTGTCATGGCGTTCTTATGATGTCATGATTTGTCACATGCATGTGCTATATGGTTAGTGCTGGATATCACAAATGCTATACGTCAACTTATTATCGGTCCCAAAATGGCACTAGTGAGAGGATTAATTAGGTATAACGATAATGATGTATCATGGTAGTGACATGTATTTCAAGGTTTGTTTGTTTTACCTGGTTTTACATCACATCACAGTACTTAAGCTATGTTTGATGCCTGGTTGATATGAAGTGGAAGAAGATCTAAAACCTTAGTGCCCATGAGGGCTCGCCAAGCCTGATAGGACTTTTACCACCTATGAGTCAGCCATAAGACTGCTTCACATGATAATCTAATCAACACTTCTGTGATTTGTTTAACCATTTCCCACACAATAATGACATTTGATCACTTTGTTGCAGACGACTTTAGAAAACATTGTGGGAAAAGGCTCCCAAATTGACTGTCCCAAATTGAAAGAATTTGCAGATGACATTTCAAAATGTGATGAAATTGAACAATATTCTTCAGAAAGAGCAGAAAACCTTGTTGGAAAAGGAAAAATTGCTCGTTAAGAGCAATTTTCCTTTTCCCACAATGTTTTCTTAAGTCGTCTGCAACAAAGTCATCAAATGTCGTTATTATTTGGGAAAGGGTTAAGTGATTGCTTTATTTTTACTATCAGGTGAAGTTGTTAAAGGACATTCTGGAAGCCTGGAAGAAGGAAGTGGAAAAGAAGCCGCCTTCCATGTCTATAGAAGACGCTTATGAAGTGTTAAACCTAGACAAGGGTGCTGGCGGGTAAGTTTTGCACTAATACCATATTTTTGTAACATCTGCTGTGAGACCCTTCAACGCTTTTTAGCAAGTACTGGTGAGTCAAAGGAAATTCACTATACAACTTAAACAAATTGATGGCACACAATTCAACTTTATTGATCTGCCGGAGAAGACTTTAGAAATCACTATGACAAAAGGATGGATTGCTCCTAATATTGTATTGACGTAACATTATAAAATACAAGAATATTTAAGTGATTGATAGAAAGCTGAAATAGTTTGGAAAAAGGTATTGACAAAACATGAATGAAAAACTGTTGATTTAGTTGATGGAACATTGAAAACAAAGGCATCTGAGTTGATATGTGTATAGCAACCTTCGCCTAATTTACAAGCTGAATCCCATTTGCTCATTGGGAAACATAAATTCAAATTCAAGGGTAATAAGTTTAAGGTAGAATATCCATTATCCGCCATTTCGGAATTCATTCTTTTGTCATATTACTTTGGTTGTTCTCGGTATACCTCGGTCTGGGCCGGAACCATTCACATTGAACAGAATAGTTCTGGGTACCGTTTTACTAAACAACTTATGGAAAACATTTGCGTAAGTCATAACTGATGAACATGGATAGTATCTTCAACGAAAGTACAATATTGCAATGTGACACATCATTGGAAGCGTCTCGGAGAGACGATTCCAATGATGTTTTACTTTGCAATATTGCTTCCTCCAATTTTAAAATAAGAGGAATTGTTGTTGTAGACTTACGCAAATCTTAAGCGTAAACTGTTTAGTTAAACGGTATCCAGGACCCCAACCAAGGTTAATTAATAGAGAAGGACTGAAGTAATCTGAGGACAGAATGAGTTTCAGAATAGGTAATTATGGGTATTCTACCTTAAGACTCTGTCAGACCAATATTCTTTCCAAAACCTAATGTAATGTGACATGATTATTTGACTCTCGCTACTGAGCAATTATGTTCATGTGAGAAAACAGTCAGTGGCCTGGGAAAAGGAAACTGTCTAGTGCTATAAAGAAAATACATGGAGCATTGATTTGTGTGCTGACCACGGTAATATGACATAAGTATAGTTGAAATGGTATAAAATCCCCCAAACTCTCAATTTATCAACAAAGTAAAGACATTGGCACAGTGTTGAACCTTGGTTTATACCGACAATTCCTTTTTGCTTTCAGACATGAAGAGAGCAAGATTAGGAAGGCCTATTTCCGGCTGGCCCAGAAGTACCATCCAGATAAAAACCCAGAAGGAAGGGTAAGACCTGATCTATTCCATACTCCATTTGACTTCACTTTGCACACCTGTAGCAGAGGACTTTAAAAAGAAAACACTGTGATAATAAAAGAAAAATTGCTTATGATAACAATTTGAAAGTGTTACTTTGTTTCTTATATCTTCCATAAAGTGTTTGCTTGTGTTATTTTTGTAGAAACTGATTAAATGGCAGGACTTTGAAATAAGGTAGTTTGGTTATGAGATAGAGTATTGTATGCGAAAAGTTAAACTGCCTCTGGGACGTAGTTGTTAGAGCACAGAACTTCAAATCTCATGGCTTCTGAGTGCTTTTTTGCCTCATATAACAGGAGCATATTAAAGGCACCTTCCCATCTGGATGTTTCTTGAAAATCATGCAGTTTTCCTTGAAAGTCAAAGTCAAATCAGCTTTTTGGTTTCCCAATTCAACAATTCCAGCAATAAAACTTCCCAAAATTAACAGGGCTAAGCTTCTTTCAAATTGAAGGTAAGAAAGTCCTGCTCCTCTCCACTTGGGTTGGGATCATGGTAACAATAGATTTTGATTTTAATGAGTGATGGTCTCCCAGCTGACTGACAGGATACTGATGTTTCTACCTTGCCTGACCAGCCCTTGTGTGCTGTTGAGCTTTGGGTCTTCCTCCATCAACTATGAGCCGGGCATCTCAATCCAACTGAAGTACAACCCTTACAATAACCAAATCACCTGTCCCTGACTTATAAAAAGTCATCATATCTCAAACTCATCTGGAATATTTGCAATTCACTCCTCTACTGACCTGTCAAATTCTTGAGAATGATTTTGAAGGTAATCTGCATTTGAGTCATAGAGTTTTGATGAAGGATTGTGGTAATTAAAGATTATTTTATTCGGAATGTCATAGGCTATTTTTTTTATATATATTTCAGGAAATGTTTGAAAAAGTGAACAAAGCATATGAATTCCTCTGCAGTAAAACCCGTGTTTGTGAGGGCCCAGATCCACTCAACATTGTACTCATCCTGAAAGCTCAATGTATATTGTTTAGTAGATACAGTGAAGGTAGGATTTCAATTTAAACAGTCCTGTATGAAAGCTCAGTGTATATTGTTTAGTAGATACAGTGAAGGTAGGATTTCAATTTAAACAGTCGTGTATGAAAGCTCAATGTATATTGTTTAGTAGATACAGTGAAGGTAGACATTCAATTTAAACAGTCCTGTATGAAAGCTCAATGTATATTGGTTTAGTAGATACAGTGAAGGTAGACATTCAATTTAAACAGTCCTGTATGAAAGCTCAATGTATATTGTTTAGTAGATACAGTGAAGGTAGACTTTCAATTTAAACAGTCCTGTATGAAAGCTCAATGTATATTGTTTAGTAGATACAGTGAAGGTAGGATTTAAATTTAAACAGTTGTGTATGAAAGCTCAATGTATATTGTTTAGTAGATACAGTGAAGGTAGGATTTCAATTTAAACAGTCGTGTGTGAAAGCTCAATGTATATTGTTAAGTAGATACAGTGAAGGTAGGATTTCAATTTAAACAGTCCTGTATGAAAGCTCAATGTATATTGTTTAGTAGATACAGTGAAGGTAGGATTTCAATTTAAACAGTCCTGTATGAAAGCTCAATGTATATTGTTTAGTAGATACAGTGAAGGTTGGATTTCAATTTAAACAGTCGTGTATGAAAGCTCAATGTATATTGTTTAGTAGATACAGTGAAGGTAGAATTTCAATTTAAACAGTCTTGAATGAAAACTCAATGTATATTGTTTAGTAGATACAGTGAAGGTAGGATTTCAATTTAAACAGTAGTGTATGAAAACTCGATGTATATTGTTTAGTAGATACAGTGAAGGTAGGATTTCAATTTAAACAGTAGTGTATGAAAACTCTATGTATATTGTTTAGTAGATACAGTGAAGGTTGGATTTCAATTTAAACAGTCCTGTATGAAAGCTCAATGTATATTGTTTAGTAGATACAGTGAAGGTAGGATTTCAATTTAAACAGTCGTGTATGAAAGCTCAATATATATTGTTTAGAAGATACAGTGAAGGTAGGATTTCAATTTAAACAGTCGTGTATGAAAGCTCGATGTATATTGTTTAGTTGATACAGTGAAGGTTGGATTTCAATTTAAACAGTCGTGTATGAAAGCTCGATGTATATTGTTTAGTAGATACGGTGAAGGTTGGATTTCAATTCAAACAGTCCTGTATGAAAGCTCAATGTATATTGTTTAGTAGATACAGTGAAGGTTGGATTTCAATTTAAACATTCCTGTATGAAAGCTCAATGTATATTGTTTAGTAGATACAGTGAAGGTAGAATTTCAATTTAAACAGTCCTGTATGAAAGCTCAATGTATATTGTTTAGTAGATACAGTGAAGGTTGGATTTCAATTTAAACAGTCCTGTATGAAAACTCAATGTATATTATTTAGTAGATACAGTGAAGGTAGGATTTCAATTTAAACAGTCCCGTATGAAAGCTCAATATATATTGTTTAGTAGATACAGTGAAGGTAGGATTTCAATTTAAACAGTCGTGTATGAAAGCTCAATGTATATTGTTTAGTAGATACAGTGAAGGTAGGATTTCAATTTAAACAGTCGTGTATGAAAGCTCGATGTATATTGTTTAGTAGATACAGTGAAGGTTGGATTTCAATTTAAACAGTCGTGTATGAAAGCTCGATGTATATTGTTTAGTAGATACAGTGAAGGTTGGTTTTCAATTCAAACAGTCCTGTATGAAAGCTCAATGTATATTGTTTAGTAGATACAGTGAAGGTTGGATTTCAATTTAAACAGTCGTGTAGGAAAGCTCAATGTATATTGTTTAGTAGATACAGTGAAGGTAGAATTTCAATTTAAACAGTCCTGTATGAAAGCTCAATGTATATTGTTTAGTAGATACAGTGAAGGTTGGATTTCAATTTAAACAGTCCTGTATGAAAGCTCAATGTATATTGTTTAGTAGATACAGTGAAGGTAGGATTTCAATTTAAACAGTCCTGTATGAAAGCTCAATATATATTGTTTAGTAGATACAGTGAAGGTAGGATTTCAATTTAAACAGTTGTGTATGAAAGCTCAATGTATATTGTTTAGTAGATACAGTGAAAGTAGGATTTCAATTTAAACAGTCCTGTATGAAAGCTCAATGTATATTGTTTAGTAGATACAGTGAAGGTAGGATTTCAATTTAAACAGTCCTGTATGAAAGCTCAATGTATATTGTTTAGTAGATACAGTGAAGGTTGGATTTCAATTTAAACAGTCCTGTATGAAAGCTCAATGTATATTGTTTAGTAGATACAGTGAAGGTTGGATTTCAATTTAAACAGTCCTGTATGAAAGCTCAATGTATATTGTTTAGTAGATACAGTGAAGGTAGGATTTAAATTTAAACAGTTGTGTATGAAAGCTCAATGTATATTGTTAAGTAGATACAGTGAAGGTTGGATTTCAATTTAAACAGTCCTGTATGAAAGCTCAATGTATATTGTTTAGTAGATACAGTGAAGGTAGGATTTCAATTTAAACAGTCCTGTATGAAAGCTCAATGTATATTGCTTAGTAGAAACTATGCATGTAGGCACTGGTTTTAGAATTTCGTTTTGTGTAAAATACTTAAAATATCTGCTACATAAAAATACAAGGAAACTGAACACTTACCTTTATCCAACTGTAATTCATTTTGGAACAATGAAGCATCGTCAATATCATTATAATCAAGATGCAAAGCAACAAGAAAAGGTATCTTTACCCAGAAATAATTCATAATAATTACTTTTTTTAAGTGTTGGAATTTTTTAAGAAAGAAAAAAAATTGCATAGCTTTTAACCCTTTCCTCAAAAATAACGACATTTGACAACTTTGTTGCAGAAGACTTTAGAAAACCTTGTGGGAAAAGGAGAAATTGCTCATAATGAGCAATTTCTCCTTTTCCCACAAGGTTTTCTACTCTATTTGAAGAATATTTTTCAATTTCATCACATTTTAAAATGTTGTCTGCAAACTCTTTTAATTGGGACAGTCCAAAATTTGTTGTTTGGGAAAGGGTAAATGTGATATTGGGACATCTTTTTGGAAGATGGGATGATGTCAATTTCATTATATTGAAAGTGCAAGGCAACATGAAAACTTTTTTCAAAAATGATTCAATAAAACAACATTTCCAAAGTTTTGATATCTTTTTCAAAAATCCTCTCTCAATACCTTTGAGTGTGTTATATTTACATACAAGACAATATTTTTTTATTACAGAATTACAGCCTTACAAGTATGCTGGTTATCCAATGCTAATCAAAACCATTCAGATGGAGTCAAACGATGATCAGTTGTTTTCCAAGTCAGCACCACTCCTGGCCGCGGCGAGCGAACTCGCATACCACACAGTCAAGTGTAGTGCCCTTAATGCTGAAGAGTTAAGGAGAGAGAATGGAATTCATGTATGTAATAGGGAGTGGGTGAAAACAAAATCTGATTTTAAATTTTCTGTTTTGTATATACCTTATTCAATATTAAAGTTGAAATAAAATACAGCTATGAAAAGATGCACAATTGTTTTTAACAGTTGGGATGATGGCACATATTGTTTGATATAAGCAATGTTTCTTAACCCTTTACCAAACAACAAATTCTGGACTGTCCCAAATTGAAAGAGTTTGCAGATGGCATTTCAAAATGTGATGAAATTGGAAAATAATCTTCTGATAGGCCAGAAAACATTGTGGGAAAAGGAAAAATTGCTCGTCACTGACAAACTGGTTAAATGTCGTTATTGTTTGGGAAGGGTTAAGCTATAATTTCTTATGGTTCTACCCATGTTAGCAATTCCTTAAGGGCAGTTAACCAATTACCAAACAATAACGACGTTTGACCAGTTTGTTGCAGACGACTTTTCAATTTGCAATTTCTCCTTTTCCCACAATGTTTTCTGCCCTATCAGAAGATTATTTCCCAATTTCATCACATTTTGAAATGTCGTCTGCAAACTCTTTCAATTTTGGACAGTAGAGCATTTGGCGTTTGGTAAAGATTCAAGAAAGAAGGTTCCTATATCTGAGATGAGCAGGGCATCTGAGTATAATAGAATAATTGTTGACAATTGTAAAAGACCCAATCAACATAACAAACTGAAACTATATTACTCTATAACATTTCCATTGTTATTTGCAAATCCTGTTCAAGTTACCTATATAAGATCAAAGGTTTAGAAGTCATTACCACAGCATCCTTTTAATATTTATTCAACTGTTTTCTAATATGATATAAAAGTCTAGAAAATAAGATGAAAATTTATAATGGATGAAGTCTCCTTTTGTATTGAAGATTAAGTTAACTATACAGAACAATTTTTGTCTTTTTTTCACTAATTTACTTCTTGAACCTCTTGAGAACAAGTGTGAAATATTGTTCCTTTTATTGCAGATTCTACAAGATGCATTCTCTAGATGCGTCACTGTACTCAGTCAATCTAGTAAACCAGAGGATTTGGCTGTTACGGTAACAAATACTTCTTTTACATTTCATTTCATTATCCCTTATTTTGTTCTTTACCGACGTTTTTAACAGTAGAATATTTTATACTCCAACATCATATGAAGATAATTGTGACAAAGGAAGCAATTACTCATAAAGCACAATTTTATCTTGTATGACAATGTTCTTGTCTCAACCTGTCTCAAGGTGAGAATATGATTTTGACCGTCTGTCATATGCTCATGCTATCTAATTGGAGCCATTCAGAAATTGTACTAGTGTAAACAGAGAACCAGTGTCATTGTAAACAGTCTTGCCTCTTGAAGTTTTGAGATTTTACCCTGACTGTCTTCCAAGATTAAGTGTTAAGCTCCAAGAAAATCCGATCATATTTCATACTTTGTTGATATAGTCTGCAGTTACTTTCAATCTGGATCAGCTCAAAATTGCCTGTCAGTGAATTTGTTAATGATTATTTCTATATATTTTAGGTGTGTACTAACATTGCCAAGTGTTATTCTGTAGCGGCCCAGTTCAAAGGTTGTAGGGAGAAAATACAGGAACATCAAAATATCATCAAAGATCTCTGCCGCATACTTTATTATAAGGTAAAACTTGTATCTAGCTCTATCATAGACTGGCCAATTCTTTCTCAAATACTCACTTTTAATTAATGCATCTCTATTGTATACTCTATAGGGTAAAACTGGCCCAATTACAGGATATCTAGTACAGGACAACCAATTTTGTCTGAAACAATCATCGTTAAACAATGCATTGTTGCATGCTTTATTATAAGGTAAACCTAGTAACTAGCTCATTTATACGACAACCAATTTTGTTTGAAACAATCACCATTAAACAATGCATTGTTGCATACTTTATTATAAGGTAAACCTAGTAACTACCTCATTTATATGACAACCAGTTTTGTTTGAAACAATCACCATTCAACAATGCATTGTTGCATACTTTATTATAAGGTAAACCTAGTAACTACCTCATTTATATGACAACCAGTTTTGTTTGAAACAATCACCGTTTAACAATGCATTGTTGCATACTTTATTATAAGGTAAACCTAGTAACTACCTCATTTATATGACAACCAGTTTTGTTTGAAACAATCACCGTTTAACAATGCATTGTTGCATACTTTATTATAAGGTAAACCTAGTAACTCCCTCATTTATATGACAACCAGTTTTGTTTGAAACAATCACCGTTTAACAATGCATTGTTGCATACTTTATTATCAGGTAAACCTAGTAACTACCTCATTTATATGACAACCAGTTTTGTTTGAAACAATCACCGTTTAACAATGCATTGTTGCATACTTTATTATAAGGTAAACCTAGTAACTAGCTCATTTATACGACAACCAGTTTTGTTTGAAACAATCACTGTTAACAATGCATTGTTGCATAGTTTGTTATTTGTAAAGCTAGTAAATAGCTCATTTACAGAACAGCCAATTCTGTCTAAAATAATCATTTTCAAATGATGCATTGTTGCATATTTTGTTATATGTAAAGCTAGTAAGTAGCTTTATCAAGGTAGGGCCAAGACTACTTTAAGTAATTCTCATATGAGAAGCACTTCAAGTATTACAACATGAAGAAAAAGCAATTTCTTTTGAAATGTATAAAAGCAGCAGCTACCAAACAAATGTCTGCAAATATTTTTAATAATATTTTTGTAAAAGTTATGAGTAAATATTCTATCATTTATTTCAGAATTTAAGCAAGCTATTAACAGTGGTGGTGGAGTGTGTGAGCTCATTCTGTATAGACTTCTGGTTACAAACACATTTATTCCAAAGTGGGGTATTGTGGCATTTATTACTCTACCTCTTCAATTACGATTACACGCTTGAGGAGTCGGGGGTAGAGAAAAGTGACGACACAAATAAACAGGAGATTGCCAACAGTCTAGCCAAGCTGAGTATAACTGCGTGTTCTCGGCTTGGTGGTTACATCGTGACAAATACAGACGATGATACGCCTGATAATCCTGCTGTGAAGAAGTCCCTGACTGCCATGCTGACCCCGTACTTGTCTCGTAAATTATCAAACCCAGACTCAAGTGAGGTGAGTACAGTGTGAGGTTATGAAAATACTTTTTTTTTCAATTGTCATTCAACAATTCATTTATTTAAATAAATTCAAACATAACATGTATAGAGGAGTAACATAAGGCATTACAACATAGTAAATGGTTACAAAAAAAATATCAAATCAATAGTAATGAGGTATTAGCTATAGACAGCTGAAGAATGTTTTTAGAATTGGGATTTTAATGCCTTTGTTTTCAAAGTACTGTATTGTTATGATGAAATCGTTGAATCGTTAATCGATTAAGCCATTGTAAATGTTCATTTTGATGTCATTTGTTCAATTGTTAAGGACAAAGTTTAGATTTACTAAGTGCATGTCTTAATAATGGCTGTTTGGTACATGGTTCCTTTACTTTATGCTTGTATCCTGATTATGATTCCAGTTACTAAAGTTGCTGAACTGTAACTCTGAGAATCCGTATTTGATATGGGACAATGCCACTAGAGGTCAGCTTACAGGGTTCTTATCAGACCAACAGCAAAAGATGATCAAAACTGTAAGTAATAAACCTTCTAATGTACACATGTCCCTTTGTCTTTACAAAACATTCATATTATTCTAGGTCTATTGCAGATTAATTAAAATAATTGTTTTAAAAAGGAGAAATTGCTTATGAGAGCAATTTCTCTTTTTCTAACTATAATTTTTTAAACCCTTTACCAAAAACCAAATTTTCGACTGTCCCAAATTGAAAGAGTTTGTAGACGACATTTCAAAATGTGATAAAATTGGAAAGTAATCTTCTGATAGGGTAAAAAACATTGTGGGAAAAGGAGAAATTGCTCGTTACAAGCAATTTCTCCTTTTCCGACAAAGCTTTTCAGAGGTGTCTGCAACAAAGTGGTCAAATTTCGTTATTATTTGGAAAGGGTTAAGAGAAGTTTTCTCATAATTCCATTTTTAGCTCACCTGAGCACAAAGTGCTCAAGGTGAGCTTTTGTGATCACACAATGTCCGTAATGCGATGTCCGTCGTCCGTCGTGCGCCGTCAACAAATTCTTTAAACATCTTCTTCTCCTAAACCATTGAGCCAATCTTAACCAAACTTCACAGGAATGGTCGTTGGGTGATGCTCTGTTCGAAAGTTGTTCAAAGAAATTGATTCACTGCAGAACTCTTGTTGCCGTGGCATGAAAAAGGGGAAATTCTGCAATTTTAAAAAAAAACTTCTTGTCTGAAACCACTTTTCAGAATTTAAAACAATTTCTCAGGAATGTTCTTTGGAGGGCCTCTTTTTAAAAGTTGTTCAAAGAATTTTGATATCTTGAAAAACATGGCCGCCAGGCTGTGTTGAACTTTGAATGAGTTTTTGTTTTCACTCTATACATAAATGCTTAAATCTTTAACTTTACAAACATCTAATTTTCCAAACCTCTGGGCCAATTTCAATGAGATATCATGTAAAGCATCCCTAGTTGGAGGGGAGAAAGATTTGTCATAAAAAATTAGTCTTGTGATCAAAATGGCTGCCTTGCTCATATTTCGTTAAAAACGTTAAATAAATCTTCTTGTCACAAACCGCTGGTCAGATTTCAAAATAATTTCACAGGAATGTTTCTTTTGGGGGCCCTTCTATAAAGATTGTTAAAAAAAATTAGATATCTCTAAAAACATTGCCACCTGGGTGCTTTGACTTTGAATGCGTTTTTGTTTTCACTATATACATGCATGGTAAAATTCATAACTTAACAACCATCTCTTTTTCCCAAACCTCTGGGCCAATTTCAATGAGATATCATATGAATCATCCCTAGTTGAGGGAATAAAGATTTGTCAAAAAAAAATCAGCCATTTGACCAGAATGGTTGCCATGCCCATATTTGGTAAAAACCATGAAAAAATCTTCTTGTCAAAACCACAGGTCAGATTTCAAAATAATTTCACAGGAATGTTCTTTGGGGGCCCTTCTATAAAGATTGTTAAACAAAATTAGATATCTTGAAAAACATGGCCGCCAGGGTGCGTTGAACTTTGAATGTGTTTTTGTTTTCACTATATACATGTATGGTAAAATTTAAAACTTAATAAATAATATTTTCTTCCCAAACCTTTACAAAAATCGATGTCATGTTGAGTATTCTTAGTTCGAAGGGAGAAAAATTTGTCAACGCAAAATTTCTCATGTTACCAAGATTGTTGCCATGTCCATATTGGGTTAAAACTTTAAAAAAAATCTTCTTGTCAGAAACCACTGATTGGATTTCAAAATTAATTCTGCAGGAATGTTCTTTTGGGGCCCTTTTTAAAGATAGTTCAATGAATTTTTATATCTTAAAAAATACATGGCCACCAGGGTGCGTGGAAATAGAAACCTGTTTGCATTTCCACTACATACATGTATGGTAGAATTTCAAACAAAATACATCAATATCAATTTTGATGTCCAAATATGCCAAAATGATAACCACAAAATGGCAACAATAGATCATACTGGATAAAAGTGCAGGCTGATCCTCGTACATACAATCTGTAAAAGTGAAATATTCAGTTTCTGCATTGTAAGAATTATGTACCATTTTAATGTCCCACATCAAGCATACAGTGTCAAACTTGTAAAATGGTAATGAAACAAAGGTCAATCAATGCATAGAAGCACATGAAACATTGTGTAAAAGTTAGAAGCAATGTTTCTAACTATTCTTCAAATAGTTGGTAATCTCAGGTGAGCGGTTGTAGGGCCATTATGGCCCTCTTGTTATTTTAATGATTCATATGAATACCCATTTCTTTGCATCTGCTCATTATAAAATGTTACTGCCATATTTTATGCTTTGAATTATATCATCTGTAACACTTTGAATTTAGGCTACAGCCATAATTTCATATGAGAGTATGGATAAAGCTGATAAGTCCCTTTAAACCCCATCGTGTGGAGGACAGTGGTCCAGGAGTAGAGCGTCGGCTTCTGGACATGATGGTTGTGGGTTCGAATCCCGTGAGAAGCAGGATCTGCCTTGTGAACTTTCATCAATCCACATTCAGCGATTACTGGTTATGTATCCAGGAAGCAGAAACGAGAGTGATTAATCTAAGTTGTAAGTACTTGTTTCACAATCGATGTGAAATAAATAAGTTTAAACCTAACTAAACTAAACTACAATATTTTCAGGGTGAATGTGATCCTGACTTTGGTGGGATGTTTGTGTTTGAAATTCACGCAAAAGAGCTGGTGGTGGGAGAGGTGTTTGTCAGAATCTACAATGAACAACCAACTTTTCCACTAGAGGTAAGGTTCACGCTTTTTTTGTCTATGTTACCTGCTTTGTTTTCATGATACTTTATTTGTGGTTATGTTGGATTAAAGGCGATTTCAACAATTTCACAGTTATGTTACAGCCTTCCTGTGATTCAACAGATTACCGCTTTGAAGTTTCTCATAAAACCAACTAGGTCAATGTTGCACAAAACCTGGAGAGCCCTCCTCCCCTTTCCAGCTTTTTTTCTGTATTGAAATCTAGTTTAAAGCTGTTTTATTTACAATGTTGACTTTATATTGAAGGCAACTATTTATATCCTCAAAATATGTTGAAGAAAAATGCGATTTTTATGGCCATTATCGAATAATTGGGTCCAATATGAACAACACACAAGTTATTTTTTAAGTGCTTATGATTTCCAATTGCAGAATCCAAAAGGTTTTACGATAGATTTGTTAGACTTTCTCGGATCTCAAGCTCAGGTATGTATTTACATATTTAGTCTGACTACTTAAAGAAAAGGGAGAAATTTTGAAACTTCTAAAGTGGTTATATAAGACTTTGATTAAGTTTTTGGTGCTATCTCACTAACTACTGAAGGGTATAGATTGAACTTTATTAACCCTATCCCAAACAATAACAACATTTAACCACTTTATTGCAGACGACTCTTGAAAACATTGTGGAAAAAGGAGAAATTGCTCATGACATGCAATTTCTCCTTTTCCAACATCGTTTTGTGCCCTATCAGAAGATTATTTTCCAATTTCATCACATTTTGAATTGTCGTCTGCAAACTCTTTCAATTAGGAACAGTTGAAAGTTTGTTGTTTTGGAAAGGGTTAAAGTTTGAGTATTTAATCCTTGCTTCACTTAGAAAATCTTGGTTCAAGTTGTTTGTTCAGCTTGATATCTCAGAAACAAACTAATAATCACTACAATCATATTACTCTTAAATCTTGATATTGCAAAGTTGAGCTTTCTGTTGTCTTAGAAGCTGTTATTAAATTTTATCCATTTTTCTGTTAGATATTGCCAAAATATTAGGAAAATTGCTGACTAATAGATTATTTTTATGCAGTGTATTAAGTGAGAGAACAACACTGATTGGTTCATATCCCAGTACATGATCAAAGCAATATGTTCATTGAGCCCATCAATATGTTAATTGAGCCCATCAATATGTTCATTGAGCCCATCAATATGAGCCCATCAATATGTTCATTGGGCCCATCAATATGTTCATTGAGCCCTTCAATATGTTCATTGAGCCCATCAATATGTTCATTGAGCCCATCAATATGTTCATTGAGCCCATCAATATGTTCATTGAGCCCATCAATACGTTCATTGAGCCCATCAATATGTTCATTGAGCCCATCAATACATTCATTGAGCCCATTAATACGTTCATTGAGCCCATCAATACGTTCATTGAGCACATCAATACGTTCATTGAGCCCATCAATACATTCATTGAGCCCATCAATATGTTCATTGAGCCCATCAATATGTTCATTGAGCCCTTCAGTATGTTCATTGAGCCCTTCAATATGTTCATTGAGCCCATCAATATGTTCATTGAGCCCATCAATATGTTCATTGAGCCCATCAATATGTTCATTGAGCCCTTCAAAATGTTTTGAGTTTTATATTTCAGTATCTACACTCCTTACTGGTGTTACAAAAGTCCCAACAAGAGAATTCCCCCGACGGTCAAGGTTCCTCACAGATAAGCAGATTAGGTCAAGTAGAAATGGCCCTGGAGGCCTTAAGAAATGTGATAAAAAATAATCCAGGTAAGTTCTGGTTTCTAAAGAAGATATGCTGCATAGTTTTGATGACTCTTATTGAAATCTAAAGACTCTTCATATGTGGGATCAAGGACTGTTTGTGATTTTCATGAAGTGAACTCTTCTAGCTGACTGACAGTATATGATATCTAAAATCACTTTTATTTTAGGGTTCTAACCATGAAAGCGATATATTCAAATTTTTATGTAGATAGTCTTTCTGTTGCAAATAGTTCTACCCAGGTTGACTGGCCCTAATTGGCAATTAATTAGGAGGTCCGTGATGAGCTCTGGATTGCAAAAGCACTGAAAATTGATTAACACGGTGTAAAACTAAAATTAGACAAATTTTACTTACTTACAGTTGATTGTTTTACTCAGGTTGTTAATTGACCCCAAATGTAAATCACTAATGAGCCAGGGATCATGGTATAACGGAAAAAAATATTCAGAAAAAATATGAAGCCTCGTTAATCCGGAGCCCAATAATCCGGATGTCTCATGAAATTGGAAGAGAACGAAATTATTGTGCAGTAATTTGCCTCATTAAGTCCGGAATCTTGCCTTCTATATCTGTATTTATTTAGATTTCCAGGTACCAATCTATGTTTTCACCTGTCTTTGTGACTTGTTAATCCAGAATCATGTGGGCCCAAGGGCTTAGTTGCCAACCCGCAGAATAAACAATGGGGCATTAATGAGTTTGTTTTATGGCTAAGGATGTATGATTTAGCATGTCCCCGCTCTGCTTCATTTATCTGGAAGATTGGTTGATCTGGAAATTTCGTCTGTAACAGACGTGTTCAGATTAACAAGACATCACTGTATTATATTAATCCCAAAAAAATTATGAAAACATTGCTCCTAAAGCTGAAGACCATTTATATTAAAAAATCAAAACAAACATGATTTCTTGAATGTCTGGTTGATATATCTTCCAAAGCCATCATAGTCTGTACACTCTTAGAGAGTTCTGTGGCTGATTGGTTTAGGTTGTTAGCTCAAAACGGCTCACAGCCTCTCTCTTGCTTCAATTCTCAGCTTTGGCTGGCTTGATTCCAAATTTCATCTGATAGAACCACAAAAACACATGATTCACCATATAAAAATTGCATCTTTAATGGAAAGACATTGCATACTGAGGACCTACATAAAAGCTATTTGTTTCTGTTTTTATAGGAGTGGAGATTCAGTGTATTGGTCACTTTAGATTGCTGTTCTGTTTACTGAGGTTGGATGACTGTGCTAGACTTCAACAACTAGCATTAGAGGTAAAGAAACATTAATACACAGGACAATTTACCAAACAATTATAAGGTTACTTTTGGGAGTGTCCGTAGGTGAGACATTGCAGAGCTCTGCCTAGTACTGGTAAAATCTAGGAAAGACGTTAAACAACTGAAATACTGTTGACATGGCATTAAACTCAATACAAGCTTGTTTGGTTATTCCTTAATAAGCCTTATACTGTTGATTCTTTATAGAATCATTATACTCTAATAGGTACCCTTAACTTGATAGTTCTGTGAAGAACAAGTGTTTTTTATAGGAATGATGCATGAGGAAAACTTATTAATCTGCCTACATTATTGAAATTGCCAAACTAGTCTTAACAATTTCGAATTTACATTGATAATTGTCATCCATCTTGAGTCAAATTGTGTTACTGTACATGTCTACTGGTAATATGTAACTGTTTTGTCGTATGAAATTTAGTTATAGAGTCATTTAAAAAGTTTAAAAGAAATGTTGGGGAAAAAAGAATTATAAAAGAAAGGTAAAGGGAATATGTGCTTTCAATCTCACATGAATTTGAGAGAGAACTTGTTTATGTTTTTTGATTAGCATCCATTAGATAAAACCAAAAGAACTTTTATATTACAGTTGATAAGTTGTGTGGCAGCAAACCAAGAATGTGTGAAAGACATCGCCGCATCAGAGGTGTTGGCGTATTTGTTATTGGCAATACAGTTGTTGCCAAAGTGCCGTGTGTTAACCCTGGAAAGTTTGGCAGCACTCATGTCTAGTACACAAATAGTGAAGGAAGCTATGGCTAAAGGTAGGGCAGACCTTTTTTTCTTAACCCTTTACCAAACGCCACTTTTTCGACTGTCCCAAATTGAAAGAGTTTGCAGACGACATTTCAAAATGTGATGAAATTGAAAATAATCTTCTGATAGGGCAGAAAACATTGTTGGAAAAGGAGAAATTGCCTGTTAAGAGATCTTTATCTCTGCAACAAACTGGTCAAATGTCATTATTGTTTGGTAATGGGTTAATGGAGGCAGAGGCATTGATAAAGACATTATTAAATAGATTTCTAAGATATGGAAAATCTTTCATGATTATAGTGTTATCTGGTTTTATTAACTCGATAACACCCATACTTGTTACAATTTTTTTATTCCGTTGGAATTCAGAAAAAACAATATATTTATGTGCAAACATATCAGATTAAACTATTAGACCAGAAAACAGTAGAAGATGGTTGGATGTTTTTTCAAAGCTGCTTTATTGGTTTATAAATATTATGATTTATTATGACTTTTGATACCCTTTTCAGATGATTTAATATTTGTTTTTTAGTTACAGGAAAGGGAAATCAATGTCTTTTTGCCTGATTCATAGTTTTCCGGAAATTTTTAAATGGCTTTTTATATACTTGTAATATTCTTTACAGGTGCTACAGTTTACTTACTGGATCTTTTCTGTAATTCCACCAATCCGTCAGTGCGGGAAAAAACTGCTGAATTGTTTGCCAAGATGTTGGCCGACAAGCTAGTTGGTCCCAAAGTACGAATCATTCTGGGTAAATTTCTGCCAGGAATTTTCATGGATGCCATGCGAGACTCTTCAGAGGCCAGTGTACATATGTTTGAAGGTAGGGCATACTTTATATAAACCTTTGTAACACATTATCACCTAATGCCACACTTTTGCGTCTTGCACCAGATGACTTTCAGAAAGCATTGTGGCAAAAGGAGAAATTGCTTGTCACAAGCGAATTCTCCTTGTGCCACAATGCCTTTTTCAATCTATTTACATATCACAACAGCAGAACTGAAAGATTTTTCACATGTTTACAAAGCTTTTCTAAAGTCGTCTGCTTCAAGTAAAAAAAAAAGTAAAGATTTAAGGGGCCTCTGAGTGCTTGCTTTTGAATTGAAGTCATAGGGTCCCTCTCTGTGTAAGATCTGACGAAAGTTGGAAAACTGTTTTAGATTATTATAAGGGAACATATCCCAACTGATTTATGTATGTAAGGTAAACATTGCTACACAGATGTTTGATTGGAAGTTTAAAATGTATTTATGCAAGAATGGGCCAAATATAGTACCTCTGGCAAATTGTTGACAGAATGGTTGACATGATACTGAATAATTTTCACCAATGGACTCTTTCTCTTTCCATTTAACAATCTAAGGATTTTAAGCCTTTGCTGCAGATAAATTTTGATGTCAAAGTAAAAACAGATATTTGCTTAAAAAGGTGTTTCTTCAAACAGTTATTTCTATGCTTTCAAAGGAGTATCCTATGAACAGTTTTTACCTGCAATCTTGTTTTTGTCTACAAACTCTTTCTACTTAGGATATTAAAGCAAATCATAGTTTAGGTTTGAAACAGAGCATGCATTTAATTTCAATCATTTGATTTGTGCAACAATGTTTTCTATAATACACTTCATTATCTGTGTGGTGATGTTTCCTATAATACACTTCATTATTTGTGTGGGGATGTTTCCTATAAAACACTTCATTATTTGTGTGGGGATGTTTCCTATAATACACTTCATTATTTGTGTGGGGATGTTTCCTATAATACACTTCATTATTTGTGTGGGGATGTTCCTATAATACACTTCATTATTTGTGTGGGGATGTTTCCTATAATACACTTCATTATTTGTGTGGGGATGTTTCCTATAATACACTTCATTATTTGTGTGGGGATGTTCCTATAATACACTTCATTATTTGTGTGGGGATGTTTCCTATAATACACTTCATTATTTGTGTGGGGATGTTTCCTATAATACACTTCATTATTTGTGTGGTGATGTTTCCTATAATACACCTCATTATTTGTGTGGTGATGTTTCCTATAATACACCTCATTATTTGTGTGGGGATGTTTCCTATGATACACTTCATTATTTGTGTGGGGATGTTTCCTATAATACACTTCATTATTTGTGTGGGGATGTTCCTATAATACACTTCATTATTTGTGTGGGGATGTTTCCTATAATACACTTCATTATTTGTGTGGGGATGTTTCCTATAATACACTTCATTATTTGTGTGGTGATGTTTCCTATAATACACCTCATTATTTGTGTGGTGATGTTTCCTATAATACACCTCATTATTTGTGTGGGGATGTTTCCTATGATACACTTCATTATTTGTGTGGTGATGTTTCCTATAATACACTTCATTATTTGTGTGGTGATGTTTCCTATAATACACTTCATTATTTGTGTGGGGATGTTTCCTATAATACACCTCATTATTTGTGTGGTGCTGTTTCCTATAATACACTTCATTATTTGTGTGGTGATGTTTCCTATAATACACCTCATTATTTGTGTGGCGCTGTTTCCTATAATACACTTCATTATTTGTGTGGTGATGTTTCCTATAATACACTTCATTATTTGTGTGGGGATGTTTCCTATAATACACTTCATTATTTGTGTGGGGATGTTTCCTATAATACACTTCATTATTTGTGTGGGGATGTTTCCTATAATACACTTCATTATTTGTGTGGGGATGTTTCCTATAATACACTTCATTATTTGTGTGGTGATGTTTCCTATAATACATTTCATTATTTGTGTGGTGATGTTTCCTATAATACACTTCATTATTTGTGTGGTGATGTTTCCTATAATACACTTCATTATTTGTGTGGTGATGTTTCCTATAATACACTTCATTATCTGTGTGGTGATGTTTCCTATAATACACTTCATTATTTGTGTGGTGATGTTTCCTATAATACACTTCATTATTTGTGTGGTGATGTTTCCTATAATACACCTCATTATTTGTGTGGGGATGTTTCCTATAATACACTTCATTATTTGTGTGGGGATGTTTCCTATAATACACTTCATTATTTGTGTGGTGATGTTTCCTATAATACACTTCATTATTTGTGTGGTGATGTTTCCTATAATGCACCTCATTATTTGTGTGGTGATGTTTCCTATAATACACTTTATTATTTGTGTGGGGATGTTTCCTATAATACACTTCATTATTTGTGTGGGGATGTTTCCTATGATACACTTCATTATTTGTGTGAAGATGTTTCCTATAATACACTTCATTATTTGTGTGGGGATGTTTCCTATAATACACCTCATTATTTCAGGTACTCATGAAAACCCAGAGTTGATATGGAATGATGAATCCAGAGAAAAAGTATCCGGAGAAGTAAAAAGGATGAAGAACATGTAATGTTTATTCCTGACTTCTTTGATATTGTGTCTTCCTGAGTCCAGTTATAGACCAATGTGGCGTTCTTGGCCTAGTGGTTTGAGAATAGAACTTGAAAACACATGGCCTTTCCGCATGTTGACTCAAATTCCAAGACAGCATTTGGATTTTCATGAGAGGCAGTATCCAGACTGACTGACGAAATGTCAATGGTTATTCCCTGCTTGACCAGCCCTTATGAGCAGTTTAGTAATGGGATCTTTCACCATCACTAAGAGCTGAGCATTGTAACATAACTGAAATAATGTGGACTCAATGTAAACCTGTAAATAAGTGAAATATGTTAAGTCAAAAGTCCTGTTTCTTTGTAAACCTTTTTAACACAACAAATTGTACAGAAAGAAGACTTAAGATAGTCTAGTAGAAATAAAACTGAGTTTTTAAATTTTTACTATGGGATACTGCTAAACCCTTTCTCAATTTGACGTATCTGTTACAGATGGAGACAGAAACCAGACACATAAAAGAATCAATTTATCATAATGAGCAATTTGTCACAATATTTTGTACCCAATTTCTCAAAGAAAATAATTTTATTTTTTCGTGTATTTTTTTTTTTTCCCATATATATTTTGTCGTCTGCGATTGCTTTTAATTTCAACCAGTGACCAATTTATGATGTGCAAACAAAGTAAAGAGGAATTTCATGATATATAAATTTGATAGGTACATTTTATGTTTAAAACAGTTTGATTAAAACAATCATTGTTTTCCCTTTTCCAGGCACTATAAAGCCCAGCGAGATAACCCCGATTTGAAATGGACCCTTCCAGAAGAGTTTAGAATGGTCTACAATGAAGTGGCTGGGGAGCTGGTGGTGGGAGGTGTGTTCTTACGTCTCTATATCGCCAATCCAGGCTGGGTGCTACGAAAACCAAAGGAATTCCTGACAGAACTACTGGAATTGTGGTCAAAATTAGTGTCTCTGCAGATCCTGGATGTGAGTATTTCTTCTCTTTATTCTCCTAAGATTGCTGTATTTAAAATCACAAAGCCACTCTTGGTGTTAGTAAAACCCTTTCCCAAACAACAAATTTTAGACGGTTCCAAATTGAAAGACTTTGCAGATGACGTTTCAAAATGTGATGAAATTGGAAAATAATCTTCTTATTGGGAAGAAAACATTGTGGGAAAAGGAAAAATTGCTTGTTACGAGCAATTTCTCCTTTTCCCACAATGTCTTCTTAAGTTGTCTGCAACAAGAAGTCAAATGTCGTTATTGTTTGGGAAAGGGTTAAATCATGGTATTTGATGGTTTTAATTTTCATGAGAGGTAGTTTCAGGGTTGATAATAGATTGTTGATGGTCCTGCCATCTTAAAATGCTTGGGGTCTTCCTATGTTCATGCTGAACTAGGCATTGCAATATAACTGAAATAATGTTTATGTGATTAAAACTTCAAATAAAACCAACAAACTATCTGAAGATCATTTAACACTCATATAAATGGATTATACCATGCTCTAGACATTGAGGGTTAACCCTTTACCGAACAGTAACGACATTTAACCACTTTGTTGCAGACGACTATTGAAAATATTGAGGGAAAAGGATAAATTGCTCGTGGCGAGCAATTTCTCCTTTTCCTACAATGTTTTCTACCCTATCAGAAGATTACTTTCCACTTTTATCACATTTTGAAATGTTATCTGCAAACTCTTTCAATTTGGAACATCTTAAACTTTGGCGTTTGGTAAAGTGGAAGAACAAATTAGTCATTTCCAATAGCGAAGACTTGCTATAGTCTTGCATTTAATTCTCAAAACATACACATTTTTATTTTATACAATGAAGACTTTAAATCAACTATACTTCAGGGTGAGAAGTTGGAGACAGTCACTACGGCCATTGTGGGATTGTTTTCTAGTCATGGGTCCCTGGTCGACCAAGTTCCCTCCCTTGGTTATATACCAAGCGTTTTTACTGCAATGAGAGAGAAAAACACCAGTATTCCGAAAAGTGCGGTCCAAGTTTGTCATCAATTAGCCAACAGTGAGGTAAGATAAACTGCTTCATCCTTTATATGATAACAATCTAATGGAATTCATCAATAGTAAACTAACTTAGCAGTCAACAAATCCTCACACCAAAGTTTCGAAACAGTTTCTGAGAGACAGTCTCCCAACTGACTTACGGGATTTTGATGGTTCTACCTGGCATGTCCTCATTAGCGGTTAAGTATTGGATCTTCCTCCATCATTAAGAATCAGGCATCGCAACATAACTGAAATAATATTGATGCAATGTAAAACCCATATAAAAAAAACGAAAAACAATACCATTGTTTGTTCAATAGTATATTTCATTGGTTACTTTTTATGACTGTTGATTTCGAAACATTTAGACAACTGGTCAATTGGTGATTTTGTCCTTAGTAGAAATAGTAATTACATTTTGTAAATTAGAAATAAGGATTTTGAGGAGAGAGGATATTCTTCACCAGGAGCAAATTATCCCAGTGATAAAATGTTACTTTTTTGTTTAGCATTCTAAAATACTATCTTTCATACCTTATAGTATGATTGATTCTAAAATACTATCTTTCATACCTTATAGTATGATTGATTCTAAAATACTATCTTTCATACCTTATAGTATGATTGATTCTAAAATACTATCTTTCATACCTTATAGTATGATTGATTCTGAAATACTATCTTTCATACCTTATAGTATGATTGATTCTAAAATACTATCTTTCATACCTTATAGTATGATTGATTCTGAAATACTATCTTTCATACCTTATAGTATGATTGATTCTGAATTACTATCTTTCATACCTTATAGTATGATTGATTCTAAATTACTATCTTTCATACCTTATAGTATGATTGATTTTAAATTGTTCAGTAGGGCAAAGTATTAATTTCATTTTTCATGCATGATAATTTTTCTTTTGTAACCTATTTTGATTTTCACAGTTTATAATAAATTTCTTTTTGGATGTAGTTTATTTTTCTATTTATCAAACAGTGTATAACATGTTTTTACCATTCATATTGTATCTAGGGTCCCCCATGATCTAGTGGTTAACCCTTTTCCAAACAACAAATTTTCGACTGTCCCAAATTGAAAGAGTTTGCAGACGACATTTCAAAATGTGATGATATTGAAAAATAATCTTCTGATAGGCCAGAAAACATTGCGAGCAATTTCTCCTTTTCCCCCAATGTTTTCAAAAGTCATCTGCAACAAAGTGGTCAAATGTCATTATTGTTTGGGAAAGGGTTAAGGTGTAGGACTTGTGACACAGGAGTTGCAGGTTCAATCCTCACCAGTGGCCCTCTTGTTTTTTTGTGGGAGTGTCATTGGACCAGACACTGCAGAGCCTTGCCTAGTACTGGTGTAATCCATGAAGGGAGTGAAATAACTGAAATACTGTTGAAATGGTGTTAAACCTGGATATATTTTATTTCAGATTTGTATACGAGCTATGGCCCAAGTAGAATGTATAGGACCCATTAAGATGGCAATGAAGACCCGAAGGGACTCAATTGCTCTCGCTGCCGAAGCTCTCAGTAAAATGTTTGATAAAGGAGAGGAGGAATTTGTTCAACAGGTAAATTGACATGTGGACTTGATCTAAACCTCAAATGTCACTGAATCTTTCCTATCTTTATAGTATGTTATATGCATGAAATATAAGTAATGTTTAAAAGACAAAAAAAAACATTAAATTGAAATGATGAATATTTTTTGTAATTTTTACTTTTCATTATTTCTTATTTATATGCATGTTTTGCAGTATATGCATTTTAAGCATTGAAAACAGCACACTATTTATCATGTCTATATAAATGCATGTAATGCAAAAGTTCCATTGTTTTTCAGGCGTTGAAGACGGAAACCGTGCAATATTTACTCCGTCTACTGGAGGGAGGATTGGAGACAATAGATAATCCTGCCTCAACAAAAGCTCAAATAGTGAAAGCTCTAAAAGCAATGCAGAGAAGTCTGCTCTATGCAGAGCAGGTGAGTACATAGATTTTTTTATATAAAATGTCAAAAAAGTAACAGAAGAAAGATATTTCTCATGAAATTGTGAGCGAAGATAGAAATAGCTTTAGTATATTTCATAGTGTTTAGCTCAGGAATCCACTTGTTATATTTTAATAATGTATTTAGGACTGTGTACTTTTTTCCTCCCTGTTTTTGGCAACATTTTAATTAAGGTGTCTTCTGGCACTTTTGGCATGAAACCATTTTCCAGCAAAATGCTTGCAGGTTACTCAAGATGCGGACGTGAACTATCCTTGCGATATATATGTGTAATTAAAGATTTTGTAAAGATGGCAATTACCCCCTAACAAATCATGACTTATAACCTAAAGTGACATGACAATACATGTACATGCTTATTGATTAGAATCTGTGAAAGCTTAGATATAACTGGAAAATTTACTTGAGACCTTTGCCCTTACTTTCTCTTTAACTAGATGGTGAATGCGCTACCAATGCACTATCAAATGGCATGAATGTCTGTCAAGATTCCATTCATATCAAAGTTTCATTGCAAAGACTATTGAAAGTTCTTCACAAATGTGCACCCTAAATATGATGTATCTATACTTTGTTTATATTTACAGGTGAATACAATCCTAGACAACTCTCCTACCTGGAGGGAATATAAGGATCAGAAACATGACCTGTTTATAACCAACACTAACATCGCAGGCTATCTCACAGGTAAATTATTCACAGATTACTATAGGAAACCTCAGACTTTCCAACAATTATAAAGTAATACACACATTTTCCCATGTATCTTGAAACAACCCGAGGATTTATTGTTTAATCAACTTGGTAAATGCTGTAATATTTGGTTTTTATTTGCTACACTTTTTCATTTGGGAAATAACTATCTGTTAATTAGCTTTTTGGGGGGCAACACAAAGTAGAGAAATGACATATTTACAATAAAGACAACTTTGTTACAGCAGATTTTAAAGACACATTTTTCTTAAAATTTAAACTGTTTGTATTGCTATGGTTTGATTAATTAAGCTCTTGATTAACTTGTTCCTTTCTTATGATGTAATGATCTCATGATTGATGATCAGCTTCAAGCCAAGGAAGGTTATTCACTAGTTTTCAAGAGTCAAACATTCCCCTCTTTCAATTTTATGTGTAGAAGACAAACATAAAAAACTTTCAAAGAGTCATAGAATAAACATT
This sequence comes from Cerastoderma edule, assembly GCA_947846245.1. Taxonomy (NCBI): domain Eukaryota; kingdom Metazoa; phylum Mollusca; class Bivalvia; order Cardiida; family Cardiidae; genus Cerastoderma; species Cerastoderma edule. The sequence continues at coordinate 19,834,444 of OX401422.1, read as the reverse complement.
AAAGATTGTGTTGTTGATTAATGGAATCAGTGAGACTAGAGGAGATTTAAAACAAGAGTTTCTTTTAATGGGCAATTTTTCTGTTTATATTAATTTTGATTTAAAGGTACATTGTATGAGAGATCATCTGTATTAGTAAAGATTAACTTGTTTCATAGTTCAGAATATGGCGATCTTGTTTCATGTTATGTATTGATAGAGGACTCTAGAAAGATACTCTAAAACATGGCTGATCAATCTAGTTTCGGATTCATTCTTCTCTTACAGCATCTTAAGTGTTAACTTAATGATTTCATTACATATTTATATGTTATATGTTTAACCTCAAGAACCAGTTGTGGTGAATAATAGATAGCATAAGATGAGCAATTTATCCTTTTGTCATAAATGTTTCCACACAATATCTAAAGGGAACGTCACTATTTATGATTTACTTTAAGTCTCTTTTATGCTTTGAATTTCGCTAAATGACCATAGCTGTCAATGTGCCTTAAAACACCACTGTTGCTTTGAATTTATGGTGCAACATATATTCAATGTTTCACATTTCTATATACCATAACCCCTTTCTCTGTAATGACTCTTTTTAGAAGCATCTGTTGCTGAAATCCTAAGAAACCATTTTGACAAAAGGATGAAGTGCTCCTAATGAACAATTCATCCTTTTATCAAAATGGTTTCTATTCATAAGATTAAAAAGACATTTTTTTTCATGCTATTTTTTTATGTCTGCTGTTGCTACCATTCAGGCAAGTCACAAATATGATTCTGGATGTAGATTAGAAAATAATTATCTCTCTAACCACCTCAAATTCTATTTTTAACAGACTCCGCCCAAGGTAAATAACTTATCTTGATTGGCTATTTTCTAAAACATATTAACCAATGGGTGTGCAATGGAGTTTCAGATAGTGGGAGTTGATTGGCTGATTTTTTTTATTGTTATTGTTTCTTTGAATATTGATCAAATATTGTGCTTTAGAAGTGAACAAAGAACAATGTCTTTGTCCTTTGAATCCTAAATTTAGTTCAAAAGCTAGTGCTGCAGAATTTTTATTAGAATATAAGAAAATGCTTGAAATGAATGCAGGGTTGTCATTAATTTTTGGAGTAAGATGCTACCTTTTAATTTGAGCAGGCCAATGAAGCAAACAGCCACCAAAAATTAGGGGTTACTTATGACCGCCTATCATATTTTTTGTTATTTGAGCCGACCAATCGTCATTTACTTTTGTTTTTGGAAGGCTTCCTCAACATTCCAATCACTTATGCTTTAGCAGGGACAGATTGAAACCAAAATTGTTCCTCCCATTGTCTGGACCTCTTAAGATTCATGTAACAAGAAAGTTTGCTTATGAACAGATATTTATTTGTAGACATGGATCTATTCTACTTGATATAAACAATCTCCATTTGCAGCAATTCAATTTTCATTTAACATCTGTTAAACTTCTTTTTTTATATTCTTTTTCACTCAGATATTAGTTTTTAGCTCACCTGAGCTCTGCTCAGGGTGAGCTTTTAGGATACTTGAATGTCCGTCGTCTGTCGTGCGTGCATGCGTGCATGCGTGCGTCGTCAACAATTTCAGCGTTTACACTCTAGAAGCCACATTTTTGGCCCATTCTTCCTGATACATGCTCAGGATGTTTACCTTGATGATATCTCGATCGAGTTCGATCATGGTGGGGTGGGGTCAAAAAGTAGGTCACTAGGTCAAATCTTAGTAAAATCTTGTTTACACTCTAGAAGCCACATTTTTGGCCCATTCTTCCTGATACATGCTCAGGATATTTACCTTGATGATATCTCGATCGAGTTCGATCATGGGTGGGGTGGGGTCAAAAAGTAGGTCACTAGGTCAAATCTTAGTAAAATCTTGTTTACACTCTAGAAGCCACATTTTTGGTCCATTCTTCCTGATACTTGCTCAGGATGTTAACCTTGATGATATCTCGATCGAGTTCGATCATGGGTGGGGTCAAAAAGTAGGTCACTAGGTCAAATCTTAGTAAAATCTTGTTTACACTCTAGAAGCCACATTTTTGGCCCATTCTTCCTGATACTTGCTCAGGATGTTAACCTTGATGATATCTCGATCGAGTTCGATCATGGATGGGGTGGGGTCAAAAAGTAGGTCACTAGGTCAAATCTTAGTAAAATCCTGTTTTACACTCTAGAAGCCACATTTTTGGCCCATTCTTCCTGATACTTGCTCAGGATGTTTACCTTGATGATATCTCGATCGAGTTCGATCATGGGTGGGGTGGGGTCAAAAAGTAGGTCACTAGGTCAAATCTTAGTAAAATCTTGTTTATACTCTAGAAGCCACATTTTTAGCCCATTCTTCCTGATACTTGCTCAGGATGTTAACCTTGATGATATCTCGATCGAGTTCGAACATGGGTGGGGTGGGGTCAAAAAGAAGGTCACTAGGTCAAATCTTAGTAAAATCTTGTTTACACTCTAGAAGCCACATTTTCTGCCTAATCTTGATCAACCTTGCTCAGGATAATAACCTTGATGATATCTCAATAGAGTTTGATCATGGTTGGTGTGTGAACAAAAAGTAGGTCACTAGGTCAAATCTTTGAAAAATCTTGTTTACACTCTAGAAGTCACATTTTCTGACCAATATTGATAAAACTTGCTCAGACTGTTAACCTTGATGGTATCTTGATTGAATTTGAACATGGGTAGTGTGGGGTCAAAAAGTAGGTCACTAGGTCAAATCTTTGAAAAACCTTGTTTACAGTCTAGAAGCAATGAAAGCTTCATTTTCAGCCAAATTTGATCAAACTTGCTCAAAATGATCAACCTGTTATATCTCAAACAAGTCAGTTTATGAGTAACTTGGGGTCAAAAGTAGATCATTGTCAAATTTAGACAAATCTTGTCCATTACTCATGTGTAACATTGTTGTAACCAACACTTTACAAGTGTCAGGTGAGCGATCCAGGACCCTCAGGGTCCTCTTGTTATGTTGTGTGCTTCTAAGAACTGAGAGCAAAACAAGAGGCATAAAATGATATTGCGTTTGTAATTTCTTTCCCTTAAAATGAAGCCATATGGATTTAAAAGCTCCAGCCAAATGGCTGAGAAAAACAGTTTATGGCTATTCATGAGTTGATATGCCTTTTCTCTACTCATAATTTTATAAGATCATTTGAAAATGCATATAACAGTGGTCTATAACAGCTGCCTATTTCTCTAGCTCACTTCTTTACGACTTCTCTTAATCCAATATTGTTGGTACTTATTTGAATTGTCTCAAAGAGATGATATTAATGAGTGCACTCTAAATAAGGGAAGTATTGATAATGAAAGACTCTATTGTGCCTATTCATACTACTGAATTAACCCATTACCAAACAATAACGACATTTGACAAGTTTATTACAGACGTCTCTCAAAGAATTTGTGGGAAAAGGATAAAATGCTCTTAACAATCAATTTCTCCTTTTCCTACAATGTTTTCTACAGATCAGAAGATTATTTTTCAATTTCATCACATTTTGAAATGTCGTCTGCAAACTCTTTCAATTCGGGACAGTTGAAAATTTGTTGTTTGGTAAAGGGTTAACGCATGACTATGAACATAGCATCTCTTATTTATTGCATTATCTTTGTATTTCATAATCTGATATATATGCTTGTATTTTGTATGGTTATAATATGACCATCATATTGAAGGTTCAATGATGACTATAGCAACATCTTCACTAAGGTGAAGGATTTGATGAATTCTTGCATTAATCCCTCAATACCTGGAGAAAAGAGGTTTTGTCCCTTGCATCAAGTGTAGTACCCAATAAGATCAAGTGTAGTACCCAATAAGATCAAGTGTAGTACCCTATAAGATCAAGTGAAGTACTCAATAAGATCAAGTGTAGTACCCAATAAGATCAAGAGTAGTACCCTTTAAGACTTTATTATGTGCTGTTCAAGGACAACAGCTTTTATCCACAAAGATTTCTATTCTTTGCTCAACAGAAGTACGCTCTATATTCCCAGGTATCACTTTGGGCAGTAATTTCTCCACTGTATATTTGCTAATTTAAACACACATTTGTGGACAATAGTGGTGCAGAGGCAGTGTTTGCCTCTAGTACCGCGGGACCTAGGTTCGATCCCTGTTAGTCGAGGAGAAAACTGCCGGAACTAACATCACATTGGCGCAAATACTGGTTTAGTATCCAGGAAGCATTCATTGAGAGGGAATTTGATAAGCTTCAAGCTTCCATCACAATCCATGTAAAATAAAAAAGTTTAAACTTATAACACATACCCAGTTTAAACTTATAACACATACCCAGCAGAATATCTTAGAATCAACTTTGATAAGAAGAAATGGCTTATAGCAAGAAGTTCTTTTTTTCGGGATAATTAATTCCCAATTTTAAGAACATGGTTGATTTTTTATACTCCTTAAATGTTGTTTTTTATTCTTTTTAAATTGGACCCGGCATAAAATTATGTGTTAAGAGAATGGTTTACTGCAGGATTCTTTCAATTCTCTACATAAAATGTTCTCTTTGTTGGTCATAGGATTCAATATTAGTCAAGTTCATAAGCATTGGGAAGCATGGGTTACTAAAAAATTTGTTTCTTTTTTGATGAACAATTAAATCATTGTCAGATCTACTTTTGCTCTTTTTTTTTCTATATTAAATTGTTAAAAGTATTGCACTGTTGAGAATGATGAAATATATAAACAAAATATACCATGTATAATAGCCCTTTTTGCTGATAATATTAATGCTGAAAAGCTGAAAAGAAAATGCATAATGTTTTCATGGAGATTTGAAAACAATTACAAACTGATTGCGCCTCATGCAGTGTAATATGTTATCCCTTTCATACTTCGTGAAAACATTAAAGTTCTCTTCATTCCTTAATTATTCTGTACACTATTATCTTTTACATTTGGAAGTACTGAGCTTTTTGAGCTTTTAACATTACTAACAATGTTTTAATACTCTACTACATTGATACAGTACTTATTTACTCTTTGTGAATATATGCTGCTGCTTTCCATATTTGATAAGACCCAAAATATCTTATAAGAGAACAAGTTGATATTAATATAGCATTACAGGACAGTAGTTAGATGTGCTTGAATATAACAAAAAAAGATACAGGACTGTCTGCTTTTTGTCTATTTCTCTTTATTTATATGTGGATTAAATTACTTTTGTAACTATGGCTAGCTTTCTTTTTACATTTAAGCAAATAACTTTGCAGTGGCTGCTGATTATTATCTATTTATCCTTAACATTATTAACAAGTCATTGCTTTTCATGTATTGATACATGTGAGATGTAAATAACCCATCACTTGTATATATCTTGTATAACAGTTATATTGCTTACAAGAAATTTAACCAGTAGAGACTGTATAGTCAATACTTTTCAAAATACTTTAAACGTTAATTTACATCTCATGCCATTGTCATTAAAACATTTACTTATAGCTTTAGATTCAGCACACGATTTCATACCTACTTACCAGTAACAGGCTTTTTAGCAATCAACTCATGAGTTTCTTTTTCATGAAAAAATAACCAATAATAGGTTCAATGCAAGACTAAAGCAACTCCTTCACATAAGTGATGCACTTGTTATAGTCTTGCTTTGAACTCTGAAGGTTTTGTTTGTTAAACTGTTTATTAAAGTAAAATTCCTTTTTTTTTTTCAGGTGGCACAGGGCCGAATGTTGCTGGATATTTGACGGCCGGTACCCGAACAAACTTACCCGATAAACCTCCACCTTTAGAGCACCCGGAGGACCACTGAGAACCATCTGTGCAAGAGATGTGAAGCTGGGCCCAGTATTACTTGTTTTTAAAGAGCTGGTACCCAAACAAACTTACCGGATTAACCTCCACCTTAAGATCACACTGAGAACCATCTGTGCAAGAGATGTGAAGCTGGGCCCAGTATAACTTGTTTTTAAAGAGCCGGTACCCGAACAAACTTATTGGATAAACCTCCACCTTTAGAGCACCCTGAGGACCACTGAGAACCATCTGTGAAAGAGATGTGAATATGGGCCCAGCAATTCTTGTTTTAAAAGCTGGTTCCCAAACAAACTTACCACATAAACCCCCACCTTTAAAATGACCATCGAAAATTTTCTACACAAAAGATGTGATCATATGAGACATTTGCATGATAGAAATAAAACCAGATTAAGTATCCCTTGACTTTGTTGGGCCGATTCACCTCCATCTTTTGATTGAACATCAAGAAATGGCATTGTGGGATAGAAATAAAGCCAAATCCATTCTTTCAGGCCAATAATTAGAAACCATTTTCTAAAATAAACCAAGATTATCTTGTTTTGTTTGATAAAATCGTTTTGAGCAAAACATTTTGCTTATAACAAGAATTATTCTTTTGTCACACTAATGTGTTCCTATATTTTTCCTTGAAACCTCAAATTATTGTAAAAGATGCTATTGCTTCCGTTTTTAGGGCAGATTTATTATCCTTGGGCTTTTTCTCTAGTCAGAGTATCTTGCTTTTCTGTCAGATGTGGAAAGCGAGATAATTGGTAAAAATAAATGCCAAAGTGAAATGTAATATAGATAATAATTTACGATGGCAAAACACAGCAGAATACAATACAAGTATGTAATATAGATAATAATTCACGATGGCAAAACACAGCAGAATACAATACAAGTATGTAATATAGATAATAATTCACGATGGCAAAACACAGCAGAATACAATACAAGTATGTAATATAGATAATAATTCACGATGGCAAAACACAGCAGAATACAATACAAGTATGTAATATAGATAATAATTCACGATGGCAAAACACAGCAGAATACAAGTATGACTATAACCCTTATAGTTTTATTCTAAACTCTAAATTTCTATTTTTAACCCTTTCCCAAACAATAACAACATTTGACCACTTTGATGCAGACAAATTTAAAAATCATTGCGGGAAAATGAGAAATTGCTCATGATGAGCAATTTTTCTTTTCCCACAATGTTTTCTGCCCTATCAGAAGATTATTTTCCAATTTCATCACATTTTGAAATGTTGTTTGCAAACTCTTTCAATTTGGGACAGTAGAAAATTTGTTGTTTGGGAAAGGTTTAAACCTTTTTGCAAATTCTGAAGCACCATCAAAGGCAGGCCATCTGAATGAAAGTCATGTCACACAAACATTATGTTTCAGAAGGAAGTTTCATCAACAACTTTGACCAACGCTGACTCTGATTTCTTTGGCTCCAATATTTGTTGAAATATTTTGAAGACAGCCTTGTTTTAATAGTTTTTAGAATAAATTTTGTTGGCTAAGATACTGCTTAAAGTATCATTTGACAGTGTTATTGTTCCAGTAACTTTTATAATTGAATTTTAGAAATATTACTGTCATCTTTAAGGGAATGTCTCTTGTTTTTTTGGCTTGTGCATTTGTGTGATGCTTTAGCTAAAAGTTTATTTTTGAATACCTCGTTTTGCATGTAAGATAGAATTAGTGCCCTGGATTTGCCATTGCTTTGTTTTGGTATTATAGAGTTTTGTCTTAATGTTTTGGCAAGGCTATGTAAAGATTAACCAATGAAGTGGTTGTACTGTTAATAAGAATGTAGGCAATCTTTTTTTTTTAATCATTGACAAGGCATCATATAGCCAAAATTTCTTATCCATGAGTTGTCTGCTTTAGGTGAATGTCTTCCAATTGTATTCTGTTATAACAATTAACCCATTACCAAACAATTACGACATTTGACCACTTTGATGCAGACTACTTTGGAAAACACTGTGGGAAAAGGAGAAATTGCTCTTCATCTCATTTTGAAATGTCGTCTGCAAACTTTTGGACAGTCGAAAATTTGGCGTTTGTGAAATGGTTAACAAATTCTTACCAAATTAACACCCTTCCCATGTACTTGTTTTATCTCTACACTAAATGAAAAACTGTTAATGTTCACAAACAGACACTGTACAGATTGACGATAGGAGTTGTGAAACATCATTCCTCTAATAAAATAGGTGTTTCTATGAGCTATCTCTCGTTTCCCTCCGTTATACTTACTTTTTCTTTATCTATATTATTCAGTTATTGCTAAAATATTAATTGGTTTTCAGTTTTTCCCAAGATATTAATGGGTATTCAGATTTTCTAAGACATTATTGGGTTTTCAGATTTTGCTAAGATATTAATTGGTATTCAGATCAAGATATAATGGATGGGTACATCTTAAACCCGTACCTTATACATCTTATTGTTCTATTTCCGGATTTGAAAAGTATGAAAATGGTAATTTTTGAGTAATGAGGACATTCTCTCTTTCAAATTGAATGTACCGGTAAATCGTTGTAGAAAAAAAAGAAAAAAATGTCTTCAGATGCTCTCTTACTCCTTAAGCCTTTTTAATAAAGGGGGGTGTGGGGCGGGTGGAGTGGGGGTATGGGAGTTGAACTGTTTTTATCACAATTATAGTTTTGTTGAGCTTTTGTTTTGAGTGTCAGCTTCAATGGAGATAATTTTCCCTGTCACATAAAACGTTTTGTCTTCCAGCTAAAGCATTTTCAAAAAATGGTGGCAAGGATAAAATAGGACAGTGACTGAACATGATTACAATTCATTTGAATGCTATATGTTCATATTATTTGTATGCTAGTATTTGCACATGTTTGCATGTCCATAACACTGTGTTATACTACGATATGTTATACATGTAGAGAAGTCAATCACTTAGTACAATTCGTTTATAAGTGTTAAATCCATCTCTTTATGTGTCATTTCAGAAGTTAAATAAATGAAATTGGTCATTTTCATTGTGATTTTCAGTGGTTCAATTAAAGTTTTGTGCTATGATATTGAATTCTGTTTAAAATGAGCTGTATGTTTTTATAGGTATTAGAGATATCAACTGGTAAATACTCAAAATAGAATTCTGACAAAAACCATGTGTTCTTTTTGATTATGTATACATAGTATATACCAAAACAAAGACTGATGATTATTAAGTGTTTAATTTTTGACGAAATAACAATTTTTTGGTCATTTAAGGGCAATATTCCTTTAGCTTATATCATTATTTTTTACTCTAAACTCTAAATTATTATATTTTTGAATTGTAATGTATCGACATGAACAATCACACATTTCCTTGTTTTTGCTGCAGACTTTTCTGGTTCTTACTAAGAAGCAGAAATCCTAACAAAATGGGTGTCTCCAAAACCTGCAAAAAAAGTATTGTATGAAAAAGTTATTTTCTTTTTTTACATGAATATAAACTTATGATGTATTATGATAAATAAATCACAAAAAAGAATAATGCTTTTGGCTAATTATGCTATCATGGGGTTCCTTTGCAAGAACGCGCAATACATTATTAGGTAATATAACATTAGTAAATTTTATATTCGTGAAAGGTGTAAAAGTTATAAAGTTTGTGAGGAATTGTAAGAAGTTTGAATGTAAAAATATTTTGTGTTCCTTGTAAATCCATGCTTCATGTAGCTCAGAAACAGTTTCCCAAAGAATGCTTCAATACTGCAGACCTGTACATATCTTTGCATTTTGTTTTTATCATATTTATTCATTGGTACACTGATGTGCTTTTTTAACCCTTAAACAAACGGGAAATTTTAGGTTGAAGCAAATTGAAAGAGTTTGCAGAGAACATTTTAAAATGTCATGAATTTGGAAAATAATCTTCTGAATGGGCAGAAAACTTTGTGGGAAAAGGAGAAATTGCTTGTATCGAGCAATTTCTCCTTTTCCCACAATGTTTTCCAGAGTCCTTTGCAACATTGTGTTTAAATATCGTTATTGTTTGGTAATTGGTTAAACATTAATTCTATATTGATTGTCAATCAAGTTCTTACAACTTCGATCAATCACTCTTCATTCTGCTAGTACTGACCCCTGGATAACTATAGACCCCTGTTGTTGAGAAAATGTATAGATATTTATCATGTTAACCCATCACCAAACAACAACGACATTAAACACTTTGTTGCAGACGATTCTGGAAAACATTGTGGGAAAAGGAAAAATTGAGCAATTATTCCTTTTACCACAATGTTTTCTGCCCTATCAGAAGAATATTTTTCTATTTCATTACATTTTGAAATGTCATCTGCAAACTCTGTCAATTTGGGACAGTCGAAAAGTTGGCATGTGGTCAAGGGTTTAGTTCTCTTTATGTCTCATCTCTACATATAGGTTAGAGGCTAGATAGTGAAATTTAAACGATATAGAAACCCCAAGGAAGGAGCGATAGCGACTGACGGGGTTTCTATGTCGTTTAAATTTCACTATATAGCCTCTAAACAATTTAGTGTTTAACCTACATTTCCATAGAGCGCTCTATTTGACGCTGGCAAACCACGCCTCTATGGGTATGATCTGCGAATGGCATAAAACTGCTGCTCAGTATTTTGAAATTCGACATAAACCACGCCTTCCGCGGCTGTCAATTGCATGCCAAGAATCTGCCATACCATATTTGGAAGAAGAAAACTGCACTACCCAGTGATGTAGATTGCAATGTAGTTTTGAGTTTAACCCGTTACTCCATAATTTATTCCTCACCTACAGCAGAAAACTTGAGAAGCCCTTGTGACAAAGAAGAAATTGCTTGTAACGAGCAATTTCTCCTTTTGTCACAATATTTTCTTTTCAATTTCAAAAAGAAACTGTGTTTTTTCATAATGTATATGTGTTGTCTGTTGATGCTTTCAATTTGTACCCGTCACATTATTCCTAATGGGGTAAAAGGTTAATATAGTTCAGTTTCTTTTTTTCTCAACGATGTTAGGATACCCAGTTAATTGTAATTTCTTTTTATTTATTTCTGTGTTTATTTCTCCCCCCGCAACGTCACAGCGATCTTTCAATCGCTACCGTAGGCTTACACATGTCATTGATTTGGAGGTGGAGCCTAAAACTACACATTTATGCGCATGCGTGATACCAGAGTAATAGTCTCATAGAGCCCAGATAGAACACTCGAATAGTAGTTTATGGAAAATAAACCAACAAAAAAATTCAAATTGACGCATTCTCATTGGATGAAAATGTAGGTTAAACACTAAATGTACTTAGTCATCACCTTTTCTTCAAATATACTCGTTTTATGAATATATAATGAGAAAAGCAGTTGTCCCTCGTAATAAGCAATTTCTCTATTGTCACAATGATTTTGGGTTCTGTAAAGTATAAAAAATGTAATGTTATGTTATTTTTCATACTTTATCAAATTTTCTGATATTCATCAGCAGTTGACTAGTCATGGAATTCTTTTTAAAGTAAGATGACATTTTGCCAGACAATCTGTTGAAGTTGGTAAGGTTGCATGATTTTGTGATAATACATTCATGTATCATTTAATAACAACATTTTTAAAATGAAATGTTTCTTTCATTTTGTTTTTAAAGATAGAAATGATTTAAATCCTGATTAAATTTTGTTTTCAAAGATATAAACGATTTAAATCTATACAGGGGATTTTTGCTGTCAAGATAGATTTATCTTTGTTTCTTTTTTTTCAAAATACAATGTATCTTCTTTTTTGCTAATATTTAAGGTATGCTTCAACTCATCAACTATTGTCTACACTTCATCTAGAGTGTGTTTTACTTAAAATCATTATTTTTTCATTGAACAAAGTGCTATAGTTAAAATGTAAGAGTGATTCTTCCGAAATTACAGAAATAAATTGATAAGTCTCTATCAGGGGCTGAACATCTACGTAAATGAAGGAATGCAATAGAAAAAGGAGAAATTAAAGATTACATTGCCCTTTAGCCTGGGGTCCTCGGTACCATTTTACTTTACAACTTAAGGAGAAATGAAAGATTACATTGCCCTTTAACCTGGGGTCCTCGGTACCATTTTACTTAACAATTTAAGGAGAAATTAAAGATTACATTGCCCTTTAGCCTGGGGTCCTCGGTACCATTTTACTTTACAACTTAAGGAGAAATGAAAGATTACATTGCCCTTTAACCTGGGGTCCTCGGTACCATTTTACTTAACAATTTAACGAAAATATTTGCGTAAGTCATATCTGATACACATGGATTGTATCTTCAATAAAAGTACAATATTGCAATGTGACACCTCATTGGAAGTGTCTCGAAGTGTTACTTAGCAATACTGTTTTGCCCATTATTGAAATAAGAGTAACTATTGTTTCAGACTTATGCAAATCTTAAGCGTAATCTGTTTAGTAAATCAGTACCCTGGCCCATATGTATGCCTTTGCGTGAGGCAACTGCGAGGAATGTACCCCACACGGGCAAGGACCCCATGCTTATAGCCCTTAACATGGAATTTTTCACCTCTTTTACAATGTTTTGTCCCTATTTACAAACATATTTGTCATTTATGAGACTCAAATCTAAACATTTTCTATTGCTTTCTGTAGACCAGTTATTCAATTTGTTAATGTATTGTTGGATTGAAGCAAGTATTTGCTTTATTCCTGTCTATTACATGTATTGTTAAACTATATGATGTTTGTTCACAATTCATATCCACGTTGATTGATCACCATTTAAACAAAACCATTTGTTAAATATATAAATAGATGAAAAGTGATATAGATAATTGTTGTTAAAGATAATGGTATTGATAAATATAATGAATAATAAATAGCCAAATAAACTGTATAAAGATATTGTCTATTATACCCTTTTTCTGTACGTGTTTACCCGTATGTTACAGACGACTTTTAATGCTATCATTATGGCTTCTTTGGTTTTATAATTTGCTATCCTAATAAAATTTGTCGAGAAAAACAAATGCCTTAACCCATTACCAAACAATAAGGACATTTAACCACTTTATTGCAGACGACTCTGGTAAACATTGTGGGAAAAGGAGAAATTGCTGGTAATGAGCAATTTTTCCTTTTCCAACAATATTTTCAGCCCAATCGGAAGATTATTTTCCAATTCCATCACATTTTGAAATGTCGTCAGCAAACTCTTTCAATTTAGGAGAGTCACAAATTTGCGTTTAGTAAAGGGTTAAATGAATTGTCCAGGTATATCTTGTGAACTTCAAATGGAATCAAACGCTTCTTCATCTTAAGTTGATTTAATGTGTTGCAGTAAAAGGGGCTACAAATAATGGCTGTTATATGTGTAATTCTATTTCTTACCAAGATGAAAAAATGTATTATTACAAATAAAAATCATCAATGCAATGTCGTTTTAAGTTATTTGTGCAAATGTATTCTAAGGAAACCCATTGATACAGTTTAAGTCCTTTAGTGACAAAATATCACATTGAAAACAGACAAAAAGTACTTTAAATTGCCATGTAGGAAGCTTGCTTTTGAATAATGTTTACAATTCAACAAATGGACTTTTTGATGAATAAAAGTGCTATTTAATTACAGGACTTTGAATTGGCACATAGAAAGTTGAAGTTTGAAATGCACAGTCGAAGTGTGTTTGTTGTGCAACTCGATGCCATGAATATTCAAAACGAAAATTAATGTCCAAGTTAGAAGTTGAAGAAGCCAAGATGTGTTTATATCAATGATAACTATTTAAAATATACCTCATTTGCATATCCCTTTACCAAACGCCAACTTTTAAACTGTCCCAAATCAAAAGAGTTTGCAGACGACATTTCAATATATTAAACTTAATCTTCTTATAGGGCAGAAAACATTGTTGGAAAAGGAGAAATTGCTCGATAAGAGCAGTTTCTCCTTTCCCAACAATGTTTTTAAGAGTCGTCTGCAACAAACTGGTAAAATGTCATCATTGTTTGGTAATGGGATACCTCATGCATAATGCAGGGTCCTTATTTTCAGGCTTTTTCATCAATCATGTACCAATTTTGAATGGTTATTTTTTTATTTTCTTTGTTAGAAAGTCATTTTAAGCCAACACAAAGGTATCTGCTAGATAGAAAGCCATGTTTAATAAGAAGAAAAAGCTAACATAATTGAAAAAAAGTTACAAAAGTGCACTTTAGTACAGATTGTTTGTAAATGCCGAAGTATTGCAATGTTTATTAGCATTTAAATCAAAACGCATTTTGTATCTGGATACCTTTAGTCGTAAATCAAAACACATTTTGTATCTGGATACCTTTAGTCGTAAATCAAAACACATTTTGTATCTGGATACCTTTAGTCGTAAATCAAAACACATTTTGTATCTGGATACCTTTAGTCGTAAATCAAAACACATTTTGTATCTGGATACCTTCAGTCGTAAACAAAACACATTTTGTATCTGGATACCTTTAGTCGTAAATCAAAACACATTTTGTATCTGGATACCTTTAGTCGTAAATCAAAACACATTTTGTATCTGGATACCTTTAGTCGTAAATCAAAACACATTTTGTATCTGGATACCTTTAGTCGTAAATCAAAACACATTTTGTATCTGGATACCTTTAGTCGTAAATCAAAACGCATTTTGTATCTGGATACCTTTAGTCGTAAATCAAAACGCATTTTGTATCTGGATACCTTTAGTCGTAAATCAAAACGCATTTTGTATCTGGATACCTTTAGTCGTAAATCAAAACGCATTTTGTATCTGGATACCTTTAGTTGTAAAAATCAGATGTGTTATGAAACATGGATGAAAAATGGCAGTTAAATGTGAAATAATGGGGTTTGACACCTCCGACATGAGGATAATAAATGGTTAATTCCAGATTGTTCTTTATCTAGAATCTATAAGTTGATAGCCTTTACTCCATAATGACATCTGCAGCTAAAACCTGAAGACATTGCTTGTGCCATGTAATTTTTTCTTTTGTCACAATGGTTTCTATGATAAATTGTAAATATCCAATTTGCTCTTACTTTTTTGGTCATTTAATGCTGCCTCATGAAAGGATCAAAGTTTTCTTCTCGAACTTTAAAAAGCATTTTATCACTCATATCCCTTTATCCTTCTCTCTCAGGTGGTGGTTCTAATGTTTACCAAGATTGGACCATATGATTGACACATACAAATCGATGGTTGAGTGCAATACTATAGTAAGTGCTTCATGTTTATGTATAGCATTGAACCCACGAAATGTAGTGAACAAAACCTTTGGGTCTGCTTCTTTTCTCAAGGATAGAATTTATAACTTGAAATCACACGACCCTTGTCGCATGGGTTCAAATCATTTGAATTTTCATTTGAGGTAGTGTTTAATTGACTCATGGAATGCCAATGGTTCTGTGTTGCTTGATCAACCCTTGTTGGCAGTTGAGTATGGGGGTCCTCCACCATTAAGAGTCGGGCAAAGCAACATAACTGAAATAATGCCGACTCAATTTAAAACCCCCCCCAAAAAAATAAAGGTTACAATACAGAGTAGGATGCAGACTGATGGAAAATTGCTGAAACGTGTGCTGAACCACTATCAAATCAAACCATGATTAGCTGAACCACTATCAAATCAAACCATGATTATTTATTTTTTGGTATAGTTACAGTTAACCCTTAGAATGCTGGGTATTTTTCTTGAAAAGATTTTTGTGTCGCCCACTTTCCAAAACCTTAAATAAATGCTTAATTTTGATGAGGAAAGATACTCAGAGTAGTAAATAGAATAGATCACAGGCCAATTTACTTGGCAGCTGGCCCTTCATCTAACCTGTTTGCATAAGCATGAAGTCGTTTCCAGCCCTAAAAGGGTTAACATAAATGAAGGAGATTTGATCAAAGTATAAGAACCTCACCATGTGTTTTTAAGTCAAAGGCTGTTACCTTTAATTTGGCTCCAGCATGACTGAATTTCTTTGAGGCTATTGTTTTGTATTGTGCCAGCGGAAAACTGTCTTGTGAGGAAGTAATGAAGCTAGACCGGAAGACCCTGGGCATGACACATCAACCCTAATCATAGAAGAGAATGGAGAGAAAGACTCAGCTCAAGACTGGACAGTCAGACCCCACCCTCAACAGAGGATTAATTGATGGCCTGATTCAACAAATATACCAGAAAATGAGTGAGTTTGATAGGGATTTATATAAAAAGTCACCATTTAACATTATAGTCATGCTTTTAATGTCAAAGCTCATGCTTTTAATGTCAAAGCATACAAAAATACACAAGTACAGTATATCACAGGTCTTTAACACAACATATAACATAAAAAGGAATCATGATTGAAGTACACTTAGGTCACTGCTAGGATTTCATAACATTTTTCAGATAAGGGTGGAAACATTATATTGGTCTATTAACCCATTACCAAACAATAACGACATTTGACCAGTGTGTTGCAGACGATACTGGAAAAGATTGTTGGAAAAGGAGAAATTGCTCTTAACGAGCAATTCCTCCTTTTCCCACAATGTTTTTGACCCTATCAGAGGGTTATTTTTCAATTCCATTACGTTTTCAAATGTTGTCGCCAAACTCTTTCAATTTGGGACAGTCGAGAATTGGGCGTTTGGTAAAGGGTTAAAAAAAGATGTCACACTTTGACATGTATCTGAAGTAGTGACTTTAGTGAGCATTTTGGCCAAAGAAGACATTGTTCACAAGCAATTTGGAATTTTTGCAAAACAAGCATTTTCTTCTTATGTCAAAAAAGGTCTCTCTGCAATGCTACAAAGAAAATGTTGTTTTTCATACTTTTAAAGTGTTATTTGCTGCAGCTTCCTAATTTGGTCCAATCAGAGACAAAGGTAACATGTTATTTATATCTTTGGTCTAGTTAAGTTATTTCATTTGAAGGAAATCTTTAAGTGACCCAATCTATATCATCTGCAGAAAATGGTGCAAATCAAATTGTTCAAACATAATTAAATCACAGTCATTTAATTTTCTCTGTTGGCATCTTCAATTAGTAAAAGAAAACAATTAACATAACAAAAAGCTTTACCATTAACAAAGAAAACATAACAAAATTTATAATCATATACCACAAGTTTGACAACATAATATTAAATATATGCAAATATAAATGCTTTGAAAACAAATAAAAATGCATGGAAATCTAAGCTGAAACAAGTGATGTTGATTACAGCAGCTTTTCTACAATTTCTCTGTTACAAATAATTTGCATCAGATGACTTACTTACCGTATACAAAATGATAAAAATCGCAGTCAATAAGTAAAGGAACTACTTTATCCTGTTACCAGGGCAGTTTACATACCGATAACAGGGTGCCGTATAACATTTTTGTTGTCCATCGCTAGATCACATGATTGCTGCAAGTAACTGTCAATATTGATTCTTCATTTGTTTCCTTTTTTCAATTTTTTTATTTTCGTTTTTTTTTGTTCAAATTTACATACTATTAGGAAACAGGATAAATTGAATAGCTAGTTGGTGTCTTGAATCAGAGATGTTATTAGGCTAGGCTTTGAATTATCATACAATTTGCCATTGGCTAACAAGATAATAAGCCTATGCCTTGGCCAATAATATTTTCCATCCAAGACACTATTAAATCATTATGACAATAGAACTTGCCATCATGAGTAAAATTAACTTTTTTTTTTTCAAGTTCTTTCAACTTAGATTAATCACTCTCGATTCTGCTTCCTGGATACATAACCAGTTGATGAAAGGTTGCAAGGCAGATCCTGCTTCTCACAGGATTCGAACCCACGACCCTAGTGTCCAGAAGCCGACGCTCTACCCCTGGAACACTGTCCTCAATATCATTTTATTGGTCCTTCAGTACTGATTCAGTTTCAGCAAATCAAACTCTGGTATATCCAGACCAAGCCACTGTAGAAGTTCAAAATATGAAAACACAAATGCTTTTGTAATGTCCTGGGTATGCTCCAGACCGTTCGACTCGAGCTGTAACGAACGATTGAACCGTAAGCGAGCCTCCAGTTCTGCTTGACGCCTCGCCATTTCTTCGGCCAATCGGCGCGCTTCCTCCAAAGCTCTCTGGGCCTCAAGCTCTCTCTGGCGCCTGTAAGGATAAACAGTGAATTATAGCAATGGTATTTCAGAGTTTGTTATTAGCGGTATTAAACAAAAAGTAATAAACATATTTAGTGGATACTTGTTAGGGACAGTCTTGATTTGATGATTCCTATGAGCATTTACAATACTGGTAGAGATAATACAGAAGTAAGCAAGTTAAATATGTCTTTTCAACCACTTTGTCCTTCTTTCAATTTTTTTAACATCCTTTATTACTTAATCCTCTATGCCCCTCCTATTATTATTTCAACCTCTGTCACATCTTGCTTAATCACTTCAATCTCTATTATCTTCTTTTACTAAATGTTTTCTTCTTATTTCATTTCTTTTGTAGCATTCCTTCTTTTGGTCTTCCTATTGTTATACAACTTCTCAAACCTCAACCTGCCTTCTCATCCTTCTATGAATCTTACCTCTCTGCCTTTCCAAACATTTCTTCATTCAATTTCTCGAATCATTTCTCCATTCCTCACCTTTCTTCCTCCTCTTTTACTTTTCATAACTCCTCCTCCTCTTTTTTCTACCTCTCGTACTCCAGCCTCTCTAACCCCTCCCTCTAACTCTTAACCCTTTACCGAACGCCAAATTTTCAACTGTCCCGAATTGAAAGAGTTTGCAGACTACATTACAAAATGTGATAAAATGAACGAATAATCATCTAATAGGGTAGAAAAACATTGGGGAAAAAGAGAAATTGCTTGGTAAGCGCAATTTCTCCTTTTCCCACAATGTTTTCTAGGGTCAACTGCAACTAACTAGTCAAATGTCGTAATTGTTTGGTAATAGGTTGAACATATCTCAGCCTTCCTCCATTACTCACCTTTCTTCCTCCTCTTTTATTTTTCGTAACTCCTCCTCTTCTTTTTTCTTCCTCTCGTACTCCAGTCTCTCTTCCTCCTCCATTTGGGCCATAAGCTCCTCCTCCTGTTTTCTTCGCTCCTCCTCTTCAAGGAGTTTACGCTCAGCTTCCTCTGAAAAAAAATTCAGAAATATTTACTTGACCAGTCATGGTATCTCATATGATAGTAAGAGTTACGTTAAAATTGTAAAAATCATAGGTCTAGATACATCTAATTTTTTTTTTTTTTTTTTTTTTTTTTTTATATGGGTTTTACATCACATCAACATTATTTCAGTTATGTAGCGATGCCCAACTCTTATTGATGGAGGAAGACCCCATACTCAACTGCCCATAAGGGCTGGTCAAGGCGGGTAGAACCATCGGCATTCCGTAAGTCAGTCGGGAGACTGCCTCTCATGAAAATCCATATCCCTCTCAGGATTTGAACCCACGCGGAGAGGGGCCATGTGATTTCAAGTTCTGTACTCTAACCACTAGGCCACGGAGGCCCCAATTTTTGGTTTGTTTATACAGTCAACTTTGTTTTAGGCAACCATAGTAAAGACACAAAAACATGGCGTTAGGTGGTCATGTATTATTAAACACCAAATTCATCTCACCCTTTCTCCTCTTTTCATCTTCTGCCTGTTTTCTCTTCATTTCCTCGAGTTTCCTCGCGTATTCCTCCTTTCTCCTCCGTTCCTTCTCCGCCTCGGCTTGAGCCCGTTTTTGTTGCTCCATCTCCTCTCTGGCAGTCGCCTGGTTCTCGTCTTCCTCCTGCTGTTTTCTCAATCTGAAAACATTGTAGGAAAAATAGTTTACTCTCTGAAAACATTGTGGGAAAAATAGTTTACTCTCTGAAACCATTGCGGGAAACATATTTTTCTCAGAAATTTGACTTCCTGCATACATTGTGAATATATTGCAGGGGAAGTATTTCAGTTTCTAAAAACATAAAAAAAATAAAATCAATATCTAAAAACATTGCAGGTAAAAGAACATAACAATTATTTCTTTTTGAATCAGTGGTTAATATTAAAGAATGAAAATGATGTAATTTTTTAGGGTTGTATTGGCTGTTATTATGTTTATGGATTGAATACGCTGTAATAAACCAATTGTCCTGATGTTAGGTATAATCTCAAAGCTTAATAAACCATTTGTCCTGATGTAAGGTATAATCTCAAAGCTTAATAAACCAATTGTCCTGATGTTAGGTATAATCTCAAAGCTTAATAAACCAATTGTTCTGATGTAAGGTATAATCTCAAAGCTTAATAAACCAGTTGTCCTGATGTTAGGTATAATCTCAAAGCTTAATAAACCAATTGTCCTGATGTTAGGTATAATCTCAAAGCTTAATAAACCAATTGTCCAGATGTTAGGTATAATCTCAAAGCTTAATAAACCAGTTGTCCTGGTGTTAGGTATAATCTCAAAGCTTAATAAACCAATTGTCCTGATGTTAGGTATAATCTCAAAGCTTAATAAACCAATTGTCCTGATGTTAGGTATAATCTCAAAGCTTAATAAACCAATTGTCCTGATGTTAGGTATAATCTCAAAGCTTAATAAACCAATTGTCCTGATGTAAGGTATAATCTCAAAGCTTAATAAACCAATTGTCCTGATGTTAGGTATAATCTCAAAGCTTAATAAACCAATTGTCCTGATGTAAGGTATAATCTCAAAGCTTAATAAACCAATTGTCCTGATGTTAGGTATAATCTCAAAGCTTAATAAACCAATTGTCCTGATGTTAGGCATAATCTCAAAGCTAACTTCCTTTTTTATTGCATAACCCATTACCAAACAATGACAACATTTAACCACTTTGTTGCAGATGACCGTAGAAAACATTGTGGGAAAAGGAAAAATTGCTTGCTAAGAGCAATTTCTCTTTTTCCCACAAGGTTTTCTGCTTAATCTGAAGAATATTTTTCAATTTCATCACATTTTGAAAAGTCGTCTGCAAACTCTTTCAATTTGGGTCAGTCAAAAATTTGTCGCTTGGGAAAGGGTTAAATACAACATTATAAAAAAAAAAAATAAGGTAAGTCTCAACTAAGTCTCACTAAGTTTTCACAAAACAAACAGACAATTAATTAATCTTGCATTTGACTCTGAATATATTTTATTTGTACAAGCTTGCTTCATATTAACTTTAATACCTGTTGTATCCTTATGGTATATCTTTAGTATGTCAATGAGCAAAAAGTAAATAAAGCATAATGTTATTATCTTATGGTTTTTTTTTCCAAATTTCTTTAAAACTTTTCTTAAGAATCTTAAGATGAATCTGTTGTTTTTGATCTCCAGGTACAGTTTTACAAATGCCAACAACAATGGTAGATTGATAGGTATGAACAATGACAATATATGTCCAAGTTTATATTTCTAGGGTTCAATGCAAGAATATAGTAAGTGCTTTACATATGTGCAGCACTTTCTATAGTATTGCACTGAACCCTCGACTTGCAAAAGAACAATTCAGTGCATGCATTAAAAATTTCACAAGGCTCACCTTTAAAAAAAAAAATCTAAATCTAATTGCCTCATAAGAATTGCCTCATTGAAATTGTCTCATTAGATTTGTCTCATTAGAATTGTCTCATTAGAATTGCCTCATTAAAATTGCCTCATTAGAATTGTCTCATTAGAATTGTCTCATTAGAATTGCCTCATTAGAATTGTCTCATTAGAATTGTCTCATTAGAATTGTCTCATTAGAATTGCCTCATTAGAATTGTCTCATTAGAATCGTCTCATTAGAATCGTCTCATTAAAATCGTCTCATTAGAGTTGTTTCATTAGAATTGTCTCATTAGAATAGCCTCATTAGAATTGCCTCATTAGAATTGTCTCATTAGAATTGCCTCATAATAATCATCTCATGAGATTTGTCCCATTTTGTCTCATTAGAAGTGCCTCAATAGAATTGTCTCATTAGAATTGTCTCATTAGAATTGCCTCATTAGAATTGCCTCATTATAATTGTCTCATTAGAATCGTCTCATTAGAAATGTCTCATTAGAATTGCCTCATTAGAATTGCCTCATTAGAATTGTCTCATTATAATTGTCTCATTAGAATTGTCTCAATAGAATTGTCTCATTAGAATTGTCTCATTAGAATTGCCTCATTAGAATTGTCTCATTAGAATCGTCTCATTAAAATTGTCTCATTAGAATTGTCTCATTAGAATTGTCTCATTAGAATTGCCTCATTAATATTGTCTCATTAGAATTGTCCCATTAGAATTGTCTCATTAGAATTGCCTCACTAGAATTGTCTCATTAGAATTGTCTCATTAGAATCGTCTCATTACATTTGTCCCATTTTGTCTCATTAGAATTGTCTCATTAGAATTGTCTCATTAGAATTGTCTCATTAGAATTGTCTCATTAGAATTGCCTCATTAGAATTGTCTCATTAGAATTACCTCATTAGAATTGTCCCATTAGATTTGTCCCATTAGAATTGTCTCATTAGATTTGTCCCATTAGAATTGTCTCATTAGAATTGCCTCATTAGAATTGTCTCATTAGAATTGTCTCATTAGAATCGTCTCATTAGAATTGCCTCATTAGAATTGTCTCATTAGAATTTCCTCATTAGAATTGTCCCATTAGAATTGTCTCATTAGAATTGCCTCATTAGAATCGTCTCATTACATTTTCCCATTTTGTCCCATTAGAATTGTCTCATTAGAATTGCCTCATTAAGTTTTGTCCCATTTTGTCTCATTAGAATTGTTTCATTAGAATTGCCTCATTAGAATTGTCTCATTAAAATTGTCTCATTAGAATTGTCTCATTAGAATTGTCTCATTATAATTGTCTCATTATAATTGTCTCATTATAATTGTCTCATTAGAATTGTCTCATTAGAATTGCCTCATTAGAATCGTCTCATTACATTTGTCCCATTTTGTCTCATTAGAATTGCCTCATTAGAATTGCCTCATTAGAATTGCCACATTAGAATTGCCACATTAGAATTGTCTCATTAGAATCGTCTCATTAGAATCGTCTCATTAGAATTGCCTCATTAGAATTGCCTCATTATAATTGTCTCATTAGAATCGTCTCATTAAAATTGTCTCATTAGAATTGTCTCATTAGAATTGTCTCATTAGAATTGCCTCATTAATATTGTCTCATTAGAATTGTCCCATTAGAATTGTCTCATTAGAATTGCCTCACTAGAATTGTCTCATTAGAATTGTCTCATTAGAATCGTCTCATTACATTTGTCCCATTTTGTCTCATTAGAATTGTCTCATTAGAATTGTCTCATTAGAATTGTCTCATTAGAATTGTCTCATTAGAATTGCCTCATTAGAATTGTCTCATTAGAATTACCTCATTAGAATTGTCCCATTAGATTTGTCCCATTAGAATTGTCTCATTAGATTTGTCCCATTAGAATTGTCTCATTAGAATTGCCTCATTAGAATTGTCTCATTAGAATTGTCTCATTAGAATCGTCTCATTAGAATTGCCTCATTAGAATTGTCTCATTAGAATTTCCTCATTAGAATTGTCCCATTAGAATTGTCTCATTAGAATTGCCTCATTAGAATCGTCTCATTACATTTTCCCATTTTGTCCCATTAGAATTGTCTCATTAGAATTGCCTCATTAAGTTTTGTCCCATTTTGTCTCATTAGAATTGTCTCATTAGAATTGCCTCATTAGAATTGTCTCATTAAAATTGTCTCATTAGAATTGCCTCATTAGAATCGTCTCATTACATTTGTCCCATTTTGTCTCATCAGAATTGTCTCATTAGAATTGTCTTATTAGAATTGCCTCATTAGAATTGTCTCATTAGAATCGTCTCATTAGAATCGTCTCATTAGAATTGTCTCATTAGAATTGTCTCATTATAATTGTCTCATTATAATTGTCTCATTAGAATTGTCTCATTAGAATTGCCTCATTAGAATCGTCTCATTACATTTGTCCCATTTTGTCTCATTAGAATTGCCTCATTAGAATTGCCTCATTAGAATTGCCACATTAGAATTGTCTCATTAGAATCGTCTCATTAGAATCGTCTCATTAGAATTGCCTCATTAGAATTGCCTCATTAGAATTGTCTCATTAGAATTGCCTCATTATAATTGTCTTATTAGAATTGCCTCATTAGAATCGTCTCATTACATTTGTCCCTTTTTGTCTCATTAGAATTGTCTCATTAGAATTGTCTCATTAGAATTGCCTCATTAGAATTGTCTCATTAGAATTGTCTCATTAGAATTGCCTCATTATAATTGTCTCATTAGAATTGCCTCATTAGAATCGTCTCATAACATTTGTCCCATTTTGTCTCATTAGAATTGTCTCATTAGAATTGCCTCATTAGAATTGTCTCATTAGAATCGTCTCATTAGAATCGTCTCATTAGAATTGCCTCATTAGAATTGCCTCATTAGAATTGTCTCATTAGAATTGTCTCATTAGAATTGCCTCATTAAAATTGTCTCATTAGAATTGTCTCATTAGAATTGCCTCATTAGAATTGTCCCATTAGAATTGTCTCATTAGAACTGTCTCATGAAACAATTCTAATGAACAAACCCCATAATATGATTTGTCCAGTAGTTTGAGAAATACAACAGGTTTAAACCCCAAGCAGGCCTCCTAATCCTAACCACTAATCTCTAGAGTATGATGTGTGCTATCATACTTCATAATAGACTCCTACTACTACGAACAATGTACATAAAGGACATGCTTAACCCTTTCCCAAACAATAACGACGTTTGACTTCTTTGTTGCAGACGACTTAAGAAAACATTGTAACGAGCAATTTCTCCTTTTCCCACAATGTTTTTGCCCTATCAGAAGACTATCATCACATTTTGAAATGTTGTCTGCAAACCCTTTCAATTTGGGACAGTCGAAAATTTGTTGTTTGGGAAAGGGTTAAATGGGTGAAAACATCATACAATATTGATGGTTTGTTTGTTAGGGTTTTATGTATTAGTTCGAGGCTAAATAGTGAAATTTTATCAATTTAGAAACCCCAAGGAAGGAGCGATAGCGACTGACGGAGTTTCTATGTTGTTTAAATTTCCCTATTTAGCCTCTCAATAACTTAGTGTTTGACCTACATTTCCATAGAGCACTCTATCGTACACTTAGTAAACACGCCTCTCAGGGCATGATCAGCAAATGGCATAAAACTATTGCTCAGTAGTTTGAAGTACTAAATAAACCAAGCCTTCTGCGGCTGTCAAAAAACTACCATATCATATTTGGAAGAAGAAAATTGACCAACCCAGTGACATTATTAAGTCATCATTTCTTACGTAACATGTAAGGTGTTCCTCAACTTGAAAGTACTCTGTCGCCATCATCCGGGGAAGATGCATGTAAGCTTTGATTTGACGTATTTTCTGGAATTTTCTGTTTGACAACAGTTTTCTTCCCATTCCCGGACGAGACAAGTCCATCAACACATTTGCTACAAATATCTACATTCGTAACGAAAATTTCTCCTTTTGTCACAATATTTTCTTTTCATTTTCAAAGAAAAACTGTCATTTCTTATAATTCATATGTGTTGTCTGCTGATATACTTCAATTTTGAAACGTCACAAAATTCTGTATGGGGTAATGAGCTAATAAAGTTGAGTTTCTCTTTTGAAAACATTGTGACAAAAGGGGAAATTTGTTCTCAACAAACGGTTTCTCCTTTTATCAAACTGTTTTAACATTGTGTCATAAGGAGCTCAAATGGCCCTTGATTTTCCTTGTGACGTCATACAGATCTTTCAATCGCTACGGTACTTGTGATTTAAATTTTGAGGTGGAGCCTAAAACTAACTTTTTATATGCATGTGTTATACCAAAGTAATAGTCTTATAGAGCTAAGATCGACCACTAGGATAGTAGTTTACGGAAAATAAACCTACCGAAAGATTCAATTTGACGCATTTTCATTGGATGAAAATGTAGGTTAAACAATAAATCACATAAACAGTGTTTCAGTTCTGTTGATATTCCAGGCAAAATATCAATCATTTGTCATGGTGTTATCATTTCTCTTTCTGCGCTCAGTGTATAAAATGGTGATTATTTCTTGAATGAAATAAGTTTAAAATCAAAGAAATTGGATACATTATGTTCAACTTTTCATCAACATTCGATATAAATATATCAGTGAATACTACATGCAACAGTCCAACTCATGCCCTGTATTAAAAGGAAGGCAGATAAGGCAAACATAAATCTTACAACGAAATAAGTATGAACATATCGGTGAAAACAGCTCAACTTATTCCTTCTTTCACTGAAGGTGAGAAAATATCATAATCTTCTCAACAAAATTCAGTACAGATATATCAGTGAATACATCATACAACAGGTCAACTTACTCCCGCTCTCGCTGAGTTAATAAGCTAAAATTAGGAAAATAAAAGGAACAAAGGCAAAACTGATTTAAAGCTATGATTGGTAATAAAAAAAAACACCCAGCATTACATTATATTAGAGAAGCCCTACATGAAAAGCTCACTAAAAGTTAGATTTATTTGTAACTAACTTAAAGTTATTATTAATCATTGATGTATAGTTCAGGTATACGGCAACTGTGTCATAATTATTCTAAAGCAATGGTTCACCTTTCTTTGTTTCCTGAGTAATCATTCAATACATAATAAGAGCCATCAATATGACAATAACCATGGTTCACCTTTCTTTGTATCCTGGGTAATCATTCAATACATAATAAGAGCCATCAATATGACAATAACCATGGTTCACCTTTCTTTGTTTCCTGAGTAATCATTCAATACATAATAAGAGCCATCAATATGACAATAACCATGGTTCACCTTTCTTTGTATCCTGGGTAATCATTCAATACATAATAAGAGCCATCAATATGACAATAACCATGGTTCACCTTTCTTTGTTTCCTGGGTAATCATTCAATACATAATAAGAGCCATCAATATGACAATGACCATGGTTCACCTTTCTTTGTTTCTTGAGTAATCATTCAATACATAATAAGAGCCATCAATATGACAATAGCCATGGTTCACCTTTCTTTGTTTCCTGAGTAATCATTCAATACATAATAAGAGCCATCAATATGACAATGACCATGGTTCACCTTTCTTTGTTTCTTGAGTAATCATTCAATACATAATACGAGCCATCAATATGACAATAGCCATGGTTCACCTTTCTTTGTTTCTTGAGTAATCATTCAATACATAATAAGAGCCATCAATATGACAATGACCATGGTTCACCTTTCTTTGTTTCCTGAGTAATCATTCAATACATAATAAGAGCCATCAATATGACAATGACCATGGTTCACCTTTCTTTGTTTCCTGAGTAATCATTCAATACATAATAAGAGCCATCAATATGACAATAACCATGACTTCAGGTCCACCTCAGAAAGGTGTGAGGGTTCAGTCCAAGACTATAACATGTTGTTTAACCCTTTACCAAACACCAACTTTTTCGACTGTCCCAAATTCAAAGAGTTTTCAGACAACATTTCAAAATGTGATGAAATTGAAAACTAATCTTCTGATAGGGCAGAAAATATTGTGGGAAAAGGAGAAATTGTTCATTATGAGCAAATTCTCATTTTCCCATAATGTTTTCAAGAGTCGTCTGCAACAGAGTGGTTAAATATGGTAACTGTTTGGTAATGGGTTAATAAAGTGGAGGACTTGCTATAGTCTTGCCCTGAACCCCTGAATTTGGTAACTGTTTGGTAATGGGTTAATAAAGTGGAGGCCTTGCTATAGTCTTGCCCTGAACCCCTGAATATGGTAACTGTTTGGTAATGGGTTAATAAAGTGGAGGACTTGCTATAGTCTTGCCCTGAACCCCTGAATTTGGTAACTGTTTGGTAATGGGTTAATAAAGTGGAGGCCTTGCTACAGTCTTGCCCTGAACCCCTGAATTTGGTAACTGTTTGGTAATGGGTTAATAAAGTGGAGGCCTTGCTATAGTCTTGCCCTGAACCCCTGAATATGGTAACTGTTTGGTAATGGTAATGGGTTAATAAAATGGAGGACTTGCTATAGTCTTGCCCTGAACCCCTGAATTTGGTAACTGTTTGGTAATGGGTTAATAAAGTGGAGGACTTGCTATAGTCTTGCCCTGAACCCCTGAATTTGGTCACTCTTTGGTAATGGGTTAATAAAGTGGAGGACTTGCTATAGTCTTGCCCTGCACCCCTGAATTTGGTAACTGTTTGGTAATGGGTTAATAAAGTGGAGGCCTTGCTATAGTCTTGCCCTGAACCCCTGAATTGGTAACTGTTTGGTAATGGGTTAATAAAGTGGAGGCTTGCTATAGTCTTGCCCTGAACCCCTGAATTTGGTAACTGTTTGGTAATGGGTTAATAAAGTGGAGGACTTGCTATAGTCTTGCCCTGAACCCCTGAATATGGTAACTGTTTGGTAATGGGTTAATAAAGTGGAGGACTTGCTAGTCTTGCCCTGAACCCCTGAATTTGCCTATTAAATGCACAAGGATAAAAAGGGCACACTCTTTTTTTCATCATGTTGGATTATAATGTATATATTTAGAATTTGTTTAATATGAATTTTACCTCATTTGTAAGACTTACAAAAACGTGTTTGTATCTTAAACAAGTATTGAATATATAAGAATAAAAAAAAGGAAATCATATAGGGAAACTGTCTAGAAATGATTGATACCAAATGTAAGATAACAATGGCAAAAAGAGAATTCATCAATTATTTGTTTTTATTCACAATGGTCATTTGTTGTTTCTTAAATTAATTCTTGGCAAATGACAAATTTCAAAAAGAGTGAATGATAATTGTCCTAAGACTGGACTCTATTTACATCTAACATTATCTATCACTTCAAATACACACACAGAAATTACAAAATATAATAACATTCAATATGCTAATGATCACTCTACAATCAAAACTTTTATATGCTTCAGTAAAGAACCTTATAAACATTGTGATAAAAAGGAAACTTTGTAACTATGAGAATGATGTTGTACATTTTTATAGTATATTTGACGATAGTTTCAATAAGTCTGCATGCTCCTGTAGAAAGCAAAGGTTATTTTCACTTTTCTAACTTTTGTGATCGGTTTCACTTAAACAGAGCATCAACCATTATTTATAAAGTAAAAGAGTATAATATTAAATCTAAATAATGTAGATATACAATTATGACAAAAGGAATAATTGCTCTCAATTATTTCTTAAGCGATCAGGTGCAGACACTGTAAAACATGTATAACACTGAAAGAATAAGATCACTCTTCTAAAATCTAAGACAGATAATTTCCCCAATCACACCCAGGCTGCCCCAAAACTAGAATTGATCGCTTTACAAAACAACCTTGTAATTCTATGAGTTTGCAATACAAGGGTTCAGTGCGATACTATAGTTAGTGCTTCATGTTTATGAAGCACTTACTATAGTCTTGCACTGAACCCTCGAATATAGGTCTTCGAAATTACTTTGGTAAAGTGAGAAAAAGCTCTTATAAGCTTTCACACCATTTCCGTCAATAATTTCTACCTTCAAGAAACATCATATTTGATTCTGTTTTAAATTTAATTTGTCTTCAGTTAACTTATATGATTTGTGGAATAAAAAAAGAATTAATTTGTAAAGGGTTCAAGTCATAATACCAATGACCGATGATGTTAACCCTTTCCCAAACAACAAATTTTTGACTGTCCCAAATTGAAAGAGTTTGCAGACGACATTTCAAAATGTGATGAAATTGGAAAATAATCTTTCTGATAGGGCAGAAAACATTGTGGGAAAAGGAAAAATTGCTCGTCACGAGCAATTTCTCCTTTTACCACAATGTTTTATTAAGTCGTCTGCAACAAAGTGGTCAAATGTCGTTATTGTTTGGGAAAGGGTTAAACATTGGATTTTATGATTCACACGAGAAATGTTTTTTCGTACAAAAGAAAGTCTGTAAGTCTGTAACCAATAAGATAGAGCAATTCAAACAATTCAATAAACAAACCAATCAAGAAGTTTTCAAAACAGTATTTGAAAGTCCTTCCACCAATCAGAGTGTTGCATCTAAGATTTTCAAACTCCAATGACCAATCAGAATTCAGTTTTGAAGACAGTTCACATTCTGCACTCCTCACATTTGCTATAGAACTTACATCTCCATATATTCGACATTGGGTTCTCCAAGAGTTGTGTTATTTAAGTAGTCTTGAAATCTTACTCTTCAAAGATTACAAACAAATCAAATTTAATTGAACATTACATTAAAAAGACATTTTATTAAAAAAAAAAAAACATAATTATTCAATTATCTAATGTCCTATCCAAAATACTTCATTTTGATGCATTTGCAATAAAAGTTTTTTAAAGTCCTTGATTATTCCGTCCCAATCAATGAAAAATAAATAAGTTTAAACTTAATTATTCATTATAAGTCTTGAAAAATATTTGCTTTAAGTCTTGAGGTATAGAGGAGGATGGCTTAATCGTTCACACACCAATGTATATTGTCAAATAAAAGTACATGTATACAAATCTCAAACAAAAATAAAAAAGAAGAGAACAGTTGGTAAGAAGACCCCAAGGGATGGAGGTGTTGCTCCCTACCCATGCAAAGGATTCAAAAACTGTGTTTATGAACTGCATAAACAGACATTAATGAAAAGTGGCTATTCATGAACAAAAAGTTGTTTTTGAATATGTTAATTAACATCAAGAATAACTTCATGAACATAAATCACATGTTCCAATCCGTTTCACTAAATTGTTTGTAATGTATATAACGGTGTTTATTAATTGAATAAAATATATTCAAACTAAGAACATTTTCATGAATGTATATAGTGACACCTTCATGTCCGTGAATACATTCACAAACATGTTCTTGACGTTCATGAATATTTTCAAAAACAGTTTTGTGTTCATGAACTGCCATTTTTCATTCATATCTCTTCATGAGGTTCATGAACACACTTCTTGAATCCTTCACAGGGGTAAGTTTCATAACTATATGAAATAAGTACCAACAAGAAAGTTTATGCCAGGGTCATGAAAGAAAATATGAAGTAACCTCCCTTGAGAATGTCTTTACCCTTTACGACATTTGACCACTTTGTTGCAGACGACTTTGGAAAACATTGTGGGAAAAGGAGAAATTGCTCGGTACAAGCAATTTCTCCTTTTCCAACAATGTTTTCTGCCCTTTCAGATGATTATTTTTCAATTTCATCACATTTTGAAATGTCGTCTGCAAACTCTTTCAATTTAGAATAGTCGAAAATGTGGCGTTTGGTAAAGGGTAAAAGCATTCCACAGATTACTACACCCATGCAACATGATGTTTATCTAGTTGACCTATGTATGAAAATGCTGACAAGAGACTTATTCTTACACCTTAAAAAACATATTTCCATATAATTTGAACAGACAACATAAACATTTCATCCATTGTCTTTATAAGGAAGGAATTGATGAAAGCTTTACAAAAACTCTGTTATGTAATGCACAATGCATTAATAAAATCAAATGAAGGCTGCAAATAAAGGTTGTGAAAACCTACATTTTTTGTACAAACCATTGTGATACAAAGACAAATTGTTTGTTATAGGTGAGTTCCCTATTTGTTTCAGAAGCTTCTCAAAATCCTGTTCTGCAGGTATGTTGAATGAGTATTGATGGTTTAATCCATTACCAAACAATAACGACATTTGACCAGTCTGTTGCAGATCACTCTGGAAAACATTATGGGAAAAGGAGAAATTGCTCTTAACGATCAATTTCACCTTTTCCCACAATGTTTTCGGCCTTATCAGAAGATTATTTTTCAATTTCATCACATTTTGAAATGCGTCTGCATACTCTTTCAATTTGGGACATTGGAAAACTTGATGTTTGGTAAAGGGTTAAAATGACAATGAAGATTGATTTCCTACATGATAGTGGTATAATGTGGGACACACATGAACCCAGCTGTTTAGGAAACCTTAATCAACTCATTACTTAATGTTGAACATTCTAATTTGTTCTAATTGGATCCAGTAGTATAAAATTAATTCTAATCAAGACTTGATTAAGTAGAAAAATTTGAATGCCCAATGCATGGTTATAATAAATACATGCACTTCACTTTTTGAAGGACTTACTATAGTCTTGCATTGAGCTGGCAAATCAACGACAAGATCAGACATGTGCTGACATCTCTGGAAAACATGGTCGGAAAAGGAGAAATTGATCTGTACAAGCAATTTCTCTTTTTCACACAATGTTTTCTGCCCTATCAGAATATTATTTTTCAATTTTATCATATTTTGAAATGTCATCTGCAAACTCTTTAAATTTGGGACATCGAAAATTCGACATTTGGGAAAGGGTTAATGTTTCCTAAACAGCTAAATTGTTATCACAATTTTAGAGCTTGAGTTTACCTTTCCTGTCTACATACCAGGTTGTATGATGGACAATAAAATAAATGACAAAATAATACAAGTTACAATAAGTAAGTAAATGTTACACTGCCATCAAACAATTAAAAAGTTTTAAACACATTTGAACCACAAGGACTAAACCACTTGCAACATTCGGTCAAACATGAATATTGTACATAACATTTGATTTCCTAAACTGCCAAAAAATAGCATTTAACCCTTGTAGTGCTGGAACCAACTTCATGCTTATGCAAGCAAGTTAGGTTCAGACAAGCCGCCAAGTAAATTGGTGGCTTGCCTGTGATCTTACATATTTGTTGCTCTGAGTATCTTTCCACATCAAAATTAAGCAGATATTTAAGTTTTTTTAAAGCAGACGACACAAAAATCAGTTGATTAATTAATCAACATAAGAATATTCATTTGCATAAAATATAAGATCATCCACAGACTGTTTCCTTTGCATAGATATGATATCAACCAAGGGAATGATATACACGGAAAATCTTTCTCCTTTTTCTCTATAATTGTATTCTTTTTCTAAAATGTTATACCCTTTAACATAAAACTAGTAAGAAAAGTACAAATAAAGCAAATGCTTACAAAGAATTAACAAAAAGCAGCCTTAATACATAAGCATTAGTTATAAAGAAATAAAAAGGTTACTTTTAATACTTTAAAATTGTTGTCTTCTGCCACAATAAATTAAGACAAGTGACAAAATCCCACAAGAGTAAATTGGTTATCATCTTATGGTGCTTGTTCACATATGAGAAAATGGAAAAATAAAATAGAAAGTGCCGTAAAATGATTTCTGTACTGGCGTATTCTATGGAATGAAAAAATGGCCAATGATATCCTATTTGCAGTTTTATCTTTGTAATTGCGATTAAAACGATGTCAATATCAAAGCCAATGCATTCCATTTGAATCTTCATTAAATCTTTAAATAGATATCCATTTCATTTTTAAAATCACATGATCAATGAAAACTGTGTGCGATTTATGGGAGATCCAGACTAGTTTTATCCCGGTATTTCCCTAAGAAAAGATTAATAGTTTAATTAACTGTTTATACACAGAATTGACATTTTGATTTTATTAAGAATATGGCCTAAATCTGGGAACAATTAAGCACTTTTAAGAAACATAGAAACAAGATCCCCGCCCCTTCGTTCCCCCCCTTCCTACCCCAACATAAAAGATGAAGATATGATGAAGAACACAATACCTTCTTTCTTCTTCTTTCTTCCTCCTCTGCTCTTCAAGCTCATTCTTCAGTTTGTCTTGTCTCTCATGCTCTTCTTTTTCCCTCTTCAGCTGCTCTTCACGTTCTCGCCTTTTCTTCTCCACTTCCTGTCTACGTTTCTCTGCTGCCGCAGCTCTCTTCGCGGCCCTTGCTTCACGGTTGGAAATCAGGCGAAGTTTATCAGCTTCACTCTATGGGCAAATAAGGTTTAATAATCAGTTTCTCAAACCATTTTATAACACAAATTCAATTTATGTTTACCTAAGTGAAAGAATGTTTTGAAAACAAAAGCAATCTTTTTTAAGTGTAAATAAGTTACAGTAGTGTCACGTTGCTTTGAATTTCAAATTTCTTTTTTTTGATAAACTTTTAAAGTTAATTTGTCTTTGATTGTTTTGAATGTTTTCAAAATTCTTATTTCTTCAGCAAGAACAACCGTTTAACAACCAGTTATCTAATTGTGTCAATAAAAATGTCTTTAGGTATTTGCAATCCATAACTGGTTTCCATGACCATATGGGATTCAGGTCAACCAATCAATGCTTAATGATCTTTTATTGCCACAAATCAATTCATATGTTCACATGGGGTAGCAATCCGTGGCTTTAAAAGGTTATTTTGTAGTACTGGTACTGAAATACAAAGAACATGGTAAAGTTTGCTGACCACAGAGATATTACTGAAATACTGTTGAAAGTGGTATAAAATGCAAAAAGTTCTTTTATCTCATAGTATAGGGGTGCAAGCAATGAGCCAGATTAACCCTTTACCAAACACAAAATTTTCGACTGTCCTAAATTGAAGGAGTTTGCAGACACTATTTCAAAATGTGATAAAATCTTCTGATAAGGCAGAAAATATTGTGGGAAAAGGAGAAATAGCTCGTCAAGAGTAATTTCTACTTTTCCCACAATGTTTTTCCAGAGTCATCTGCAACTAAATGGTCAATTGTCGTTTTTGTTTGGTAATGGATTAAAGAAGACCAAGTAACCATCAATGGTTATTAGGAATGATAATTGGCTCAAATTTGAAGTACTAGAAAAGTAAACATTCAGAAAATTGCGAAAAAAAAATACAAAACATCCAAAACAAAAAGCATATTTAACTCAAGAAAATGACAATATACAGGTATTACATAAATATCATACAATAAATGATTTAGCCTGTTCATTTATCTTTTAACTGCTCATTTATACATATATTTTTATCACATGAATAATATTCGTTTGTTAACATAGTTAAAATTCATTTAACGGTTGGAGAAGATTCTTTTCTTTTAGTTAAAATCATTATACATGTCTAAGGGGAATATCTAGCTAGGTTAACCCATTACCAAACAATTAAGACATTTAACCACTTTGCTGCAGATGACTCTGGAAAGCATTATGGGAAAAGGAGAAATTGCTCGTAAGGAGCAATTTCTCCTTTTCCTACAATGTTTTCTGCCCTAAAAGAAGATTATTTTCCAACTTTATCACATTTTGAAATATCGTCTGCAAACTCTTTCAATTTTGGTCAGCTGAAAATTTGACGTTCGGGAAAGGGTTAAAGAAGGGGAAAAGAGCTAAGTGGGAATCTTTAAATTTTCTATAAAAGCAGTGAAAGAAATACATGTAGGTCTTGTCAATACAGATAAAAGAAAACATGAAAGGTTCTATTTCTATAACGATCTAACAATCAGATAAAGATACCAAGCAGAGGATTCTTAGAAAAGATCTATAACTTGCTATATAAAGGATGAATGTTGAAGAGACCCCAATGATATCAACAGGTATCATCATAAGACGCTACTACAGAAAAAAGGTAAACTAAAGGGGCTTGTTTGCTGAGGAGAAAATCTAAAAATCAAAATAAAATGGTGTTGAAACAGTACAGTTTTTGTATTGTTGTTTGATAAACAACTAAAAATAGCTATTGAAAGGATCATTAATTGAGGACATAGTTTATTCATCTAAGTATGTACAGTCTATATGCTGTAGATCTCAATATAGATGCAATGCTTTGGATTTAAATACATGTTAATTTACTGTAACAGACTTTAAAGAATTTCTTCCAATGCCTATTCTCCAGAGCATATCATTTAACAGCATAGCTGTTATGTAGTTTTAAAGAAATTGAGTTTCAACTTCCAAATTTTCTCACATCTGTGATCAAGCACCTTTAAGAAAGGTTTTAAGGTATTTCCAATACTTCTTGGAGAATCTGCAATATCCGAGAGTTTGCAGCTAGTATATTGTAAGTCATTCAATTAGTGTGGGACTTTCAAACATATTGCTGTGAAACTTCAATATTCACTGGCATTGTAAGGGAGAGGTCAATGTAGCACCTTAGTTTTAATCTTTTTTTGAGAATCTAACTATGAAAGACTCCAACAGTAAAAAGAGGCTTCTACTATAACAAGGCGTAAAGAAATCAATTAAAACATTCTTTAGAAAATAGCAAACAATATGTGCATTCAAAATTGTCAAACTGTTTTTTTAACCAGTTCTTGATCCTTGAGCTATTTTTGAAGTCGTAACATCAGAAACTGGTGAGAGACAGTGGTCCAAGGGTACAGCTATTTGGTGCGAGTACTGGTATTGAATCCATGAAGCAGAATAAAGAGAGATTAGTTTAAGATGAAAGAACTCTTTTCACAATCAATGTAAAATAAATATCGCAGGCTTTTAAGTTAACATAAGATAGCAATGAAATTTTCCAAAGAATAAAAGAACTAAAAGCTGTTCACTAATGAAACAATGTCAAGTAACTTAATTAACCAAGGAACAGAAAATGTTAAAACCAATTAAGTGGGTTAAAGCTCTTGATTGGGAGATCTTACGGGCTTGTCCTCAGGTTTTGCAACTTTGGAACCCTAGACAAAGATGCAAATTAAACTGAATGCTGTTATAACATGTATCCCAATTCCCTCCCCAGAACAAGATCAAATGTTTTCATTTTGCCATTTGGTGTTTTGATTCTCTATTGCTTTAACCCTTAGAATGCTGGGCAATTCTCTAAAAATAGATTTTTGTGTCGTCTGCTTTCCAAAACCTTAAATATCTAATCAATTTTGATGAGAAAAGATACTCAGAGTAGCAAACAGGTAAGATCACAGGCCAGCCACCAATTTACTTGGCACCTGACCTGGATCTAACCTGTTTGCATAATCTTGAAGTCCAGTCCAGCATTATTAGGATTAAGAAGCCAAAAGCCAATTGGCATTCAATCAAACAAGAGAAATTACATTGTGCATGTAGACTTTTACAGAATTCATAACAATAATGAAAGCCATTGAAATACAAACAAAGCCACTTCTATATATTAACCTTGTTTAAAAAAATATGTTTCCAAAACATGGACACATTTGATGTAGGTGGTACAAAACCAAAGTGGTACAAAACCAAAGTCCTTAAAAAGCTGGGTGCATGGAATATCTTTTCATTTACAATCAAAATTAGGAGGTACCAATTGTTGAGAGCTTTGCTGTACTTTGTTTTCATGTATACCTTCGTTGCTGGCACTTGTAAGATACGCTCAACAAACCAATTTCCTCATTATAGGAGTAACTGACTGACCAAAAATTGGAATACATGTATATAGCACAAAAAAGCTAAGAAAATGTCATTGAGATAAGACTTTGGTCATTGGTAAGAAACCATTGAGTGACAAGAACAAAAAGCTCATTAGAGCAATTTAACCTACTCCTCACATTGTTTTCTAAAGATATATCAAGTACTTACAACATATTTTGTACAATCATTTGCAAAGAAAAGACAAAGCAATCCCAGTTTGTGTTGCGGACCTTTGACAACTTTTATCAGTGAACATGCAGAAATACCCTTGTATCAAAATGGGCGTCGCCCTGGCATGTATCCCCTTGGCCATTTTCTTGACCATCATCATGGTCCTTAAGAGATTCATACTGATATTTCAATGGTGGGTAAAGTAAGTCACACTTAATATCAAGGGATCCATGCAAGACTATTGTAAGTGCTTCATATAGTAATCCAATTTACACTTAATATCAAGGGATCAATGCTAGACTGTAGTAAGTGCTTCATAAAGAAAACTAAGTCACATTTCGAGGGTTCAATGCAAGACTATAGTAAGTGCTTCAAAAACGTGAAGCACTTGCTATAGTATTGCGCTGAACCCTTGATTTTTTTTTATACCAAAGCATCAATACAAAGCTATAGTAAGTGCTAAAACATTCGTGAAGAACTGACTAAACAGCCTTGCCCTGAACCCTTATATTTTCAGGACTTGTTTTGCAATGAACCCCCCAAAAAAAGCTTTAAATGAAAGGAAAGGTGATTATCAAGGTTAAATTCTGCTGCATAAAGAAAATGAATGTTAACACTTATCCCGTTAATTCCCATTTATAGTAGCTTCATAAATTCTGATATTGTTTTGTTCAACATGTTTGTTTAGATTTAAATTCTCAAAAAAAACTAAAAAAAAAAGGGCTGTAAAGAGCATCTAAACAGAGTTTACATATATACACGAGGTTTGAAATGGTATAAAATAATTCAAAAGACATTGTGGCATTCTTTGAGAAAACCTGACCTTTACATGTATGCTGGCTCAGCACTTCGCCAGTGCCATTGACCAGTCAACAAAGTCTAGCCAAGATGATTGTTAGAGATGTTTCCATAAAAGGAGACATTGAAAGCAAATTCTGAATGCATTTTGTCTGTTGGAAGTTTGACTAATTGTTCAATGATTAAACCTTTATAAATTACTCTTACTGCAGTTATATAACTGGTCAATACTATAAACATTGATCCAATGACTTTGGTACCGTTTTACTTAAAGACTTAAAGAAATATTTTGCGTCAGTGGTAACTGACAAAGATGGATGGTATCCTAAATGAAAACACAATACAGTGAACCCTCGTTTATCCGAACACGTCCGTTCCCAACAAAATGTCCGGTTTACCGAAAAATCCGGACTAATGAAGCAGAGCATGTTCAAATTGTCGTCCGTCCCAAATTGAAAGAGTTTGCAGAAGACATATCAAAACGTGATGAAATTCAAAGATAATCTTCTGATATGGCAGAAAACATTGTGGGTAAAGGAGAAATTGCTCGTCACGAGCAATTTCTCCTTTACCCACAATGTTTTCAAAAGTCGTCTGCAATAAACTGGTCCAATAATTCCGTTCCCTTACAATTTTGTTCGGATTGCGAGACATCCGGATAATCGGTGTCCGGATAAACGAGGGTTCACTGTACATGTTTTCTCATGTGACACATCATTGGAAGCGTCTCGGAGAGACAATTTCAATGATGTGTTACTATGCAATAGTGCATTGCTAAATAATGAAATGAGAGGGAATCGTGTTTCGAACTCATGCAAATTTTTAGCTTGAAATATTTAGTAAAACAGTACCCTGTCCTATAGATTAAAAGTAGGTTTTCCCAAAATGAGCCACATATATAAAGAGTATACAATGTTCTACAATGTTCTATAATCCAATAACATAACAACATGCAAAAGGTTTATGAATTCAGTGCCTGAGACTTTTATATTGCAATAATATAACAACATACAAAAGGTTTATGAATTCAGTGCCTGAGACTTTTATATTCCAATAATATATCAACATGCAAAAGGATAATGAATGCAGAGCCAGAGACACTGGGTAACTTTAATTTGTATGATGCAAAAACCCACCTATCACTTCTGATAGTTGATAAAATATCAACAACACATGGTGATTAATTAATGAATATCATTATTCATTATTTTATTTTTCCTTTTCTGGTTCTGGGTTGTAGAACTAAGATAATTGAGACAAAAGAACTAAATAATCAAAAGCTCATTGAGACAGTATAACAACTAGATTGCAAATATCTGAAAACATTTTCAGATTTGTTGGGGTAGCGAAACATTTCTTTTACCCTTTAACCGCAAAAGCATTTATTGCTATCATACTGTGAAGAACTACCCATGTCAAATATGGCCTTGAATTCTTCAAGATTTCCCTGAAACAAATCTAGAGCACTCAGATTAATATCACATGCACATGCAAAGATGTTTGAAGGAAGCAGAGATGATTTTGTGTCTGAATTTTTCTCATTATTACGCCTATATATTGAAAATGTTTGTCATGACTAATTTTCAATAAATTGTCCTGATGCATTATATACAGGTGAGGAATTTCTGCTTGTTTTACAATGGGTTATACCAAAGATCACACAAAAATATACTATACAACTTGGGCCTTAAAGTGCTTATAATTTTAATGAGCTATTAATCATAGATAGTCGTTTTTGTGTGATTTGTGAATGATTTGTTGAGAATGAGGTACATTTCATACTCCACAGTCCGTTTTACAAAGGATTGAGGCAAAAATATATTGATAGAAAATATCTGATTATCCCAAATGAAATGTCATTTCATAATATCATTTCATCTTAAAATGAAAGTGTTATTCAAACCTTGCAATGTTCTTTATTTTATGCATTAAAAAAAGGAAAGATCAAGAGATGTGAGAAACACATTGCCTTTAGATCTGTTACATTCCTTTAGCCTCTTACGCTTGTATTTATGTATATAACTATTGTATTTATGTTTCATTTTATGTGTACGGGCAATAAAACTTGAACTTGAACACATTTACATTTACTGTGCAAACTGAAGAAATACAGAATAGCGCTCAACTAAATAGCGCATACTGATACTAACTTTAAAACTCTTACCCTTATTCGGAAATTGAATGTTCTCCTCTTAGAAGACATATTTCAGTACATTTTATGATGGTACACTAACTGAGAGAGAATTAATTCACTTTATGTACTTTATAATCCAGAGAAACTTATTCATCCAGTTTTCACTTTCTAAATGACACCTTTCCACAATTTAATTGAATAAAAATAATCAATGAAATAACCTTATGTATAGCATTAGTATCAAAAGATATTACAGAAATATATCGATATTTCAATTTGAATGTAAAGATTATTCACCTTAAACCTACCCTTTCATAAAAAACCTTTAGTCGTTTATACATGATGGACACTTGAATTCTTTAAATAGTACATTCTCTTTAACAAGTAAGCTGTTTCAACAATTGCTTTTATTAAAACCCAATTAATTGCATAAGAAAGCATTGTGAGGGAGAGATGCTTTAAAATGCATGTTATACCAAATTGTAATAACTATGAACCTTTGTATTAATGCTTGAATAGGATTGAGTAATGCTTAAAATTGCATCTAATGCTCTTCCTTACAGGACTGGTGTGCTTACTCATTAAAATCTATTTTTATTCTTTTTTTCTTGATTCTATCTTTATTTTCGTTAAACTTTCTTTGATGCTTTCTATTTTTCGTATTTAAAATAGAGACGGCCATTTCTGCTTCAGACAAAATCCATAAGGTTAGTCATAATTATTAAGCTACTCTTGGATTAAATAATGCTCTGTTTATAAGATTTTTACGCTTTATCACATTATACATTTACACAAACCAACACCTTTTATTGATATAAAAATCAACATAAATATATGATAAAGGAGAAGGACAAAACTATGAACACCACCTTGATAAAACAACTAAGGCAGAACATGTATACAAAAGTTCCCATGCCCCAAAGGATTCTGGGTATGCTGGGAACGGTTGCTATGGAGATGAAGCCATGGCAACCAACTTACCATATCTTCATCATTATCATCTTGAGATACCTGTATCAAGTGTTTATTTAAATTAGTTATCATAAATACACAAAAAATATATACTCATTTAAATATGTCCACGATTTGTCCACCTGACAACATACCTTTTTATATTCCCAAAATTAAAACAGTTGTGGACAACAACTGAGAAGTGTGATGGAAATAATCTTCATTAAAATGTGTTTTTTGAAAATGAAAAATAGCTTTATAAGGGAGGTGCAAGACTTACCAACATGTACAAGACTATAGTCTTTAACCCTCATAGTGCTTAAGCTGACTTCATGCTTATGCAAACAGGTTAGATCAAGGCCAGCCGCCAAGTAAATTGGCGGCTGGCTTGTGATCTCACCTGTATGCTACTCTGATTATCTTACCTCATCAAAATTTAGCAGAAATTTAAGGTTTTGGAAAGCAGACGACACAATAACCTACTTTTTAGAAAATTACCCAGCATTCTAAGGGTTAACAAAGATAAGGTACAAATTGTATCTTTATCAACATTTCAAGGCTGGTTAACCCTTTCCCAAACAACAAATTTTCGAATGTCCCAAATTGAAAGAGTTTGCAGACGACATTTCAAAATGTGATGTAAATGAAAAAACATTCTTCAGATAGAGCAGAAAACCTTGTGGGAAAAGGAAAAATTGCTTGTGACGAGCAATTAACCTTTTCCCATAATGTTTTCTAAAGTCGTCTGCAACAAAATGGTCAAATGTCGTTATTGTTTGGGAAAGGGTTAATTCAAATAGTTTCTCAAAAAACTGATACAATACAATTTGTGTCCATTAGTAACTGAACGTTGATCAATTATATAGGCTTCTAATCTAATTGATTTGATCCCATGCATATTAATTCAACAGAATTACAACATTTATGTTTATATCTCATTCAAAAATGCCAAATCATAAGTAACTATTCATTCACATTTATGATAAAGCAATATAATGACATTTTGATGCAGGCAGTTAGAACTCATGCATATCAAACTATATGTATTCAATTATCATATAATGATGACGGGGTATTCATTACTAGTTATATGCATTCATTACTAGTTATATGAATTCATTACTAGTTATATGCATTCATTACTAGTTATATGCATTCATTACTAGTTATATGCATTCATTACTAGTTATATGAATTCATTACTAGTTATATTAATTCATTACTAGTTATATGCATTCATTACTAGTTATATGAATTCATTACTAGTTATATGAATTCATTACTAGTTATATGAATTCATTACTAGTTATATGCATTCATTACTAGTTAAATGCATTCATTACTAGTTATATGAATTCATTACTGGTTATATGAATTCATTACTAGTTATATGCATTCATTACTAGTTATATGCATTCATTACTAGTTATATGCATTCATTACTAGTTATATGAATTCATTACTAGTTATATGAATTCATTACTAGTTATATGAATT
Source organism: Cerastoderma edule (assembly GCA_947846245.1). NCBI lineage: Eukaryota > Metazoa > Mollusca > Bivalvia > Cardiida > Cardiidae > Cerastoderma > Cerastoderma edule. Next base: position 19,791,907 of record OX401422.1, on the reverse strand, counting down.
CATTACTGGTTATATGAATATTGGAATTGCAGTTATTTTCCTTAACTGATTGTTATTTAGTAAATGACCTTTGTATAAACAGTAACCATTGCTTAATAAGTACTTAATTGGTTACATGATTGATGCATAGACAAATACATGCATTTACCCTGTGACTATTACTACTGCATCCACTGCGAGATCCTGGTTTTGACTTATTGAAATGAAAGAGAATTCATGAATGAAAAGAAAAGTTGGGTAATTTGATTATTTAAGCATCTTTAGAAAAAAAAGAAATAATTCATCGAGGGATCGATGCCAGACTATAGTAAATGCTTCATGATTTTCTTTGATCATTTACTTTAGACTAGCATTGGATCCTCAACATATACAGATGGAAGTAAGAGTTGATTGAATCTTACTTTTTATTGAAATTATCAAATAAACATTCATAGTTACTTTACGCACATCTTTTCCTTGTAAGCGCTCGCCAAAAATGTTTATTAAAATGTATATCATATATTTAACAAATAAAATATCAAGATATCAAACAATGATTTAAGCTTTCTGATCTAACTTTCATTTGAAAATATGGAAAATGCAAATATATCTGACATACTTAAAGGAAAAAGTGATTCTTAACAAAATGATGGTTCTTTGTTCCTCACAGTAATCAACTTTATGGGTTATAGTTAACATCATTGATGTTAACTCAAACCATTATGTTAAAAGGCAAACAATCAACTAACATGTAGGTTTTGAAAATTCAGATATTTATACTGTTATTTCACTTCAGAGAGGTCTAGGGTGGGTTATATTTTACTCTGGCAAAATGAAAGTTGAAATGGTTTGGCAAAAACTTAATTCATTATAATCAATCAATTGATGATTAATCGCAATAACTATCTAATTAACAATTGATCACAACAATATTAAGGCTATTTCTATGGGAGCTCATGAGTATCATCACACATGATGTCATTTAGCAAAGGTTAATTGGATGGAAGGTTATTCTGTTAGTTTCTGATAAAAACTTTTCTTATAAATTTACATTTCTGGTGGTAGGCAACAAAATTGTTTTGTATCAATGTCAGTGGATCATTTATCCTTATCATCATTTTAAAATCAGTAGACATAGACATCAAAAAGATGTTAACTATATTGTTTAACCATTTAGGACAAGTTGTGTGGGGGTAACGTTTTACATAACTGATCGCATCTTTCTAACTCTGGCACAAGTTCTATATATTCACATGATGTTGACAACTTGGTTAAGGATGGACAATATCATTCAATAACATAAACTCGCATGCTATTTATTTGTTGGTGATGTTTTTAGCACGCAATGAAGCATGTAAAAAGAAAGTTGCTTTAAATTATCTACAATAGATATATAAATTACAAGCAAGATAAATGGATGAAACATAGACTCGTTTTTTTCTGGAATGACTTCTATTTCTAAAAACTTTTACATCATGCTTTATAATGAGTGGCACTTTTTGTAAGTACATTGTATATGATTTTCTAGCCATGGCACGCCGTTTAAATGTATTATTTTCTAGCCATTGAATATATTAAGAACTGACAAACTCTATACATCATGGTTGCAGCAGTTTAACCCATTACCAAACAATAACGACATTTGGCCACTTTTTGCTGACAACGCTGGAAAATAGTGTGGGAAAAGGAGAAGTTGCCGTTAACAACCATTGCTCCTTTTCCCACAATGTAATACACCTTATAAGAAGGTTTTTTTTCAATTTCATCACATTTTAAAATGTTGTCTACAAACTCAATCAATTTGGGACAGTCGAAAATTTGGCGTTTGGTAAAGGGTTAAGTGAATGTTTTGAATTCATGAGTTATAAATGAGTTTCAATTGACAGTTTTGATATAATTACATGTTTTCAAATGATTGATTAAATTAAAGTTGACAAATATTATGAATGAATTAATAAATGATTTGCAATACTATTGAAGGGTTCAGTGCAAGACTGTAGTGAGTCCTCCAAAAAGGTGAATTACTTACTGTAGTCTTGAATTATAACATTCTTTTGTGAAATAACCATCAACTGACAATGAGTGGCCAGGGTTATGCCAACTGGACAACTCATTCATCTTTCATAATTATTCACCCTTCACTGGGTAATTTCTAAAAATAGATTCTTGTATCGTCTGCTTTCCAACCCTTAAATATCTGCTTAGTTTTGATGAGGTAAAACACTCAGAGTAGCAAACCAGTTAGATCACAGGCCAGCCACCAGTTTACTTGGCGGCTGGTCTGGATCCAACCTGTTTGCATAAGCATAAAGTCGGTTCCAGCACTATAAAGGTTAATGCTTATGGTAATTGTGATGGGCATGTTATATAACAGAATGATTAAGCTTAACCCTTTCCCAAACAATAACCACATTTGACGACTTTGTTGCAGACGACTTTAGAAAACATTGTGGGAAAAGGAGAAATTGCTTGTAACGAGCAATTTTTCCTTTTCCCACAAGGTTTTCTGCTCTTTCAGAAGAATATTATTCAATTTCATCACAATTTGAAATGTTGTCTGCAAACTCTTTCAATTCGGGACAGTCGAAAATTTGTTGTTTGGGAAAGGGTTTATCAAAGCCTGCAAGGTATAAAACTAGACAAAATTAATAGCAACATCATACAACAATTATGAAGCATGAGCAATTACATTGGGGTAGAGACCATTAACATTCAAGAAGAAATTGCTTTCTATGAGCAATTCTTCCTTTTATCACACTGGTCTGCAGTAGGTGGATATAAAATGAATCAAAATAAATAATGAGCCAACACCTGAAGACGACCACATATGGAGGGTTAAATACAGGAATAAACTAAGGCCTTCACATTCGTCATAAACTCACTATAGAATTTATCACATATGTATTTTTCCTTTTGTCAAAGTGTTAAAAGAATGAAAGGTCGCCTTCAGATGCTAAACAGTTAATAAAACATTAATGGAGCTTTTTGTATCTCTGAAAAGTATCTGCCTAGGTTAACCCTTACAGTGCTTGAACCGACTTCATGCTTATGCAAACAGGTTAGATCCAGTCCAGCCGCCAAGTAAATTGGCGGCTGGACTGTGATCTGTTTGCTGCACTTAGTAGCTTTCCACATTAAAATTAAGCAGATATTGAAGGTTTGGGAAGACACAAAAATCTATTTTTAGAAAATTACCCAGCATTCTAAGGGTTAAGCAGATGTTAGTGACTATCAATGTGTCTGAACTCGAGAATTTTCCTTTTATTATAATAATATGAACATTCTGGGAACTGGGAAAGGCTAGATAAGGCTTTGCATAGAGACAATAAGCTCCTAACTTAGGTATGGATCAATATGTTGATGGAAAAATGAGCACAAAATTAGCCAAAAATCTAGATAGGAACAAAAATAATTACCAATCCTTCTTGCTATTATCAAATATAAAACAAATCCAAAATGAAATTATTATGGCACATGTTTGTATCCCTGCGAAGGATTTACAGAACACTTTGGGGAAAAGAAGAAACTCTAAGTTCATGTTTGTATCCTTGCGAAGGATTTACAGAACATTTTGGGGAAAAGAAGAAACTCTAAGTTCATGTTTGTATCCTTGCGAAGGATTTACAGAACATTTTGGGGAAAAGAAGAAATTCTAAGTGGTAAGGAATTTTTTCATTGTCTGTGTAGTCTTATTTAATGGGTCCAATTTAATTCTAAGTATTAACAGGCGACACTTTTAACGAACTAATGTTTCCTAATTAGTTAGAATAATTTACAAAAAGCAGAATAATTCATTATCAATTTCTTCTTTTCTCAGAACAATTTATCACATCTTATGTTGTAAGTACAGTTATATGACAACGCATAATTAAATGATTTCAAATTTATCTTGAAATCTGAAAAATAAAATTGTGTTCAGTTGTTTGTTAGATGTGCAACCCATTAATAGTGTGATTCCTTAATTGTGCAAAATAGAGAGAATTTGTCTCCTCATAGACAAAAAGAAGCTTAACTTAATAACTTCTTAAATATTGCTTTATGAAATGATAAATAAATTGAATTAATGATAAATAAATTGAATTAAAAACAAGCAAATGAATCACGGTCAATTTTGTTTTAAACAACCACTCTTCAAAATTAATGTGCATAAAAGTTATTTAGTCTGAGGCTATTTTAACACAGGACGAAAGTCATTGAAATAGCTCTGATTGTAGCTTTCTGAATGACTCATGTCCATATGAAGACGCAAGTTGTGTTATAGACCAATAATCTATTTTCTTTTACTCTTGCCTCTCAATACAAGATTGCCTGTAACTGTTTTTTTTTAATCAAAAGCATGCAAAATGAGTCAATCATGCTACCTTGATTAAAAAAAATCTCTCCTATAATACAGACTTGTAATATGAAAAGAGTTATTTCCCCTAAATAATATAATAATGATAGCGAACAAGTTATCTCCCCTACCTGTTCATCTTCAGGCTCTTCCTCTGGGGAGGTAGTAATGTTAGCTCTGGTTACCGACTCAGGTTCGGGAGAGAAGGACTGATCCCTCACAATGATGTAATCTTCCTCATCCTCCGACTCTTCCGGCTTCGGAGACTCAAACTGTAACATATAAAGGGAGATAATTACTTAAATTATAAGTAAATTTTACCGCACTTCTTTCAAAAGGCATAACGCCATGTTGTAATACAAATTAACAATACCTTTTTAATTCGATTTATGAGCTTTCTTAGCTCTTGGAGTACATTAATTGCATTTCCAAAGTACTGCATACTACTGCGCCAATGCAGTCATCATATTTTGTCTCATATGTTGCCTATTTGCTTGTTAATATGAATTATGTATGTATTTGAGAATTGTATTGTTTATGTGCCAATAAAACTATTGAATTGATTTGAATTAATGTACTTCTATGATGATTATCAAGGAAGGAGAAAAGTGATAAACATAGAATGTAAGCAATTGTTTCTGGATCAACATGAAGATGATGATAATAATGATGATGATAAAGATCATGATATTAAAGATGATGATATTAAAGATGATGATACAGATGATAATAAAGATGATGATAAAGATGATGATATTAAAGATGATGATATTAAAGATGATGATAAAGATGATGATAAAGATGATGACAATGATTTTGTTGATGACGCTAATGATACTTACATCTGGTTCTGAGGGTTCCGGTTCAGGCGGCGGTGGAGGTGTCGGCTCCTTTGGTGGTGGTACAGGTTCTGGTGTTCGATCCTTGACTGGGGACACGGCCTCAATGGCAGTCTCTGGCTCAGGAGCCTCTTCTTCCTTCTTTTTGGCCTTCCCTTTACCCTTCTTGGCTGGCTTCTTGGCTACCTTGTCCTTGGCTGGAGCCTTTGGCTTGGCTTTCGGTTTGCCTTAAATGGTGTACAAATTTGTAAGCCATTGGAATTGGTAGAGAGTTATACAACCAACAGTTACTTCCCCTTTACCCTGGACTTCTATTAGACATTTCATAGTTAGCTCCCTTCTTCTTATAAGCCATTTGTTATCTCAATCTTGATAATAATTACCTTAACAGTTTTTCCATCTTATTAATGCATATATTGAACATGTATGCTGATAATTGCTTGAGTTCATTATGTTTTGATTCAATTACTTACCATCTCGTATTATCAAGTTTCAGATCTCCATCATTCTAGCTTTAGGCATAAAAAGATTTCAAGAACCAGTTTAATGGCGGGTCCTGTTTATTGTATTATATAGTGTATATCTGAGGTTCAATGAAACACTACAGTAAGTGCATATACATGTAGTGTTGCATTGAACCTTTTATGTGAACTTTTGGTTAAGAATAAAGTTAAATAAAATTATCAGTATTTTTATAATGACAAATTGTTCTTGACCAGATCTATAACAAATAATCTATTGGGATCCTCTAAATGAAAATGTTTGAATACCTCATGAAAATTGCATTTTACTAGTCTTGATGTTGCATAGTTGAATAACATTCATTAGGAAATGAATAAAATGAGCTAACTTGTAATAAAATTATTCTAGTATATCTGCCAAATTCCTATAAAAAATAGAAGCTTTAAAAAAACTGTCAAAAGAAAAAAAAACCAGCAACCTGTGAAAAAGAAATTGAAGAAAAAGATTAAATGACAAACAAGTTGATCATTAAAAGCAGTATCATCTTTAAACAAAATAAATTCTTAAGTAATCTTTATTTTCTTAGTTGTATTTACTAAACAATTTCCCTGCATCTCATTCCATTATTAAAAGAAGATGTCAAATCTTAATTATCCCCATTAAGACATATTAAAGCAATCTGGTAGAACAACAACTGACCTTTGGAAATATTAGCTTAGAAACTTGACCTAGTGAAACTTTGAACCAAAGCTAAATCCACCTCTTCCACATGGCATACAACTGACTGGTTTGTTGGATTGAAGAATGATGCTGTTTAACCCTTTACCAAATGTCAAATTTTTCAAGTGTCCCAAATTGAAAGAGTTTGCAGACGACATTTCAAAATGTGATGAAATTGGAAAATAATCTTCTGATAGGGAAGAAAACATTGTGGGAAAAGGAGAAATTGCTTGAGTCAAGCAATTTCTCCTTTTCCCACAATGTTTTCCAGAGTCGTCTGCAACAAACTGGTGAAACGTCTTTATTGTTTGGTAAAGGGTTAAACAGTATTTCAGTTATATCATAGATGTCAGTTCATCTATCATACAAAATGCAAATCTGCACAATACTCTTTCCACGCCATTGACTGATGTCCAACATGAACTAATGTGTTTATTTTATGTCAGAAGGAATACTGGCTAAACTTGAGTTTGAACACAGGGCCCTCTGTATGCCAAGTCAGAGAGAGAATCTCAACTCAGCTACTGATCATTTTCATTAGAATATAGAACCATGGATAAAGCATTGTCATCTTCATTGATACTCATTGTGTAATAATGTTTTCAATAATTGCCATAGTCATAATCAGTTTATTCACTGGTTTAATTTGAGATAATTAAGGAAAGGAGTAATGTTCTGTTTGACACTAGATCGACTCCCTTGATAAAAGAGCTAAAAGTAAAAAGTAATTTCTGAAATACAAATTCAATATATAGACAAGATATTGTAAGCTACTATAAAGAATTATACAGAAATAGGCGATATATATCCAGACATTCTACTGAAATGAGAAAGTGTCATGCAAATAATTATTACTCAAGATATATCCTATATAAAGAAAGCATTTGTAATAGATGTATGCTGAAAAACAAGAGTAAAATCTAGGCAATAAAGGCTTTGATATACTATAATACAAATATAAGGGAAATTGTGAAGACTAAGTTATAAAGAGTATATCCATCTGTATAGATGTTATATAAACAAATGCAAGGAATGGAATATATAGAGGTGTGCATATAAGATAAAGAAATATGAAGAGCTTAAAAGCGTATTATAGAGATATGCTTAACCCTTTCCCAAACAACAAATTTTCCACTCTCCCAAATTGAAAGAGTTTGCAGATGCCATTTCAAAATGTGACGAAATTGAAAAATATTCTTCAGATAGAGCAGAAAACTTTGTGGGAAAAGGAGAAATTGCTCTTAGCGAGCAATTTCTCCTTTTCCCACAGTGTTTTCCAGAGTAGTCTGCAACAAAGTGGTTAAATGTCGTTATTGTTTGGTAATGGGTTAAAGAGGGATGGAGATATACAAAGCCAAGCTCATAAAGAAAAGTGGTTACTTAGAGATGCTAAAAAATGAAGGGTTGTATAGAGGCATGCTTAATCAGAGAAAACAATAAATAGAGGAGGAATGCTAGTAAAGAAAATGGATTATAATAAGACAGGCCAAAAAATAGAAAGGATGATATAGAGACAAATGTTCATAAAATAAGTGTTTATTGAAGTGACATGCTTATCAAGAAAGAGTTATAAACCTATGAAACAAGCATGTAATATAGAAAAGCAGCTTCAAAGATGCATGCTTAAATCAAAAGGGGTTACCGGTATATAGAGACATTTGCTGATAATTGAAAGGGGTTTATAGAGATAAATGCTAATAAAGGAGAGGGGTTATACATAGACACATGCTAATAAAGGAGAGGGGTTATATAGAGATATATGCTAATAAAGGAGAGGGGTTATATAGAGATATATGCTAATAAAGGAGAGGGGTTATATAGAGATATATGCTAATAAAGGAGAGGGGTTATATAGATATATATGCTAATAAAGGAGAGGGGTTATATATAGACAGATGCTAATAAAGGAAAGGGGTTATATATAGACAGATGCTAATAAAGGAGAGGGGTTATATATAGACAGATGCTAATAAAGGAGAGGGTTATACAGAGACACATGCTAATAAAGAAGAGGGGTTATATAGATATATATGCTAATAAAGGAGAGGGGTTATACATAGACACATGCTAATAAAGGAGAGGGGTTATATATAGACAGATGCTAATAAAGGAGAGGGGTTATATAGATATATATGCTAATAAAGGAGAGGGGTTATATATAGACAGATGCTAATAAAGGAGAGGGGTTATATATAGACAGATGCTAATAAAGGAGAGGGGTTATATAGATATATATGCTAATAAAGGAGAGGGGTTATATATAGACACATGCTAATAAAGGAGAGGGGCTATACAGAGATATATGCTACGTAAGGAGGGGGGTTATCATTCTTACGTGGTGAGGTTGGTTGGGCAGGGGGCAAACCAGGATAAATTTTGGTGTTTTCTTTGGTATGATCAATTGGGCCCGCTATAGGAAAGAAAACATGACATACTTATTAGGGTATTTTATATCAAACTGAATAGACAATTTTTTAAGTCAGCTTTTTTCTAGAAAGCTAGACTATATACTATGGTTACAGGCTTTTTTTCTATATAGACATTTCATAAAATAGTTCAGCCATAGTGGGGTTGTGTATGGAACTGTTGATCACCACATCAACTTGAATTTGATGTCCACTGCTATTCTGAAAACTAGATAGAAATCAATTTGTCTCAATATTATAAGAACTTATACTAAATAATCCTAGGAGCTACATGTATTTATCATTTATCTTAAATTAACTTATGTCAAAGGAAAGAACTGAATTGACTCATAAGTTATTAAATAAATAAAATTTCAATTACTTTGGCATTGTCCTTCTAAGTTTGTCTTTTATAGCAGAATTGTTAAAGTAGAACTTTTCTCTATACATCATAGTTTGCTCGAATTAATCTTCTAACAAATTTATGCTGGAGAAGCATATAATTAACCAAATCCCTGTAATTGGAGGCAACAGCAGCTAACAGAAAATGACATTTTAAAACCATTGAGAGGAAAGGGTAAGCTTAAAATCTTAAAGAATTCTTAAATTAGCACAAAACCACTTCTACCCAAATAAATTGATTCTCTTCATTTCAGATTTAATGACAAGAACAAATTAAAAGAAACAGCATACATCAATCATAATGTGTGAACAGTTGATCTTATACATTTTATATATGTACTAGATGGGGAAATATTTATTGTGACAAAAAGGAGACATTGCTCATCATGAGTAATGTCTCCTTTTGTTACAATGATTTCTGTAATCATCTGCAAAAAGAAAGTGCTAAATTTAGTTATCATCTAAATGAAGGAAAGGATAAAATACAGTGCAGTTATTGTGCTTATAAAACACTTCAATCAAAACAATTAATATATCAGTCCGGATATATACAGTGTGGCGGTATCAATCAAACAATGCTGGGTCCAACTCAGTGCTGACAGCTCACCAATATCTTGAACTGGAGGCTCTTTCTCTTTCAGAACATTTGGTTCAAGGTTCTTCGCTTTGTCTCCAGACTTAATCAGGCCTGTTACTTTCTTTGTTGCTTCCGCAAGCGCTTCTTTCTCAGCTTTTTTTACATCTTTTGCTGGTTCCTCTTCCTTAGGTTTTGGAGGTTCGGGAACCAGGGTTTGAGGAATTTCTGGTTTTGGTCGAGTTTTTGTTTTGGGTGTTTTTGTCTTCCTCACTACATGTAGTAAATATCATTGGATTCAGTTATATTTATCCCTTATCTATTCTCTTAAAAATCTATTACAATTTTCTTCTATAAAAATAAGATACAAGCATTTGAAAGATTGAAATAATATTTATAAAAAATCATAGTTCGTATCCAAAGAAAAGAAAGATGAGTTTGTTGGCAGACCTTTTCAAAAATTGTAAAATTGTAGAATAAAATGTTCATAATGTATTTTATATTGAACAAAAACAAAACCATCACATTAAAACAAAGAAATTCTTATCAAGATAAAGTTTTGCGTGGTAGTGCTAGTCAAAATATCTTGCGTTATCAGTATTTGAAATACAACATAGTGATTTCAGTTGTCAATTTTGCATTTTAGAAGTACATATGCTTCCTTTCTTAATCACATAATAAGGGTTCAATGCAAGACTATAGTAAGTCCTTCATGAATGTAAAGCACTTACTATAGTCTTGCTTTTAAACCCTTGATAAAAAGGTTTCTCATTGGCTATAAATATAAATCACATCATATTTTCACAGCTCATCACAATCGTGAAGTAATTAACTCTGTATTGTTTTGAGATCTCAATTTAATTCTCCAGCTCGGTAGAAAAAGATTCATTTGGCAGGCAATTATAGGAAGAAAAAATAATCATGTGTTAGGGTATTCAAAAAAGGGAAAAATTACTGTAAATACTTAATATCTGAGGATTGTATGTGAATTGACAGGTCTTGAAAATTACTCAAACAATTACCTTGGATTAGTTCAAACTTATGTATTAAAATTCGCACAACTTAAAGTAATCAGTTTTCTGCTCTCTGGATAAATAATTCACAGATGAGAAAATTTGAAAGTCAAAATAAAATGTCATTATACAATTAAAAATAGCTTTTGAAAGCATGATCAATTCAGGAAGCGACAATTTATGTAAGTATGTACACTTTATATGCAGTAGATCTCAAAAGTGATGTGCTGTCACTCTTGGATTAAAATACATGTTAACCCTTTCCCAAACGACAAATTTTCCCATGTCCCAAATTGAAAAAGTTTGCAGAGGACATTTCAAAATGTGATGAAATTGAAAAATATTCTTCAAATAGAGCAGAAAACCTTGTGGGAAAAGAAGAAATTGCTCTTTTTTCCACAATGTTTTCCAGAGTCGTCTGCAACAAAGTGGTTAAATGTCGTTATTGTTTGGGAAAGTGGGTGGGGGATTTGCAACCAGTGATTGTCAATCATGCAAGTTATTTTTGGGGTAAAACCAGATACCTTTTTCACTCGACTTCTCTTTGGATTGTTTGGATTGTTTCGAACCACCTGAGACTGCTGAATTCTTAATTTCTAAACAATATGGGAATGACAAATTAGATGGAGAATCTATCAAATGCTATAATATCTATAACAAGCAAAATTCTAAGAGTGTACACACCAAGGATACAGTGTAAGACTACAATAAGTGCTTCAAGTTTGTGAAGCACTTATTGTATAGTTATGCATTGAACTCTTGCATGTAAGAAATTGATAGATTGAGAAAATAACAATAGGTTATCATTTGGTAATGTCTTGAATTTAAGGTCAAGTTATGTTTAAAAAAAAAAACAGATGCAAATGCAACAAAATGGTTTACACAATTTTTTATTATGTATTCATAATAACAAACAAAATAAAAGTGAAAACATGCAAAAAAACAAGTAAAGGAAGTCACAAATGCAGAGAAACTAACAGCACCATAAAAATCATTTGTATTGATTGGCTTATATCAGTTAACTTAAAAATATTAAGATGAACTAATAATGAGAACACAATAATTGTAAATCAATCAATAGCATCAACTAAATCTTAATAAAAATTCTATATAACAAATTGTTGCTGGAATCTCACTTCTCATCAAAAGCTAAAAGGTAGCGTTAAAATCTATGAAATAATGTCTAAATATGCCCAAATCAATGAATAAATCATTCATTTTAATGAAAGACTATATCAATATTTCTAATAGAGACCTTTACATACAGAAATATTAGACAGAGTCTTTTAAACATTATCAGTTTCCTTTGTTAACCATTAACCAAACGCCAAATTTTCGAATGTCCCAAACTGAAAGAGTTTGCAGACAAAATTTCAAAATATTGCGAAATTGACAAATAATCTTCTGATAGGGCAGAAAACATTGTGGGAAAAGATGAAATTGCTCGTTAAGAGCAAGTTCTCCTCTTCCCTCAATGTTTTCAAGAGTCGTTGTTGTCAACAAACTGGTGATGGATTAAGCAACCACCTGTTTTTACACTTCACTTGACCCATCATTAAGAAGACCACTGATTTATTTCGAACATGCATAAAACATGCTTTTAATCCAAATTCTAGAGCTTTTCTCAGTGTCTTAATAGCCAAATTGACCAATGACTACCTTTTTTTAAAGATCATCTAAATGAAATCCCATTATTGTCTGCCTTGATTCTCAGATTTAACCACAGTATGTGAAATAGCCAAGAAAAAAGCAAACAAGGGACAAATCAGTTTACTGTATCTAATTGCAATGTTTTTTAGTTGTCATTCACAAGTGAGATTTATTCACAAATAACTCGCTTGAAGGCTATCAATTATTGATGGAAAATAATAAAATGGTCATCATGAGTATTTTCTTTTAGAACAAAAATGCCAACTGTGATAAAAGGTTAATGCAAGGTGCCCTTTAAACCATAAAATGGTCATGATAAAAACAGATGCATCACATCATGTTCCTGATTGCAATGCAGTGAAGAGCATTAAACCACAACAATTTTCTTTTAAAAACATGAATATCAAATTGTGAAATGGTTCAAATTAATGAACTGTGCACAAAATTACAAAAAAATGCAATATATTGTATTCCATAGAACCATAAATTGGTTCACAGATATAACAATCTGTAGAATATGTACTTAATGAATATGAAGTGAAATAAAGTGAACTGAAGTTCATCAACAAGTGTAATGCATTAAAACATGATCTTATTTGTATCAACCATTCCCTTCATATACGGATATGTATTTCATCTCATTCACAGAAACAGGCTAAAACAACTATTGCAGCAAAAGAAGAAATTGCTCATGATGAGCAATTTCTCCTTTTGTCACAATTGTTTCTGCACAACACAACGGAGAAGGCGGTGATTTTCATATTTCAAAATTGCCATCTACTGTTGCTCTAATTTTGGACAACTTCTCAAATCCCATATGATTCAGGAGGTATGTCAAGGGTGTGATGCAAGATCATAGTAACTCACTCCCATATGATTCAGGAGGTATATGTCAAGGGTGTGATGCAAGACCGTAGTAACTCACTCCCATATGATTCAGGAGGTATATGTCAAGGGTGTGATACAAGACCGTAGTAACTCACTCACAAATGTGATGCATTTACTGAGGTCATGCATTCAACTCTTGATAAGTGTAGTGCATTATGTAGTGCATAGAACCATTGATTGACAAAAAAATGGTTGACATGAAAGTGTGATCCAATCAAACACAGAATGGTGTGTGTGTGTGTGACCTCAAACAATACCCTCACCAGTTTTCTCTTTTGTTTTTTCCTTCGTTTTCTCCTTCACTGGAGCTTTTTCCTCTTTCTCTAGTTCCGGTTCTTCATTAATTCAAAAGACATTTTTATATGGTTGACGTAAAATATAACTAACTTTTACCTGGCTGCAAAAGTGAATGGTAACATACTATGTACAGTGTAGTACCAAATAAAAATACATTGATCTCTGCTTTCCACAATCAGTAAAACTAAGTCAACTAACAACATGTAAAAAATAATCAAATATCTAAAATAATCTTTACTTTTTTTAAGCTTACTAAAATGACATATCAAATAGAAATTAGATATGCCCTATATAAACTCATATTGATAGGAATCAATGACTACTCAGTTATCAAATTGAATCACAATATTGAACAAACAATGTTATGGAAAATGGATTTGGAAAACTAAATCATAATGTTTTTTGCATCATTTTCTTAAGCTATACAGGTACATTTATCTAATTTTGGCAACAAAACAACAAATCAAAGTTTTAACATATTGATATGAAAATTATCATTGAAAACAAAATGTTAAATGGTTGTATATCATACAAGCATTTATAATTTAGAATAGTTTTTACAAGTAGAACAATAAACATGATATATCAATTATCTGAACAAATTATGTTTTTTTTTAAACATGCACAATCAAAAGGTAAATAAATAAAACAATGCACACACCCTGGATTAAATTAGTAGACAAAACAAGTTAGTTAAAACAATAATGAATGTAAAAATTGCAGAGGTAAAACAGCTCTTTGATTCTACAAACCAATCCCAAAAACTAAACAATCTATATGGATGTTTGGATTGGGGGTTTAAGTCCTTTTTCAACAGAATTTTAGTCATGTCACAGGTTGATCCGATCTTTTAACCCTTTCCCGAACAGTAATGACATTTGACGACTTTGTTGCAAATGACTATAGAAAACATTGTGGGAAAAGGAAAAATTGCTCGTAACGAGCAATTTTTCCTTTTCCCACAAGGTTTTCTATTCTTTCTGAAGAATGTTTTTCAATTTCATTAAATCTTGAAATGTCTTCTGCAAACTCTTTCAATTTGGGACAGTCGAAAATTTGTTGTTTGGGAAAGAGTTAATACTCCTAGGGTTTGCTTTCCAGACCTAAGCAACATCCATTCAATGCAGCTGACTAGATTTCCCCATGATTATAATTAATGAAGACATTCATAAATCATGTCACATTGACTTCATAGCATAAAGAGTACAGTGTTATACATTGAGTGTTCAATGCAAGGCTTTAGCTAGTCAATTATTTTGGAGAATGACCAACTTACACAAGACTCCCAAAATATTTATCTAATAAATTGTAGAAATCAAAGAGTTTCAACTTATCACCAACCATTCCCCAATCTTAAATATTTTCTTACACCAAATACGATGGCAATAAATAAAAAAAAATGAGGAAAGGGCATAACATTTGAAACATGTCCATGAACAAATGCACTGAAATACTTGATTTTCTTGCTTATTACTTGATAATTCATTAAACCAATTCCTTCTATTGAGATTTTATGACAGGTATGAATTGACTGCAGACACCAACCATAAAGTATGCAAAACAGAATATTAATTTGAAACAATTTGGAGTTAAGGACAAATGGCTCATAATAAATCCTTTTTCCTAGAATCACAATGCTTTCCCAAAGCTTCTGCTGCAGTTATATTCATTCAAATAAGTACCGCGATATATAACAGAAAGGGTAAAAATGTCCGTACTAATTAAGATATTTAATATTGAGGGTTCAATGCAATACTATAGAAAGTGCTTCATAATTGTGAAGCACTTACTATAGTCTTGCATTGAACCCTCATATTATACTTTAATTATCATGTTTAACAATGTTCAAGAAAATTTGTTATTTTTTCAGAGTTGTTCCAAACAATAACACCATGATTATCATTACAACAAAATCCTACACTCAAGCATGTTAAATGCATGAAATAACTGTCATAACATAACGGAAAAGAACATGAAAATATCAAAAGAGCAACTTGATAAAAATTTCATTTGTGCGATGTTCATGGATAGTATTAGTGTCAATCAACTCGGGGTTTAAATAGTTCTCACCTGGTTGTTTGTATAACTCTTCTAACTCCTTCGTATTTTTTACTTTACCTGAGTATTACAAAACTTGGCATTTTAATTGTCATATTTTTTCAGATTTTTAAAGTGCCTTAAACTCGAGAAAATCTTAAAGTATCCCCTTCGAATAACTCAAGAACTTATTCATGACCGTAAATGGCTATCCATGAATACATAACTTTTTCATGAAATTCAAGAACAGGTTCATGAACATCAAGTACAGGTCCATGAATTCGATCCTTGATGGCAGCCATCTATTTCACCGTTGAGTGTCCTTGGGTAAGAAACATTTACTAGCCTAGTACTAGTACCTCATCCAGGGAAAATTGGACTAAAATACTTAAGACTGAATCCTGTTTACTAAAGGAAAAACAAAAACAAACATTTTTTCTAAGCCAATATTTGCTCTCCTAATTGTATATGATAGAGCAATGGTAGGAGTCAGATGCATTCACATGATTAAAAGTTGGAAGGAATATTGACTGAGCTGGATCTCAAACTCATGACCTCTGTATTCTAAGTCAGATGATTTAATGATTGAATTAATGAGGTTTTTAAAAGGTAATTGTTCACAGATGTTAGGAAATTTGAAAGTTAAAAAAAAAAGTTTTTAAAACAGCACAACAGCTGTGCTTTTATATGATACACACTGAAGAATAGTCTTTGGAGGCAAAAAGGTTGTTTTAAAACCTTTAAAGTGTGTAAACAGTGAACATGTATTTTAATCCAAAAGCATGCTTTTGAGATTTATTGCATATAAACTGCACATGCTTAGATTAATTGACTTGTCCTGAATTAATTATGCTTTCAAAAGCTACTTATCTTATTGTATATCAAAAACAATATAAAAACCGTTTTGTTTCTATGACATTTCTTTTCAACTTTCAATTTTTTTCTTCTGCGAACAAGCACCTTTAAACTTTTAAATACTACAAATATTTCCTTTAAATGGAGAAATAATATGAACATAGACTTACCAACAACAAACTCTTCTTTCTTCTTGCTCTTCTCTGACACCTTACTCTTTTTGTCCTCACTCTTCTCACTAACAGCGTCACCTTCCGATTTCTTCAGGGACGACTGTAATATAACATTTACACTTGTTTGTATGGGGCTTTGGATTAGATCAGAGTCATTAACTGACACAGGTCCCATATGAGTCCTCTTCATCAGTGCCATACCTACATTTTTCAGTTCTGGAACGGCTTTCCTTGAAGCACCAATACTAGGCTAGGGCTCTGGAGAGACTTGCCAAAGGCCACTCAAATGAAACCAGAAATTCCGGTGGGGCTCGTCACCGGAACCCCCGAGTTCTGAGTCCACCACCTTAACCACTGAGCCACGCAGGACCCTTTATCACTGTGTCAACAGTGTTTCAGTTATTTTACAACTTTCCTGGATTTCACCAGTACTTAATGGCATAGCTCTGCAGTGTCATGCCCAAGAACCTGCCCTTTGATAAAAACTTAGTGCCCATGGTGGGGATTGAACCTGGCAGCCATGTGTCTTAAGTCCTAACCACTGGACCACAAATATCATTTACAGTCTAACTTGTGTTAGGAAACAACCCTTTTAAGCAGCCAACCTGCCTTAAACAGCCACTACATAAAGTACCGTTGTTAGATTTATAGTGTACATCAATTGTGTTTAGCAGCCAACCTATCTTAAACATCCAATTTACTATGTCCCACAGGCTGGCCTCTTAACACAAGTTTGACTGTACATTACAAACAAGATGTTGGATCAGTCCAGACAGAAGCAGGGTAGCATTTTACTCTCAAGATCTTATGCATAGATCGTGCATAAGTTCAACAAAACAACATTCTCTCTTATTTCAATATTGAGAAAAGCAATATTGCAAAGTAAGACATCACTTGAGGCATCTCACTGAGGCGCCTCCAATGACGTATTACATTTCACTATTGTTTGCTTGATTACAAGTATTATCCATGTATATCATTTTATACTCAAACTAATATTTTCCTCAAGTTGTATAGTAAACCAAAAGATTTTGGACTGGTCTAGACAAAACATTATGCATACAAGACTATATTAAAGGTTACAAATCATGATGAGTATTCTTGATTCTTTAAATCAGTCTTGATTTCCATGGCTCTATTTCCCATCATTCGACACAATTATGACAAGTTCATGCAACATGATATATTCAATTAAAAAGCTATCTAAAAAAACATCTATAATTGGTATCCATATAACATGCCACATGGCATAAATAGTTCTTCATCAAGTACAAAGATATTCTTAAAGTTATGATACTTTCCTAAAATGTTCCCCAAATTTGATGTGGAAGCACTAGTAAACCATTACAAGCTGATTATTTGTGAACAGTAAAATTCCTTTTCTAAAATCATTACTACAGAAAATAGACCTTATGGCTATAGTTGGTTGTCTAAAATTTTGAAAGTATATTTACAAGTTCAAGTGTTATAGTTAATGAACCAGAGAACATGCATATAATATCTAAACATATATACATGTAAAGCATAAGTTTCATTGTGCAACAATATCAAAATCAAAGTATCTAAAATTTAAACTCCCTAAACTGATTGCAAATACCATAGAGATCATATATAAGTAAAACATTGTGACCTAAGGTGAATTTAAGCAGTTTGAAAAAAAAAGGAATGCTTAAATTACTTGATCACTCATTTGCATCAAGTTTTTACAAGTCTTTTGAATGCTTGGTATCAAAATTCTCAGCATCAATCCACTCCCAAAAGGAAAAGAATTGAGAAATTCATTTATAAAGCAGTGATCTGGTTGACTGTTGATGAATAATGATCTATATTTTAATGGTTTCCCTGATATTTAAGTGAGAGGTCCATTTTGTAAGGAACAATGGACAGCGATCATAACACAAGAAAGATTATGACAAAAGAAGAAATTGCTTGAGTCAAGCAATTTCTTCTTTTGTCATAATGGTTTTTTGTGATGTTTGTAGCAAGAGCATTTAAATAAGTAAATATGAGGCACAGATAAAATAGTGACAAAGCCGTGTGATATATATAGATTTACAAAACCAAATCACCTTGGTTCCCATATTTCTTAACTGTGGATGATTTTTGATAATTAAAATAAAATCATAAGCAATTTAGAGTCTGTAAATTGCAGCATTCATTGCAAGTTATTTATAAAAGAGATTAAATATATCTATGGGCGTACATTATCAATGCATTGATAATAGCTGCCTTGACTCAGTCATTTAACGTTAATATATTTAATGGCATAGTATTAAATAAATTTGGTGAAAAGATTTTGAATTGGGTTTTACGTTTTTTTTAATTTAGCTTCGGGTGATTAATTGTCAAACTGAAAATCGTTGTGTTCAAAGAAAGAATTGCAACTAATTTTGCTGTGAATATAACTATATGACCTAAAAATTACTTATTGACTTTATCATATTGGTTTTATATCACTTCAATAGTTTTTCAGTAATTTTGTGATGCAAGACTCATAATGATGGTGGAAGACCTGGGTATAATCCGTAAGTTTCCCCGTAAGTTTTTCAGAAGACTGCCTCTCATGAAAATCCAAAAGCCGTCACTGGACTTTGATACTTCAAGGAGAGAGATCATGTGGTTTCAAGTTATTTACTCTAACCATAGGCCATGTGTCAAAAAGCAATTTTAAATTCTGAGTTTCATTGGTATCTAACACCATTGATAAGTAAAAAGGGCCGAAAACGTTATGACATTGATAGATCTGCATGAAAAATATATTGAGAATGAGTGGCTAGTTGAGTCTTTAATCAAATGAAATCATTCTGTAATTCGTACACAGCATATTTCTGGTTAAAAATTGAAAAAGTTAATAACCCAGTAGACTAATTAGGGATTGATTATTTCAAAAGATTTACTCAAACACTAATAAGTTTATCCTTTTCCCAAACAACAAATTTTCAACTGTCCCAAATTGAAAGAGTTTGCAGACGACATTTCAAAATGTGATGAAATTGGAAAATAATCTGATAGGGCAGAAAACCTTGTGGGAAAATGAAAAATTGATCATTACGAGCAATTTCTCCTTTTTCCACAATGTTTTCTAAAGTTGTCTGCAACAAAGTGGTCAAATGTCATTATTGTTTGGGAAAAGGTTAATTATTGTTACCATGGATACCTTTTCAAGGTCATCTATAGCTTTCTGGAACTCCTCTGCATCTGTCTTAGATTTGAACGACACCCCAGACTTTGGTGTTTTTGTACCAGCGGCATCATCAGGCAGGGAACCTTGAATCAAACAAGCATCATTTTCATTATAGGAAATATCCAAATAACTTGTCATTTACATCAATAAAAAAAGTACAAATCATCCTCATCATCTACATTATAACAAATATTCAAATCAGATATTCATCAAAGCAAATAGCCAAATTTGTGTTTGCTTCTTTTTATTCAGGGCTAAATGCACTAAAAAAAAAAAGTTTTATGAGCTTTTCCCCTACTTATGCTTCGTACATTGTATATAATATTCAGTGGTACCAGTAATAGGCTTGGATAATATGTCTTACCATAGGACAATCTAAATTTAGCATCTTCTTAGGACTTTCGATCTCAGGTTCCTTATTCGACTTATGTAGACGATTTACACGACCTGATATGAACGAAATGATTTTTCTTAAATTTTATTTCATAATGAGTTCTTACATGGTGTCAACATTATTTCAGGTATGTTGCAACTCTTAATGATGGATGAAGACCACATACTCAATTGATCCAAATGCCATCACCCGGATTTAAATCCAATTTTTGCATTCTTACTGCAAGGCCACAGAGGGCCCCTGGTAAAATGACAAATAATAAGACTCTTACCTGCAACCAAGGAATGAGGCCCAGACATGCTGCCTTTCTTAGAACCAACTTCTGAACCAGCTTTCTCTGACGGTGACTTCTGGGATTGTTTGTCAGCCTCCCCGTACTTGATAACATCCAACTCTCCAATATCAACATTCTGACTTCTTTCGGGTATAGATATTCTCTTATTGGCATCATCTGTAATTATCAGGTTAATTTGTTAATTGATGTTTGTTTCATATACATATTATGTATAATATATATTAAGTCGAATCGTTGCCAAAATTAATATACATTTATCGAAAAGTGTCTGTTAATCTAAACTTCAAATTCATAAAGCAGCAAATTGTAATCTATCATGAATTCCATCTTGCAATCCACATTTGCCGAGAGTATTGTTCTTTAATAGTCTAAGATGCACTTTTTGAGCATGATTTGTATCAATTCAAAGATAATTCTCTCACAATCCATGTTGACTTTATAAGTTTTAAGCTGAATTGAAAGTAGGAAAACTGCAGGCAAGTGTTTTTTAAACCTATGATAGCTTGACAAATTCTAAAGTAATATCTTTATATTTTGAATTCCATGGGAATTAAGCTATTCATGTCAATAAAGGTGATATTAATGTGAGTTCTTTTAAATAATGTTTTTCACATCACATATAGAAAAAAAAAAATCTTAATGCACACACTAAAAATAGCCATTCGCTGTTGCTTTCAAATAGAACTAAAAATTATATTTTGGGGGAATAGGGTTTACCAAAAATCTAGAAGTAATTGCAGAAAGTCCTACCATCATCTGCATTATAATGAACACAATAAATATTAACCAATTAGGGATCTATAAAATAAAGGTATCTATGTTGATTTTTAACCCTTTACCAGGACTCTCAGGGCTTTTGTTAGCATTTTTCTCTTGGGACAATAAGTAATTCCTCATATCCCTTTCGAAAATGGAGATATTTATTAAATGGATGTCACTTCTTCCAACAAAAGACAACAAATTGGCCTCTTTTGAATTTGGAACAAATAATATAATGTTACTTGGTAAAAGTTAAATAATTGCCAATGAGGGTTCAGTAGTAAAGAAAGTACTTCACCCTTGTGAAGGTCCTGCCTTGTATTGATAGCTCAATTTGTATATAAATGATGAATAAGATCTGAGGCCAATTGTCATAACTATCACCAGTTAGCAAAACTATGTTGATAGCTCAATTTGTAAATAAAAGATGGATAAGATCTGAGGCCCATTGTTATAACAATCACCAGTTAGCAAAACTATGATTAATAAAAACAAAAAAAAGAGGATTGAAAACGCAGGGATCAATGTTGTTTGACATACCTATATCATCAATATACATGTATACAATTATAAAATGATAACGTAGGTCACATAATGTCAAATGACATTGGTCCCTGCATTTGAAATAATCCAGTCCAAAACTTAACAATCTCAATTTTTTATATTTGTTTAGTAGGATTTATAATCATTGCCAACAGTGGTTCAGTTATGTTACAACTTTCTTGGGACTCACAAGAACTAGACACTGAAGCGTCTTGGCAAATGACACTCCCATGAAACCAATGGGGCTCTAACACGGGATTCCCCTAGTTTAAAGTGAGTCACCCAAACCACAGAGCCATGAAGGAGCCCATTTTAGAAGTATAACAAATAGTCCATGGTTTTGATTGAAAGATAAAAAACATGTCAATAATCATAACATGCATCAGTCATTGCATTACACTTTCAGCTCTTTTGTCCAAATTATCTCTATTTAGTTGCAGACAACTTTCTGTGTTATTATCCTTATTTACAAATAAGCTTTTGACGATTTTGCTTTTGTCCAAATTATCTCTATTTAGTTGCAGACAACTTTCTGTGTTATTATCCTTATTTACAAATAAGCTTTTGACGATTGCTTTTGTCCAAATTATCTCTATTTAGTTGCAGACAACTTTCTGTGTTATTATCCTTATTTACAAATAAGCTTTTGACGATTTGCTTTTGTCCAAATTATCTCTATTTAGTTGCAGACAACTTTCTGTGTTATTATCCTTATTTACAAATAAGCTTTTGACGATTTGCTTTTGTCCAAATTATCTCTATTTAGTTGCAGACAACTTTCTGTGTTATTATCCTTATTTACAAATAAGCTTTTGACGAATTGCTTTTGTCCAAATTATCTCTATTTAGTTGCAGAAAACTTTCTGTGTTATTATCCTTATTTACAAATAAGCTTTTGACGAATTGCTTTTGTCCAAATTATCTCTATTTAGTTGCAGACAACTTTCTGTGTTATTATCCTTATTTACAAATAAACTTTTGACGAATTGCTTTTGTCCAAATTATCTCTATTTAGTTGCAGACAACTTTCTGTGTTATTATCCTTATTTACAAATAAGCTTTTGACGATTTGCTTTTGTCCAAATTATCTCTATTTAGTTGCAGACAACTTTCTGTGTTATTATCCTTATTTACAAATAAGCTTTTGACGATTTGCTTGTATTGTTGCAACGGAAGTTTAAACAAACTACTGAGTTAAACATACATTATAGGCCAATTAATCTTTCATTAAATATTTGTGACAGTTGTCTGCTACACAGATTTCAAATGTTCTACAACAAGAAACGGAAAAAATATCTTTGAGGTTTCTATCTACAAAGAAAATAAATTTCTATGTGAAGTAGTCCAGATAAACTGTATATTATGCATATCTCTTTTTTCTAAAATTGTGTCTCAATTTATAAAAATACTCAATAGAACAAATTCCCAAATTACCAATTAAATATAGCAAAACATCAGAATAATTTGTACAAAAGTAACACTATTTTTCCCTTTCAATTTATCTGGACTATAACAACTTACCGGTGTTGTTTGATAATAATTTTGGATGTGTCTTTCCATTTCCCTTGGAAAATTGCACTTTTTCTAAAAGCATTTATTGTAAGATGAGATTTCTTTTTATACCAACAATACCCTATTACTTAAAAGATCTCTTTTCAAAATCATTTAATATACTGAACGATCTTCTGCAAAGTCTTTTACTAAAATCCCATATCAACTGTTCAGTGCAAGACTATATCTAAAGCTTCACAAACATGGACCACTTAATATGGTCTTGCATGAAACTGAACCCTATACAGGGGACTATGTGACTAGCCAAAATTGAAAGGTCCAGCAGATAGCAAAAATGATGTGAGCATTTTTCTTTTGAGCCATTAAATAGAAACCATAGTGACAAAAGGATAAGTTGCACTTTAAAGAGCAATCTATCTTTGATGATACAGTGTTTTTTAAGTCTTTAGCAGCAGATTTGTTAAAGTGATATTATAGAGAGAGCAGTTGAATCATTAAACCTAAAATTGGGGATCATCAAAATGGAAGATTAGCTGTAGTATTGCATGGAACTTGTGATCTATCATTTATATACACTTATCTAATATAACCTGTGTTAAAAAGGATATGAATAAGAACAAAGTTTATGCTTTTCATTAACCCTTTCCCAAACACAAAATTTTCGACTGTCCAAAATTGAAAGAGTTTGCAGACGATATTTCAAAATGTGATGAAATTGAAATATAATCTTCAGATAGAGCAGAAAACCTTGTGGGAAAAGGAAAAATTGCACATTACGAGCAATTTCTCCGTTTCCCACAATGTTTTCTAAAGTTTTCTGCAACAAAGTCATCAAATGTGGTTATTGTTTGGGAAAGGGTTAATATTCTTATTGAGGCCCTTATTATTTCAACATAATCCTGACTAAGACTCTCTCACCAACACTTTCAAGCACTCATTTCTTTGTCGTCATGCTATCATTCATTCCATATGAAAGTTTGCCTAATATTTTATAGCGTCAAAGGACGTTTATGATTGAAGTGATTAATGTTGTGAAACATGACATTGACCAATATGGAGTACATGTAGTTTGATATGATATAGATGTGAGACACAATATCAACCTTACAATACTTACTTTTACCACCAGCTTGGTAGATATGTCCTTTCTCAACACCTCCCATAGCCTCTGAGATCTGACGATTACGAGATCGAATGTAGCTCCGCCCCGTCTCCTCATCCTTCACGATTTCGATATCTCCAAGAGTCAGCTCGGAACTGGATAACTGCTCCAACAACTCAGGGTCAATCTCCGCGTCCGCTGGAATGTCTTCTTGATTTAGTCCTGTTGCCTTGGCAACTGAAATCAAAGAAAAACAAATAAATTATTTTCAAACAGACTCAAAAAAATAGTGGAGTTCCTTACTGATAATTCCAAACCTTAGCCAGTTTCCTGTATGTTAATATGTAACTTGATGGTCCAATTAAAGGTAATAATAACAACATCAAAAAGGTAATCATATTCTTAAGATTTTTATAAGAAAATGTAACAAAATGACAAATTACTCAAAAGGAGCAATTTTTCCTTTGCAAAGTAGTTTCTTATGTGTACTGTAGTGGAAGATGCATTAAAAATCACAGGGGTTTACAGTTATCCAGGGATCAATACTATGTGATATTAAACATTAATATAAACATGATATTATCATATCATATAGTATTGACCCCAGGATAACTAAAGACCCCTGTGGTAACCCATTACCAAACAATAACGACATTTGACGACTTTGTTGCAGACGACTTTAGAAAACATTGTGGGAAAAGGACAAATTGCTCGTAACGAGCAATTTTTCCTTTTCCCACAAGGTTTTCTGCTCTATCAGAAGATTATATTCCAACTTCATCACATTTTAAAATGTCGTCTGCAAACTCTTTCAATTTGGGACAGTCCAAAATATGTTGTTTGGGAAAGGGTTAAAAAGAGGTATCATGGAATAAGGGGTTAAGAGGTTCTAAGAAAATTGAATATTGAGCAACCTTAAGCATCCTCAATTTCCTATATATAGCTGATAATTCAAATCAATTTATATGGGTTTTACATCACATCAACATTATTTCAGTTATGTAGCAATGCCCGACTCTTAATGACGGTGGAAGACCCCATACTCTACTACCCATAAGGGCTGGTCAAGGCGTAATTCCGTAAGGCAGTCGGGAGACTGCCTCTCATGAAAATCCATATCCTTCTCAGGATTTGAACCCACGTGGAGAGGAGCCATGTGATTATAAGTTCTGTACTCTAACCACTAGACCACGGAGGCCCCAGCTGATTATTCATACATTTGTAACATGTGTTAGTTTTGATATAATGATAAACATGGCTTTATCAGTAAGATTGTTAGGGTTGTACATCACACCAACTGTATTTCATTTACTTTTATTGTCAGGCTAAATAATAGATAAAGGGAGACCTAAAAAGACTAACTGTCCATTATGGCTGGTCAAGCCAGACAGAACCATTCGGAAAGTCACCAGGGTACCGTTTAAACATTTTATGCTTAAGATTTACTTAAGTTCAAAACAGCATTTCCTCTTATTTACATATTGGGCAAGGCAATATTGCAAAGTAACACATCATTGAAATTATCCCTCCAAGACGCTTCCAATGATGTGTCACATTGCAATATTGTACTTTCATTTAAGATACTATCCATGTTTTTCCTTTTTGACTTACCTGAATATTTTCCTTAAGTTGTTTAGTCAAACAGTACCCTTGGAGATAATTAACAAATCAGAATTGTTGTACTTACTAGCTGTCATTAGGTTGCCCTTTATCTTGTCTCGGTACTCAGCTACTGTTGGCCCAGCACTTCTGCGCTTCTGGGCTTGCATTACATCTTGTATTATAGTCTGAAATGGGTACCAGTCAATTAAAACAATGTACAAACAAGTCTTGTATCATAGTCTGAAATGGGGAACCAGTCAATCAAAACTGTGAACATACAAAGTACTGTATTATTATCTAAAGTTGGGAACCAATATGACAACAGTTCGCAAACAAGTGTGCTGACCATTCAAAAATAGTAACTTATAAATAAAGAGTGTACAAACCTTGTAAAATTGTCTATATATTATTAGAGTCCTCTATTCTTAAGTCCATGTTAAATGCTAAAATTGTCTATATATTATTAGAGTCCTCTATTCTTAAGTCCATGTTAAATGCTAAAATTGTCTATATATTATTAGAGTCCTCTATTCTTAAGTCCATGTTAAATGCTCACAAGATGATGAGCATCAACATTAGCATTTGTTTGAAAAAAGCAGGCAAAAATGGAGTGCAAAGGAATAGTCTGATTGAGTTGTTTTTAAAACTGTTAATGGTATGATATTATTTTTTATTTGTTTTCAGTAACCTATTGATGATAGTTCAAATAAACTAAATAGATATTCTTTCGAACAATAATTATGTCTTTTAATAAAACAGTTCAGAAATACCAACAAGGTCAAAAGGTTGCTCTTGATTTAAACTTCTCTTAAGATCAAACATAGTTTCTACTTTAGTCCAATATATACCTGATTAATTGCAAATCAATAGGAGAATTTTTTTGCATACGAATCTATTAATCCCCAACTCCAAAGGTTAGAAAAGTTAAAAGTAAACATTAAACAAAAAACTGAAAGCATGTTAGAATTTGACAAAAAAGTTCACCTTATCCATTCTCGATAACAGTGTTTCTAACTTAAAACTCAAACATTATTGCAACAAAAATCTATGTATCCATTACTCTAGTTTAGTTATAAATAATTTACTTCTGGTCTATAGTTTAACGCAATAAGCATTATTTTACCATTGTATGACACAGAAGTATGATTAGTCTTTTGACATTTAATCAATTCCCAGGTAAATGCTTTAACAAAAATGTAGATGACAAATCTAGAAATTAATCTGCCAAAGAAAATTGAAATTTGATTGTGATAAGCAATTTTTCTTTTTACTGCAATGCTTTCTCCTTATGTCTTCATGAAAGTACATGTACATGTATTGTCTTTATATAATTGATATCTAGTCATCCCTTTAAAACACTTTTAATACAGAAGATTCTCTAATTATAATTTCATGATAGGATTCATCACTTACTCAGGATTTAACTGTATCTACTGCAGAAATCTTTAGTTACCAATGTGACAATAGGAACATTGTTTCCTTTTAGCAATAAATCATTTTGTCAGAATGGTTTCTTTCCGATATACCATGAAGAAAATCTGACTTTTTCTATATATTCTGTCATCATTTGATGTTGCAATCAATTTAAAATGGCCACATATATTCCAATATTACTGAGTCAGTTAGAGAAGATAACAGTAAAAAACAAATCCAGTTATATCAACAACATGGTATAGTTGTTCATCCCTTCTTCCATATTTTGAATGACACTAATATTATTCCATCCCTTGTTTCCATTGAACAATCAAAATCCCCGGTAGTCTAGATTAAGAAGCATTCAATAGACAGTTACATGCAGTAATTTAAAGTTATTGGACAAGGCCTGTATTGTGGGTATTCATTGGAAACATCTCAAACAGACAATTCTAAAGACAACCTACAATATAGGGTTTAAACAAGCAGCAAGGAGTAGACAAGTAGAATATGTCTTTCAATGAAATCGCTGAAGAATTAAAACTGTATTGTTATCAATTATTCTTACTTAACCATATAAACCTTACAAAATATTACCAAAACTCAATTATTTATTAATAGTTTATCATTTTACCATGTAAACCATTCACAAATATTACCATGACATGAAGTCTAGTAATTCTCATCAACTTAAAGGAGAAAATACATGATAAAAAGATCAGTTGGACAAAATGAGACTTCTTTTGATCTGTTTTTGTCAAAAAATCACCTAAACAGTTGAAATTAAATACTTACCACTTTTCAAGCATTTATAAATCTGTTACCTTGTAACAACTTGGTTTACAATGAAAAAAGCAAATATTGGTTGTAATGTGTCAACTCTCCAATTGCTATGATGTTATATATACTAAACATCAAAATAGAAAAGCTAGTTCTATACTTTACAATTGTCATTTTCATAAAAATTAATTTGTAATTTAAATGTTAGGCTATAGTAAGTACTTTACCTTTGAACCAACAACTTATCTGGTTTATAGGCTGATGCAGCCTTAATGTGGAATCAGAATTGTATACTAATTGGGTTCTACCATTTAATTGTGCAAAGTTGATATACCAGCAGGCTTAATTCTTAGTTTTAGATTTTACAAAAGATACAAACATCCATGTCTAGTTTGAACAGACAGAACTCTTATGAATCATATAAATGAAAAGGTTATCTATGTTCTAGTAAAAAAGGTCTATTATAATACAAATAGAATAAAGAAAAAATAGAAAAAATAAAATGAAAACCAAAGGGAATTTATCTACATTTTCATGCCAAATACTTATAAAATAATTGCTTATTTGAAAGTGACACAAGGCTTAAAAAGAGGTAAGTCTTTGTTTGTCTTGCTTTGCTTTAAAAACTTTCTAAATATAATTGCGTCAATATATAAAAGTGGCTAAAAGCCAAAATAATTTGCTTCTATGAATAGAGTAGGTTATCATAAATAATTGCCTATCAAATTTTATAAAAGTTCAATGATTCCAGAAAGCCTGCAACAAAAACAATGCTATATAGATAAACAGGAGTACCAAAGAGTTGTAAATAACAGTAATGGTTTGAAAAATATAAGGGAGTACAATGGAGTAATTTTACAAATATAGTAGAATGAACCAAGTTGTGAATAACAGTTATGGTTGGAAATGAAGAAAATTGCAAATAACCGTTATTGGTAGACTACAAGGAAGAACAAGGGAGAAATTGTACAAAATGGTTAAGAATGAACTAAATTATGAAAAACAGATATGGTTGGAAGAATACAAGGAATTGTGTGGTAGTAATTGTACAAATAAAGTTGATAATAAAATAAATTGTGAATAACATTTATGCTTGGAAGAGGAAGTACAAGGGAGTAATTGTACAAGGGAGTTATTATGTCTTACATTGTCCGGTAAATCCTGAACCGACTGGCTCCGTGATATTTCCCTGGCAGGATGGGTATCCATCCATAATGCAGCAGCACGCTATATAGTATAAGTAAGTCAAACGGGTTAATGAATTAGAAACAATCCCTGATAATCCATTGTCATTGACATAGCAAGAGAATGATGTGATAACCGCCCTGTATAAACTGTTGACAACTATTAACCCTTTCCCAAACAGTAACAACATTTGACTACTTTGTTGCAGAGGACTTAAGAAAACATTGTGGGAAAAGGAGAAATTGCCCTGAGCAATTTTTCCTTTTCCCACAAGGTTTTCTGCTCTATCTGAAGAATATTTTTCAATTTCGTCACATTTTGAAATGTTGTCTGCAAACTCTTTCAATTTGGGACAGTCCAAATTTTGTTGTTTGGGAAAGGGTTAACCCATTCCCAAATAAAAGCCTGTGTGAACGGTTCAAATTGAAAGAAAAAAACATTTTAGCAGAAGATCAGCTACACAAAGTAAAATCTTATTTCAAAATTTGCAACACTGCAAACCGTGGCACAAAAAAGCTTTTCAAATAAGAACCATATCAATGTAGCACAACCAATCAGATGGATAATTATTCACATAGTTTGAAGAGTTGTCCAGAAAGTTGTCTAGACATTTCTATAAACTTGGTGAGCAAATATACATATGAACAGCTACAGACCAATTACATGGGTACTAATTCATATGACATTGTTAACAATGCATATTAACCCAATACCAAACAATAACGACATTTAACTACTTTGTTGCAGACGGCTCTCGAAATCATTGAAGGGAAAAGGAAAAATATCTCTCATAACAAGCAATTTTTCCTTTTCCCACAATGTTTTCTGCCCTATATGCAAATTATTTTCCAATTTCCTCACATTTTGAAATGTCGTCTGCAAACTCTTTCAATTTGTGACAGTTGAAAATTTGGCTTTTGGGAAAGGGTTAAAATGTTAAAAATGTCCTGGTCTTTCGCTCATAGAATGTTTTCAAACTTTGGATTATCAGACACTCATATCTTGCCTCAACTAATCTTATTTATAACATCCACATATACATGTGTACATGAATGTTTAAATCATCTCTTATTTGTTCATCTAGAATGTAATAAAATAAGGTGAACAACAGATAAATTATTTCGATGTTTAGTTGAGGCAAAAATATAAAATAATTAGTAGATCATCTACTGCAAGTATAAAAAAAAAAGCAAACAGCAAAATTATAACTCATGCAATGATGTTAAATTAAGACTGCAAAGAAGCTTCTATAATTAATAATTATTTGCAAATAGAAATAAAAGGTTGTTGAAACAATGCAGTTTTTGTAATATAGTATAATCTTTATAGAAAAATAGCTTCTGAACAAGAAATTGATTCAGAATGTGTCAAAATGTCTTAATATCTACTAACAGTATGGAAAGGTTTTTAATAACATTACAATGCATTTGAATATTAATTCAATCTCAGGCTATAAATACTTAAGGTAAGACCTGGGGCCCGTTTTACTAAATAGTTTACGCTTAAGATTTGCGTAAGTCTAAAACAACAAGTCCTTTTATTTCAATATTTGGCAAAGCAATATTGCAAAGTAACACATCATTGGAATCGTCTCTCCGAGACGCTTCCAATGACGTGTCACATTGCAATATTGTACTTTCATTGAAGATAGTATCCGTGTTAATCAATTATGACTTACGCAAACATTTTCCGTAAGTTGTTTAGTAAAACGGGCCCCTGGATAATAAAGAAAAGTCAGAATAACAAAATCAATGATTACACAGAGCAGATGCCATTTTAAAACCAAGTTTCATATTATAAGAATATTTCCTGGATTAGAATTTGTATTTGTCCACTTCACTTATGAAGGTTCTATACAGTTTATAAGAAATAAAGATAAATGTACTTTGAAGCAGCCTATGGCCCATTTTACCTAAATCAAATTTAGTTTTGTTCATGGCATTCACACTGTACAGCTTTGTGATAAACAGTAAAAGGTCTCATAAATAAAGAATCGATGGTCTTTTACTTATCTTTTCAACTTAATAAGATTAAAAAAAAAAAACTATAAACAGACAGTTTTTTGACCACATTACTGCAAAACAATTATAAAGCATGCATGACA
Source organism: Cerastoderma edule (assembly GCA_947846245.1). Taxonomy (NCBI): domain Eukaryota; kingdom Metazoa; phylum Mollusca; class Bivalvia; order Cardiida; family Cardiidae; genus Cerastoderma; species Cerastoderma edule. The sequence continues at coordinate 19,760,407 of OX401422.1, read as the reverse complement.
TGAGACAGAGAAGCATAAAAAAATATAACAGTAAACCCCATTCACAATTGGTAACTTTTTGTTTATTCATTTATTTAGATATATTATAAAATACCATGTCATCAATCTTTCAATCAATCATGAGATGTCATTCCAACAAATCCAGCAGGAGCCCTAGGTTTCAAGACCACCTTAACCACTGGATCATACTGGACCCAATTATTCATTCAAACAAAAATGAGACTCAGGATCGATCTTAATGACCCTTTCCCAAACAACAAATTTTTGACTGTCCTAAATTGAAAGAGTTTGCAGACGACATTTCAAAATGTGATGAAATTGGAAAATAATCTTCTGATAGGGCAGAAAACATTGTGGGAAAAGGAAAAATTGCTCATCACGAGCAATTTCTCCTTTTCCCACAATGTTTTCTTAGGTCTTCTGCAACAAAGTGGTCAAATGTCGTTATTGTTTGGGAAAGGATTAACGTATAAATTCAACTGCAATTTGAGGGTTTAGAACAAGACTACAAGTAAGTCCATCATAAAGGTACAGGATATTATCATAGTCTTCCTTGAACCCTAAAAGCTTAAACCTTCAATTAAGAATACTCAAACATTAAGATATATCAAGACTAAATTTCATAATTTAAAAACACAACAAAAAACATTCATATTTCGAAACACTTTAAAATCATCAAAACAACATAAATTGTGGATGGGGTTACTGAGATGGTATCTATGGCAACCTCATCTGGTTGTCATGGCTACAATACCCTGATATCTTCCTCAAGCATCTGTCCACCATCACTCTGACTGAGGACGCTCTCTGCTATCCGGGACGCATGGGACGTCAACGTGTCGATGATTTCTTGTTCCGTCACATTGGAGGTAGTAGAATCTGGTAAAACATTGAAGGAAAGCTAAATAATTCCAGCTCAATTTATTTGAATTTTCAGCCTGATAAAGTCTTCATCAGGAGAATTTTTTTCATTTACAATTACACTTTTGTTATTAGGCTTAAACTGTATACATAAAGAAGTATGAATGAACTTCATTATTCACTCTAATTGAAGAAAAGATTCTTTAATCCTCTCAAACAGGAAGCTGGATACCGTTTTACTAAACAACTTTAGAAAAACATTTGCGTAAGTCAAATCTGATATGCATGGATTGTATCCTAAATGAAAGTACAAGATTGCAATGTAACACATCATTGGAAGTGTCTCCAAGAGATGATTCTAATGATGTGTTACTTTGCAATATTGCTTAGCCTAATATTGAAATAAGAGGGAATGTTGTTATGATATTACACAAATTCATATCGTTAAATGTTTAGTAAAACGGTACCCAGAAGTTTACAAATGTCTTCAGGATTATGGAAATGTCAGCAACATTTGTTATGATTAAATAGTTTTCTGCTCCAGCCCAAACTGGCTGTGTATCTTAGTGTTTTAGAATAAGGATGAATCTGAAACAATTATTACACAATTTGCAAAACTTTTTACAACAAATTGAAACTAATGTTGCAGAAAGATTGCTTATGGCCTGTCTGACAACATTTTGTTAGGGATATGAGGATGGATTTCAAACTTGGGGAAATTACATGCAAAACCTGCAAAGGTGAATTTCAAACCATTTCAAACAAGACTCCAGCAACATATCAATTCCTATATATATAGACAATAATACTAATTAACACTTTCAACCATGGAATTCACTTCTACACTCAAAACAATCATTATGTTTTTCAGTTATCTGGTTAAAATTGCATTCAAACAGAAATAAATATCTAAGAAAGTCTTTGCCAACAAGATAAAGGAAAGAAAAGAGTTCCTGTAATATAAATTTTCAACCCTATCAAAGCCTAATGGGTCATCAAATCACCATTTCCTAAGCTGCCGCTAATATTAACTTATTCTGAAAAGTCAAGACTTGTTATTAAGTAAGGACAAAAGCAAATTGATGCAAGCAGATATTCAGATTGTTTCCAGAAAACAAATAAAGAACTGAAAAAATTAAAAAATTCATCCAAAAAGAGCACATTCTCATAATGCTAAGCTTAGAGATTTAGAAAAGCTAAAATGATTCATGCAAGCAATACCAGCCGCAATACAGATATAATGAAATTCAGACAATCATGTGAATCTGATATTAATGTATAGAGGTATTTAAACCATTTCGTTCGAATAAATATACTTTAAAGCCTTGTAGCAGAAAGTTAAAGAAATAAACACTGTGACAAAAGGAGTAATAGCTTAGAATGAGCAATTTCCCATTTTGTTACAATGGCTTCTTCCCAAAACCATTTATCCCTTTCCCAAACCCCAAATTTTTGACTGACCCAAATTGAAAGAAATTGCAGACGACATTTCAAAATGCGATGAAATTGAATAATGATCTTCTGATAGGGCAGAAAACATTGTGCGAAAAGGAGAAACTGCTTGTTGAGAGTAATTTCCTCATTAAGAGCAATTTCTCCATTTCCCACAATGTTTTCCAGAATCATCTAAAACAAAGTGGTTAAATATCGTTATTGATTGGTAAAGGGTTTAAAGGAAACATTTGCAGTCTTCTGATTATAGTCTGATGTGGCTTTGAAATTGGAGCAGTAACATTATGAGGGTAGGGTTTGAAGTAATAACTTATGTTGTAATATACTAGATCTTTCAAAGATTAACATAGTATACTTTGTGAATTTCAATGCAAGACTATAGTAAGTGCTTCACATATGTGCAACACTTACTATAGTATTGCACTGAACCCTTTTTGGGTTCAATGCAATACTATAGTAAGTGTTTCATGATTGTGAAAGACTTACTACAGTCTGGTACTGAAACCCCAGAATGTGATTTCCAAAATCTTATTCTATGGATATCATGAGAATTTGCATGTTTAATTACTGTCCAAAATATAAATGAGTTGCGTCAAGTTATCATACAGAGTCAGGAGTTTTGGGAGGACAGTGATAGAGTGATAGAGCACCGGCAATTGCAGATTTAGCAGACGACATTTCAAAATGGGAAAAATTAAAAAATAATCTTCGGATAGGACAGATAACATTGTGGGAAAAGAAAAAATTGCTCGTTACGAGCAATCTTTCGTTACGAGCAATCTTTGCTTTTCCCACACTGTTTTCCAGAGTCGTCTGCAACAAGCTGGTCATATTATGTCGTTATTGTTTGGGAAAGGGTTAAGTCACAATGTTTTCCAAAGTCGTCTGCAACAAGCCGGTCATATGTGGTTATTGTTTTGTAATGGGTTAAGTCACAATGTTTTCTACTACATTACCTCATGGTCTAAACAAAGACAGACGCTTGTATTGTCATGCTTTCAACTAGCAACCATCACTCAATTCCAAAAGGAGAAGAATTTGGTTATACATGTATATAATTCTTAGACATTAAAACTAAAGTGATCCCTTTGTGATTTTGACAGTATATGTGAACGATGATACATGATAATTGTAATTGTGTCAACTACAAACTAAATGAATTTCATCAAAACCAAGAAAAAATGATGATTATCTTACTTTACTGGCACATAAAGTGGATTTTTCTTTATGAACTATTGATTATTGTTCATCAGTAAAAACAAAAAATAAAATAAAAAATAAATAAAATAAGTACTAAAGTATTTTTTGATTTCCCTGACTTAATCATAGTACTAACACTCTGACTATATAAAGTAAAGTAAATACATCAATCATGTCATTTAAAAGGTTGTCCAAAGCTTGAACAATGTATACAGTTTGTAACAAACCAGTCTCAAAGCTTGAACAATGTATACAGTTTGTAACAAACCAGTCTCAAAGCTTGAACAATGTATACAGTTTGTAACAAACCAGTCTCAAAGCTTGAACAATGTATACAGTTTGTAACAAACCAGTCTCAAAGCTTGAACAATGTATACAGTTTGTAACAAACCAGTCTCAATGTTTGAACAATGTATACAGTTTGTAACAAACCAGTCTCAAAGCTAACAAAATATAGTCTTAGGAAGCGTCAATTTCTGCTTTCATCAATATGGTTTCTAAACAATGTCTTAAAGAAAATTTTGTTATTACTTTCCTGTCGTCGACTGGTGCTTCCAATTTTGAGCAGTCAAAATAACTTATATGAGGAATAGGTTATTTGATGACTGCATATTAATACTGATATCATATTGAACAACCATGTTAAACCTGTACATCCCATATGACAATCCCTTTCAGCGATGTTAAGGGTTGCTTTCATTTTTTTAACCCTTTACCAAACGCCAAATTTTTTACTGTCCCAAATTGAAAGAGTTTACAGACGACATTTCAAATTGTGATGGATTTGAAGGTTAATCTTCTGACAGGGCATAAAAGATTGTGGGTACGAGCAATTTTTCCTTTTCTCAACATGTTTTCCAGTGTCATCTGCAACAAAGTGGTTAAATGTCATTATTGTTTGGTAATGGGTTAACCAACAATTGGACAACAAGAAAGCTATACAAGAAGTCTAGGTTTGATCAAGACTGGATCATTTACATTGCCTTTAAACTTTGCACTACTGAGAGCATTTCTCCCATGCAGCAGAAAAATCTGAATAAGGTCAGAGATAAAAGTCTGGAACTTATGTGGAACTATTAGTTCACAATGAAATAAAGTGAGGCATACGAAAGAAATGTTAAACTTCGCAAAATATCTCCTATCATTTTCTCAAAATGGTCTGCTCCAAAATATTACCTAACTTCTACTACATGATAGGAACATTATATGTGATCTGATTGTTCTGTGCCATAAATATTCTGTAATAAAGATATTTGAATATTATCGCTTACATGCATGTGCAACAAACATTTGAATAAATTGTGAGACATGTCCATGGAAAAAGGATAAAAGAAAAAAAGCCCCAAATCAATTAAATGATTATCCATTTAATACCAAATACATGTAAGGAACTCTGAACGATGATTATATTTTGGCTAATTTACAAAGAAAGTATCAATTTTGAATATTTTACTTTATTTCCAATCTAAACTTGATATTCCAAGCTAAGAAAGCTGTGATATTTTAAATTCATGCAAAGTAATATCTCTACAGCGGTGGCGAATTCTAATTTTGGTTTATTTATCAGTAAATGCCAAATACTTTTCTGCACTTGTCTGTTAAATGGATATATAGTATATTTCATTAAAAATTCACTTGTCCTTCAGGGCTTTTGGACAATCAATTTTGCCAACTCTGCTCTATTGTATGTGATGATATAAAGGGAATAATTCAATTGACATTACACACTAATTGGCATTACACACTAATTGACATTACACACTAATTGGCATTACACACTAATTGACATTACACACTAATTGGCATTTACTGGTAATCATTTATATGAAAAAAAAATGGAGGTTTTCGATATATGAGTATTTCCATGGACATAGTCTAGTAAATAACAAGGGAAGTGAAATGTTTAAATAAACCAGGAATGTCAACTGGATAATGGCGGATACAAACTTCGAGGTTCAGATAAGTTAAGGATTCCTTCTATAGATCAGTAAAATATTTCTTTGTTATCCCTGAATCCTAGTCAAACTCATTTAAGGCAATCAAGAAATATTGAGAACTTGTTGCATCTGGTATTACCCCATCAGGAAATAAAAGGCAAGCTTCATGTAAAATTATTTTGACTGCCCTGAATCCCACCTTATGGGTACCATGACAACAAACTCATGGGTACCCACAACATAGGAAACATAGAGATAACATAAGGTGATCTTCTCTCTTATCTGAAACTCGTTCAATAACTTTCTCTGAACACAGCATTCCCAATCTATACCTCTATCTGGCTCCCCGTTCTGAGACCCAGGAGGCGTGTCCTTGACCTTAGCAAGGTCATTTGACCCTCCAGTTTCATTCAAAGATTTATCAGCATTTTCATCATCTGCTTCCTTATCTCCATCTATCTCCTCATGGCCAGGATCTTTAACATCAACCTCCACTGATTTGTCAGGGAGTTCTTCAACTTTAACATCTTTCTCAAAACTCTCTTCTTTTTCTTCCTTGATCTCCTCTTGTAGATTGAGTCTTGTCAACTCTGGTTCCCCACCTTCACCATCTCCTTTCTCTGTTGGTTTGGTTCCCGCCTCAGTGATGTGTGACAACTCTGTCTGCTCACGGATTATCTGCGCTTCATGTTCCATCTGATTAAGCTGATCTTGTAAAGGTCGGTGAGGTTTGCTCACATCTGACCCTTGGCGTGACCTTGACCTGTTGCTCTTCTCCGACCTGTCAGATATGGGCGTGATGTATGAACGCTGTAAAACAGGCGTTTTGGGCGAAATACTCATCTCTGATTTGGATCTCTCTGGGGAGAAGGGGATTTTACCGGAAGCAGATGAGAAAAGCTGATCATGAGCAATTTTTTCCGCATCACTTTTGTGAGCAACAAAACTGGAGGGTCTTAGTCCCTCCCATATCTCTCTCTCAACTCCATCTGAAATTTGATTGGTTCAAAAATATCATGTCATTGGGTATTGTATAATTGGCTTAAAACATTACAAATTCTTCATTTAATGCATTACAACTATCAATTTCATTTGGAAATTTATATGTCTAAAGTAATTTAAACTAAAATACAGTGTATAAAATTATCAATTGGCAATTTTAACATTTGGATATACTGTTTAACTCAACATCTTTGTTATAAAGATATTAATATAGTTTTAGTTTAAGTACAGTGTGTTTAAAAATCCAAGTCAAACAATATTTTCAATCTTTTGAAATTAAATTACATTTGATCTAATTGATCTTATCTTACTAGAAGTTTAAAGTTATAAACATCTTTTATCGTTATTACTACACGGTATGACTTACTCAGCTATATAAAATGTTGACCAGTCAACACATTAAAAAAAGATTTATAATGGTTTCATTTATGGACAATGAAACAAACCACTGACAAATGGTATTTGCTTTAAAAAGTCTCTTATTTAAAAACATCTCTGACAAACAAATGGACAGGGATTAGTTGACTGATCAATTGAGTTTGATTTCATAGTGATACATTCCTTCCTTAACCCTTTCCCAAACAATGACGACATTTGACCAGTTTATTTCCGACAACTCTAGAAAACATTGTGAGAAAAGGATAAATTGCTTGTAATGAGCAATATCTCCTTTTCGCACATTGTTTACTGCCCTATCCGAGGATAATTTTCCAATTTCATCACATTTTGAAATGTCGTCTTCAAACTCTTTCAATTTGGGACAATTGAAAAGTTGGCATTTGGTAAAGGGTTAAGACACAATTATTTCAGCAGACATGTCTGGTAATTAATTAAATAGTTAAATCTTTAAGCAGCTGAAATGTATAAAGTGAGATAAAAACATGAGAAAGGTGTGTGCCAACATCATTAAATTGTTATGGGTCAAAAGGAAACGAATAACCTATTCAACATATGTAACGTGTTCAAATTGAAAGCAATAGGAGATGACAAAATAGAAAAGAGATAACATGATATGATATTGAGTAGATACTGTTGCAAAAAAGAATAAATTGCTCATAAGAATGTGTAATTTATCTTTTTGTCACAGTAGTTTCTTAAAATATTTGCAGCAGATTCTGTCAAGTTATGCATTATGAAGTAAAGGATTGTGCTAAATTTCTAAAATTGTGCATATTGTCATGCTTTCCTAGCTTTACAAATCATCACACCTATTTATTATCCCTTTCCCAAACAATCATGACATTTGGTCACTTTGTTGCAGACGTCTTTAGAAAACATTGTAGGAAAAGGAGCAATTTTTCCTTTTCCCACAATGTTTTCTGCCCTATCAGAAGATTATTTTCCAATTTCATCACATTTTGAGTCAAAAATTTGTTGTTTGGGAAAGGGTTAAGAAGAGCTCAGTATTGGTAGTTTATAATGCTTGGATTTGTTTATTGTTATAACGAAGGTTTGAGTAATTACTCACACATTTCCTATTCTGCTGCAGAATAATTTAGAAACTGCTGACAAAAGGATAAATTATTTCATGAGCATCTCAATTCATCCTTTCCACCTAGTATCTTCTAATTAATATCATAAAGCTTGTTTAATGCTTTTTATTTTTCCCTTTTAAATATTTCAAGAACTTATCCATGATCATTCATGAAGAATGAATGGCCATTCCTGAACAAAAGCTGTTCTTAACTTGTTCATGAATTAGGTTCATGAACACATTCTTTATGTTCATGAATATGTTATTAATCTGTTCAATAACCTGTTCTTGATGTTCATGAACAAGTAATACATTAATGAACAGCCATTTATCATTAATAAAAGTCCACAAACAGGTACTTGAATGTTTTGCAGACGTTGTCTGCTGTTGATTTCAGTTTGAACCAGTCACAAATTCCCACATGGAGGAATGGGTTTAACCCTTTACCAAACACTAAATTTTCGACTGTCAAAGATTGAAAGAGTTTGCAGACTACATGTCAAACTGTGATCAAATTGGAAAATAATCTTATGATAGTGAAAAAAAACATTGTGGGAATAGGAAAAATTGCTCATTATGAGCAATTTCTCCTTTTCCCACAATATTTTCCCGAGTCGACTGCAACAAAGTGGTTAAATGTCGTTATTGTTTGGTAATGTGTTAAGATCCTTGAGAACATGCATCCATCCACTGATCAGCTTGTAGTCATAACAGCAAAAAGTACTGAACAATCATTAAATGTATTATTGGTGTACTTAACAAATAAATGTGAAGATGAATTGGGTAACACATGGTATCATTTATTTCAAGGGATCATTACAAGTCTAAAGCAACTCCATCACAAAAGTGAAATCGTTGCTATAGTTTTGCAAAGAACTAACGACTTATTGGATATAAAAAAAAGATTGACAAATGTGATAATTGTCAACTTGTGAAATGAATCATGCAAATGTCTGCATGACTTCTAGGGTACAGTTTTACTAAACAGTTTACGCTTAAGATTTGCGTAAGTCTAAATAAAAAAATCCTCTTAATTTAATATTGGGCAAAGCAATATTGCAAAGTAACACATCATTGGAAGCGTCTCTCCGAGACGCTTCCAATGACGTGTCACATTACAATATTGTACTTTCATTGAAGATACTATCCATGTTTATCAATTATGACTTACGCAAACATTTTCCGTAAGTTGTTTAGTAAAACGGGCCCTAGGTCCCTATGAAAACAAAATGTGTTAGGACAGTCAAATGTTAAAGTACATGACAAAGGTTAAAGGTCAATCTAAAAGTGATTCTTATTCAGATGTTCAAGGTCAAGGTGACAACTCAAAAATCAAAGGTCAAAGGTGAAGGTCACATCCGCATTATACCTTCTCTATCATAGGGTAAAATTGGGAGACTATGAACGCTGTCTGCTTTATGTATCTCATCTCTAAATCCGTAACTCCAGCTGCGCATTGACAGAGTGGCGTCAATATCCCCACTGTGATAGTCTATCTCTGTGGTCATTACAAATTACAAAATATTGTAATACAATCTCTGTGGTCATTACAAATTACAAAATATAGTAATACAATCTCTGTGGTCATTACAAATTACAAAATTATGTAATACAATCTCTGTGGTAATCACAAATTACAAAATATTTAGTAAATGATTAGTGGTGTCTGTTTTTGCTTTAGTTTGACTAGTCACAAAATACTTAAAAGGATAATGTATTGATGAAAATCATGTTATCAAATGTCTAGAAAATAAAGCACCTGTTGTTTTAACATCATCAATTTAAGCAATGTGCATTATGTTAACCATCAATAACAACAAAAAATTGAATACAATAGATTTATTTTTGACACTTCATACTTAAAGAATTGGTCTAAACAGTACAACGTATCAAGCAATACATAACTCTTCACTATATAGCAACACATTGTCCTAAAACACTAAAGTGAGATGTGGAGGCTGATATGTGATACAACCTGATGGTATTGGTACAACACACAGGATGGTGAATTACTTACCATCATATGCTAGGAATTTGTGTAATTTCAAAATAACATTCCCTCTTATTCTAATAATGAGAGAAGCAATATTGCAAAGTAACACATTATTGGAATCATCTCTATGAGACGCCTACAGTGACATGTCAAATTACAATATTGAAGTTTTGTTTAAATAATATTCATGTTTATTGGTTTTTGACTTACAACAATATTTGAAAACAGCTATTTTGGTAAAACGCTACCCTGGTCCCATAAAACAATCAGGAAATGGTTCCTGCGTTATCAAATCATCAGAGAACACACAATGTAACTTTAAACTATTCCCTGGAAATATCTTGCATTGCTAGATTACTATTAATTACCTCACACAACATTTAGCAAACACAGTTTGCAAGGATCTACCTACCAATTCCACGTAAAACCCTGAATAACTAAGATAATCTACTTTTGTGAACATGACATGAATGTAAAATGGCTGTTCACAAACACAAACCTGTTTTTGAACTGTTCATGAATTTCAAGAACATGTTCATGAACATCCAGAACTGGTTCATGAATGTATTCTTGAAGCCTGCAAGGTGGTTGTAGCCTTATACCTATTTTCATGTGTAAAATCTAGCAACAACAACACACAAAACTAGAACCTTCTCCGTGAAACAATCATCATTTACTCCAATTTTCACCTCAAAAATGACAGTGAATGATCTGAGTCAATATTTTCAATTCTTTTATAATTAAAAAAACTTCTATGATAAGAAATTTTGCAGTGAAAATGTATTGTAGTCCTGTTACAAAACAACTAACATTTTCAATCATGTCACTATTGAAATCATGTTGCCATGCTGTCCCTTAACACCTCTTTTTTTTTCAATCATTTGAAATCATGTTGCAGTGCTATGCCTGAACACCGGCCACTTCCCCTGTGTGATATTTAGCAACAACAAAACAACACAGAGCCCAATATTTCCTACCTGTACCAGTAATAGTAATCATTATGTTGGAACCTCTTCGTCGAAACACTTAATTTGATAAAAATTATAAAAGTATACAATATCATAATAATTATAGTTATAACATTTCTTATAAAAACATCAAGTACTGATCAAGGGTCCAAAGGCTACTGAAAGTTCTTCCCTTCAGTGAAGCATCAAGTACTGATCAAGGGTCCAAAGGCTACTGAAAGTTCTTCCCTTCAGTGAAGCAGTCAGTATAGTCTAATGTTGAAACTTGAACAAACCTTGCAAGAATGTTTCACAAGTATCTTAAAATTTCTCCCCTTGTCTTTTTTATTTTTAATACATTATATCTATCACTTTTGTTAAAATGGTAATGTCTCAGCAGTATATAAAGTATAACATTCAGTTTTTAGTTGCAAGTGGTGTCAGTTTTTCTGAATAGATTGGTGATTTAACTTAATTAATAACCTCTCAGTTATATTTGGGAGAATAAATGTTTGAAATTGAACTGGACAAAAATCACAAAAAAATTGTAATTTCTTATATCTGATAAAAAAAAAACGTCTACTTCAGCTTTCAATATAAACCAGTCACAATCCATGACAGATTCTGATAGAAAATAATGACTCGTATGAACAGGTATATAATATAGAATATTCACCTTTTCTGTAGAATCAACATGTATATAAAATAGATAATTCAACTTTTCTGTTGAATCAACAGGTGTATGAAATGAAATATTCACCTTTTCTGTATAATCAACAGGTAAATGAACAAGAGTATTCTTTTTTTCTGTATAATCAACAGGTAAATGAACAAAAATATTCACCTTTTCTGTTGAGTCGTTGCAGACTGCCGCTCTGTCGACCAGAGATGTGACGTCGTCTTTGCTTCCACTCATCTGGCATCTCTCCATCAGAATCATCGCTAGCATCTATAAATTGTATTCAAAACATATTGGGAAAAAATACAACAAACTACAAACAGAAACTTGATGACTGAACGCAAGAGTTTATTTAGTCACTAAACAGTCAAAAAAAACAAAAAACGTGCACATACTTTGGTCACAATATTGACTAACTAAACAAGTGCATTAACAGACCTAAAAACAATTACTCCCATAAAATACATTTTCCTTTTTTTATCAAATCAAAGTAAGTTTTTCCTTGAAAAGAATTATATGGTCATTTCATAACAGATGTGCATTTAGAAACCGTATTCCTTGAATGAGCTTTTTTAGAGCTGGTAGAGTGTATACAATTTGAAAAAATCTACAAAAACCAAAATCTGTACAGATAAAATCTGAGATGACTATGCATAGAAAATCTTGTGCTTCCAATGCACTGAAAAGGTTTTCACAATAAAAATACGTAAGTTAAAATTTTAATTTGCCAAATTGAATCTAGAAAATGGTTCCATCTTACCTGAAGATAAAGTTAGTGAGGTTATAGTTCTTAGTGCCTATGTATTTATAATAAAGTATGGAATATGTATTGTTTGTAACAAGATATACTGTATTTATAGTTCTTAGTGCCGATGTATTTATAATAAAGTATGGAAAATGTATTGTTTGTAACAAGATATACTGTATTTATAGTTCTTAGTGCCTATGTATTTATAATAAAGTATGGAAAATGTATTGTTTGTAACAAGATATACTGTATTTATAGTTCTTAGTGCCTATGTATTTATAATAAAGTAGGGAAAATGTATTGTTTGTAACAAGATATACTGTATTCATAGTTCTTAGTGCCGATGTATTTATAATAAAGTATGGAATATGTATTGTTTGTAACAAGATATACTGTATTCATAGTTCTTAGTGCCTATGTATTTATAATAAAGTATGGAATATGTATTGTTTGTAAACAAGATATACTGTATTCATAGTTCTTAGTGCCGATGTATTTATAATAAAGTATGGAAAATGTATTGTTTGTAACAAGATATACTGTATTTATAGTTCTTAGTGCCTATGTATTTATAATAAAGTATGAAAAATGTATTGTTTGTAACAAGATATACTGTATTCATAGTTCTTAGTGCCTATGTATTTATAATAAAGTATGGAATATGTATTGTTTGTAAACAAGATATACTGTATTCATAGTTCTTAGTGCCGATGTATTTATAATAAAGTATGGAAAATGTATTGTTTGTAACAAGATATACTGTATTCATAGTTCTTAGTGCCAATGTATTTATAATAAAGTATGGAAAATGTATTGTTTGTAACAAGATATACTGTATTCATAGTTCTTAGTGCCGATGTATTTATAATAAAGTATGGAAAATGTATTGTTTGTAACAAGATATACTATATATGTACAAAGTTACACGAGTAATAGTACATTAACCCTTTCCCAAACAATAACGACATTTGACCACTTTGTTGCAGACGACTTTAGAAAACATTGTGGGAAAAGGAGAAATTGCTCATCACGAGCAATTTTTCCTTTTCCCGCAATGTTTTCTGCCCTGTATGCAGAATGTTTTTCAAATTTCATCACATTTTGAAATGTCGTCTGCAAACTCTTTCAATTCGGGACAGTCTAAAATTTGTTGTTTGGGAAAGGGTTAATGTTCTTATTGGAATATGTGACATTGTTCACATATACATATGCATGATGTATATTTGTGATAATATCATACATATGAAAAGTACATTGCTACAGTATAACCCTTTCCCAAACAACAAATTTCCTACTTCCCAAATTGAATGAGTTTGCAGACGACATTTCAAGATGTGATGAAATTGGAAAATGATCTTCTGATAGGGTAGAAAACATTGTGGGAAAAGGAAAAATTGCTCCTCACAAGCAATTTCTCCTTTTCCAACAATGTTTTCTAAAGTCGTCTGCAACAAAGTGGTCAAATGTAGTTATTGTTTGGGAAAGGGATGAAATGATTATATTCAAGAAGAATGAATGTTTTCAAAAATAGTATTTGTGATAAAATGAAACAACAGATCTGATACACATATTAAAGCTCTCTCTAATTTCACATTCCAACATTCAATGACAAATTTATGCAAAAATATGAAAAACCAGTTCTCATTGGTTGAAATATAAATCATGTGACTACCTCGTAAACCGGTGGGATACATGTTAGCGTCATGTACATCTTGAACACTGTCGGGAGCGCGTGCCGATAATTTAATGGCCTCCCCGACTTTAATAACGGCGCCGTCGGGACCGAATATGATACTTCCTCGGTTACTGGATCCCTGATCCCCATCTACTAAGCTACCAGCTAAAGAGTTAAAACAAAATCCAGTGAAACAAAACATAAAAAAGCAAACAATAACCAAAATAAAATTACAGACAATAAAAGAAAGTCCTGACTTATGACATGGTTTTGATGATGCTTATTTGTATCATGGTTAGAGAACAAAATGACAAACAAGTAAGCAAATTCAAAACTTAGTCAAGTAAGGACTAACTTTTTTTTGACTTATCTACATGTTTTTGATGCAATATAATTACACAGATTGACTCATATTCTTAAAAGAAAACCATTGATTGAAGGTACTTCCCCCACCCCCCTCCCAAAAAAAGACAAGAAAAAAACAGCAAATGATGAAATGTGAAGAAAACAAAACCCTAATTTTTTAGATCTAAGAAACAACTTAACATTTCGTCCTCATCATTTCTACCCACTGTCTCAAACATTTCTTTCATATCTTATTGTCTGCTTCTGCCTTAAACTTGTAACAGGCACACAATTTCATGTCAAGGAATAGGTTAAAAAGAAAGAATGCATTTTGCTTTTTTCTTCACTTTTGTCATTAAATTCAAAAAAATTGAACAAACAATATGAATATCAAAGTAAAGATTTTGCATCAAATATAATAGGATAATACACATAGCAAAAGATATGCCTATGAATTAAGAAATAAAAATATTAAAAAGCAAATGATTAAAGGAAAAGCAATTAATAAGCATACTCAAAGCATGAGGCATAATTATGTAAAGGCAATTATGAAGTGGTAGAGAAATACAAAAGCACACATTTGATTATCCCCAAATGGTAAAGTTTACATCTAACTCTTCAAATTGCAAGATAAAAGACAGAACCAACCTTTGGAGTAGGAGAGATTTCTTATATTGTCAATTTAAGTGTTCAATTAAAGACTATGGTAAATGCTTCATGTTTGTGAAGAACTTGCTTTAGTCTTGCATTTAATCCTGACACTGTAATACATTGCAGCAGCAGAGAGATGCTGCCACAGGCATTGAAAACCCACGAATTGATTGGTAATTGACTTAAACTCTGTTATAAAAATCAGAAAGTCAGGATGTTATTTTGCTCCTCACTCCATGATACCATGCTTAACCCTTAACCAAACACCAAGTTTTGCAGACGACATTTCAAAATGTGATGAAATTGAAAAACAATCGTCTGATAAGGCTGAAAACATTGTGGGGAAAAGGAGAAATTGCTCATTTTTTTCCAGATTCGTCTGCAACAAACTGATCAAATGATGTTATTGTTTGGTAATGGGTTAAACAAAGGGTTCCAGGGTTAGATTCTCAACAACAGCTCTAGGTATTTTGTAGAAGTGTCCTTGGGCAAGACACTGCAGAGCCCTAGCTTAGTACTGGTGAAATCCATGAAAGCCATTATGTACCTGAAACACTGTTGGCACAGTATTTTACCCCGTAAAAAAGCAATTATTGCAGGAAACTTTAGAATGTCTTATTCATAATGAATCAATTTCTATAAATGATTATCCAAATTGTTCCTACCAAGAATCAGGTATACTTTTTTTTATGCCTTTATCTGACTTTTGCTGTTGCTTTGGACTATCTAAAGCCAAAGATTTTCATAAAGGGGAGTAGGTTCATCTTCCAAAATCTTAAAAAAATCAAAATTATCTAATACTATTTCAACAGAGTATTTATAAAAAAAGGAAACACAATTTTAAACTTGTACATCATGTATTGATGAATAACCCATGAATTAATTATCATTTTGTTTTGTCATGAAGCTATCAAATGTAAAATGTAAGAGAAATTAACAATGGTTTCTCTGCGGATGTTTTATACCTTATGGGCATTGTTTTAAATCTACAACAAAGTCTTTTACGTTAGTAAAAAAATACCACAAGAAACATGTGTACACAACAATCCTGACTGTTAATAATGATTATACTGTTTGTGATGATGTTGACAATGATATTAATGAGTTCCTGCTGATGTTCTCGAGGATAATGATGATGTGTTGTTGATGATAATAATGATAATGATGATGTGTTGTTGATGATGATCATGATGATGTTGTTGACGATGATGATAATGATAAACTGTTGTTGTTTTTGACGACAATGATATTGTTGATGATGATGCTGTTGAAGATGAAGATGTTGTAGATAATTATGATGATGTTGTTGTTGTTGATGATGATGATGCTGTTGAAGATGATGATTATATTGCCAGTGATCTATGTACTTGGGATTTTACTCACATTATAATGCCCCAATTTCAAAGTTATGATTCCAATGATATTGCCATCTCTATTGTTCCTTTCAATTTTGACCAGTAACAAATTCCTTTAAGATGAAAATGGTTTATCTTACATATGAAAAGAAATTGCTTGATCTGTGAAAAGCCAAGAATTGCAACTGACTCTAAGAATTTGATATGATTTCAAAATTAATCAATTTATCAGTTAATCAACCTATTGTTCCACAAAGGAGCTTATTTTGTTCTTATTCTAGTATTATATTTATTCCCTGTTTCTAATGGTTTCTAATGATCACTATCTAATAAAACACATCATGCACACACACATACACTGTTCATGCACCATGCACCGTGCAATCTATACAATCTGTTAGTGGTCCTGGTGACCGTTAATCTTGTATTAAATTCTAATTTTCTATTCCATGCACGGTATTTTAAGCATCTTAATGTAGTAGAGATTTTTAAAGCCATATGGTAACTGTAGGATTATTTGGCATGAAGGTTTTTTTTATGACCTCTTAGATTGAGGAATCAATTTTTTTTTAATATGGGTTTTACATCACATCATTATTTCAGTTATGTAGCGAAGCCTGACTCTTAATGATGGAGAAAGACCCAATACTCAACTGCCCACAAGGGCTGGTTAAGGCAGGTAGAACCATTGGCATTCCATAAGTCAGTCGGGAGACTGCCTCTCATGAAAATCCATATCCCTCTCAGGATTTGAACCCAGGCGGAGAGGGGCCATGTGATTTCAAGTTCTGTACTCTAACCACTAGCCCATGGAGGCCCCGCGAGGAATTAATGAAAAAGACCATAGCAAGTCTTTGACAAAAGCTAAGTACTTACTATAGTCCATCATTTAACCCTCAAAATGTGTTTTTTTGCCTTTAAAGCTTTCATTTGTTCATACAAAATCGATAAAATCAATCTGTTATATGGTTAACTTGTGATTATTTAAGGTAAAGTTGATGTTGGATATCTAACATGTACTGTTTAGAAGGTAACCCAACATAAGATGACCCCAGTGCACACGCTGTAAGACCGATCCAAGATAAAGTTTATGTAAAAGATGCCAACAGGTGTTAGGGACTCACCAAACAAAACTGTTTCGATTTACAAATAAATAAACTTGAGTTTTAAAAGATGTATTTCACACAACTCATATATGGATTATTGCCTTGACATTTTGACTGTGGGTCCACATGAACATAAACAAATTGAAACTTTTATTTGAAAACAGATGTGAGAGCAGATCAAGGGTTCAATGCAATACTATAGTAAGTGCTGTACATATGTGAAGCACTTACTATAGTATTGCATTGAACCCTCGAGAGAGACTTCAAGAGCATAAACAGTTCATGATAATATATACCTCAACTATAGATCACTACATATCTATTGGTAGTAATGATTTAACACACTGCTCATTGTTAATAATCCTCATTAGTTCTCATTACGGTAACCAGTTTGATTGGTATCAAAAAAGACGAAGACAAAGAATAAATCAATGTTATTGATATAGAGAGAATCATTCAAGAAATTCATCTTCACATTTTTCAGCTTGAAAAACAACACAGACACTTAACAAACAGATAGATTAATGAATGATAATACAAAAAGACAAAACTCATAAAAACATAACCCCTCAATAATGATAAAAGATATGAAAAAATAGATACTATAAATAAATGAACATGTTAATAGATTGATACGACAAATAAGTCAAATCTATAAGACCACACATAGAACTGTTAGATTTGAATCAACATAGAGAATGATGCTATGAATATATTATAGTGTTATCGAAGTATGGAGAGACATATACGATTAGATCATATAAGAGATTGGCCTGTAGTGGCTATACAAGGCCAAACTCCTCACAGTGATCTCCCCTTGCTATTCTGCTTCGATCACCGCCACCACAAGATTTTCATCCCAATTTGGATGAAACACGTAATGTATAAATGACGTTTGTTTTTCAAATTTTTACTAGATATAGTCATAACCTTTTTTTGTGTTGATTTCTGAACAATCAAATTGAAAAATCTTTTGTTTTATTTACAAATAAAGCACAAATGGATGACTTTTTTGGGTGTTGCCGCCATCTTTAAACGCCATTTCCGATGCTAAGAAGATGGTTACATGCCAGTTGTTGTGGCAGCCATCAATTACATAAAGGGAGATCACTGTGAGGAGTTTGATACAAGACAAGAACAGGAGAACACACATGGAATGCACCAATTACAGAGTAAAACACAATCTTAACTAAATAGTTCATGCCAACTTTTATTCCTCTAAAAAACCCACACATCTTTGGAAATCTTGGATCATAGAAGTCTTTAGCTTTTGATTCAAACTAATTTTTAACTAAACATGGCAAAGCCTTACCAAACTTATAATCTTAAGTACACAAAAATGAATAAAAAGTCATTTGATAATACAATACAATATAAACTATTGTATGGAATTAGATGATAAACAATGGTATAGAGGGGTCATTGCAAGACTATAGTTATTCCTTCACATGCAGCACTTACTTTAGTCTTGTGTTAAACTCTCAATAGGTTTCAAACCTCAATCTCTCTAATGACTGACGAAAAAAGTTCCAATTTTCCAAAGATTTTTTTCAGAATAAAAGGTAAGCCATCTGAATCAAGTGAAAACTATCAGTGTCTGTCTTTTCTAGAAGTACTATTATATGGAGTGCTCTAATCATTTTTGAAATCAAGACACATGCAATTAACAATCTAATTTATTGGTAAATATTGCCATATGAGTCTTTTTTCCACATTCTATGTTGGTGCATTTGCTGCAGGTATATACACCTGTATGTTTTCATCTTGCATTTTTTTATTACAAGTCCAAAGTTCAGCTAGTGGTATGTAAAACCAATTTTACAAAGGATTACAAAAAAGACATTGCGTATCTCAATTACATCATCAGTTATATGTTGCAAAGACCTTATAGACATGTTTATTGGTGTTTGTATGTTGCAGGAGCTCTAAGATGTTTAATTATGTAAACCAATGACAATTGATAAATAAAACTTAATCAGTTCACAAAGACTCAAAAACCCGATCATGTCGATAGAAATCCCATGCTGATGTTTGCAATATGAATCAAATGGCTTTACTTAAGGATAAATCATAATATCTACATTCCGTGAACCACTCGCACTTACAATGACTAGTGTCACTTTTTATACTCCGTTTGACCTTTGACCCGGTTCCAACAGAGAGAGGATCCCTGCTCAAGGGCGTGATTTGTGTGGATGCCCGCTGATTGAGTCTGACCCAGGGGGTTATATCAGAGTCAGCCTCGCTGTTAGAGTTATCATTGTTATCAAATTTAGAGCTTCTGGATTTATTCGTACTCGAAGAAAATATTCTGCCAGCATTTCTATCATGCTTGTTGGGAACCGGTCGCCCCATTTTCGTAAGTTTTGAAACACTACTTTTCTCAGAACTATTATCATACAGTGACCTTGACATAGTTTCATAAGTGTTTTTGGTATCCGGAGAGTCAACAAATATTTGTATTTGAGCTTCACTATCCACAGTGTCGGAATAGTTAATGAAATTACTCCTTTCCGAGAAATCAAATTCAAGGTCAAGTTCCTGGGCCAAGGTCACATCAGATGTGTGATGACCAAACGAGGAGTTTTCTGACTGATCATGTGTGTTATGTTCATTTTGTTTGGTTTCTATAGCAACTGAAATAGGGGCGGTATTAAGGTGAAGGTCACTTGTGGAGGAAGCACTCCCTCTTTTGGACTGAATCTTGGGTGTTGATTTGTCGCTGGAAGCTGTTTGTAATTTATAAAGAATTAGAAAGCAAAGCGTATATGGTACTACACAGTATTAATAAAGCATCATGATAAAACATTAATAAAAATCTGTTCATGCTAATACAGTGTTCTAGAACAAACTTAAAAATGATATCTAGCTAAACCCTTTACCAAACAATACATTTTCGACTGTCCTTCATTGAAAGAGTTTGAAGATGACATTTCAAAATGTGTTGAAATTGAAAAATAATCTTCTGATGGAGCAGAAAACATTGTGGGAAAAGGAGAAATTACTTGTAAAGAGCAATTTCTCCTTTTCCCATAATGTTTTCCAAAGTCGTCCACAACAGAATGGTCAAATGTCGTTATTGTTTGGTAATGGGTTAAACATGAAAATCTGTTCATGCTAGTATGGGGCCTGTTTTCTCAAAAAGTACTGAAGTATGTTATCTTGCTTAAACACAAAATCTTTGCTCAACTTGGAGTAAAAGTATAAGCATCAAAGTTAAGTGGTGATCTAGGAATGAAATTGAACTCAATTTTTACACTCAAACTTGGGTTTAAGCAAAGATATTGAGTCAACCTAAACACTGTGGCTTGATAAACAGTGGAGCCTTGTTTATCCAGAACCTGATTATCCGGATGTCTCGCAATCCGAATGAAATTGTAAGGGAATGAAATTATTGTGCAGTAATTTGCCTAACCAATTACCATACAATAACGACATATGACCTATTTGTTGCAGACAACTCTTGAAAACATTAAGGGTAAAGGAGGAATTGCTTGTGATGAGCAATTTCTCATTTTTCCCAAATTGTTTTCCACCATATCAGAAGATTATATTTGAATTCAATCATGTTTTGAAATGTCGTCTGCAAACTCTTTCAATTTGGGACGGTCGAAATTTTGCGTTTGGTAAAGGTTTATAAGTATACACATGCATATAGACTGTTGATGTCTTAATGTGTATAAGACCAGGCCCTAGTCCAGATGATTTGTTAATCAGGAAGTTTTGTTGGGAACGGACATGTTCAGATTAACGAGACATCACTGTTTTCTCAAAGAGCAATGTCAAGACCACTGCTCATCTGTATCACTCGGCAGAGAACAACAGCAGTGTCAAGACCACTGCTCATCTGTATCACTTGGCAGAGAATAACAGCAGTGTCAAGACCACTGCTTATCTGTATCACTCGGCAGAGAATAACAGCAATGTCCAGACCACTGCTCATCTGTATCACTTGGCAGAGAATAACAGCAGTGTCAAGACCACTGCTTATCTGTATCACTTGGCAGAGAACAACAGCAATGTCCAGACCACTGCTCATCTGTATCACTCAGCAGAGAACAACAGCAGTGTCAAGACCACTGCTCATCTGTATCACTCAGCAGAGAACAACAGCAGTGTCAAGACCACTGCTTATCTGTATCACTCGGCAGAGAACAACAGCAATGTCCAGACCACTGCTCATCTGTATCACTCAGCAGAGAACAACAGCAGTGTCAAGACCACTGCTCATCTGTATCACTCAGCAGAGAACAACAGCAGTGTCAAGACCACTGCTCATCTGTATCACTCAGCAGAGAACAACAGCAATGTCCAGACCACTGCTCATCTGTATCACTCAGCAGAGAACAACAGCAATGTCCAGACCACTGCTCATCTGTATCACTCAGCAGAGAACAACAGCAGTGTCAAGACCACTGCTCATCTGTATCACTCGACAGAGAACAACAGCAATGTCCAGACCACTGCTCATCTGTATCACTCAGCAGAGAACAACAGCAATGTCAAGACCACTGCTCATCTGTATCACTCAGCAGAGAATAACAGCAGTGTCAAGACCACTGCTCATATGTATCACTCGACAGAGAACAACAGCAATGTCCAGACCACTGCTCATCTGTATCACTCAGCAGAGAACAACAGCAGTGTCAAGACCACTGCTCATCTGTATCACTCAGCAGAGAACAACAGCAGTGTCAAGACCACTGCCCATCTTTATCACTCAGCAGAGAACAACAGCAGTGTCAAGACCACTGCTCATCTGTTTCACTTGACAGAGAACAACAGCAGTGTCAAGACCACTGCTCATCTGTATCACTCAACAGAGAACAACAGCAATGTCCAGACCACTGCTCATCTGTATCACTCAGCAGAGAACAACAGCAATGTCAAGACCACTGCTCATCGGTACCACTTGGCAGAGAACAACAGCAGTGTCAAGACCACTGCTCATCTGTGTCACTCCGCAGAGAACAACAGCAGTACTTGTGTATAAGTAAGGGTTTAAGTTTAGGTACTAAGTCAATTTGGAAAAGGTTTTGGAAAGCAGACAAGACAAAAATCTTTTTTTAGAAAACATAGCATCGAAAGGGTTAAAAAGCATAAAGATCTATGTTGATCTTCCATTCCGGTATCATGTACAGTTATGAAAAAGCATTTGATAATGTATCATAGCATAATTGTATAAAGGAAAACAAAAAAGAATTTTTCCGAAACTGATGGAATATACAATTCATCACCTTATCCCTTCATAGCCATATGCAACAAATACTTTAAATACTGAAATGAATAATTAACTATATTTTGTAGAAATAAATACTGAAATGAATAATTAATTATGTTTTGTAGAAATAAATACTGAAATGAATAATTAATTATATTTTGTAGAAATAAATACTGAAATGAATAATTAACTATATTTTGTAGAAATAAATATTGAAATGAATAAGTAACTATATTTTGTAGAAATAAATACTGAAATGAATAATTAACTATATTTTGTAGAAATAAATACTGAAATGAATAATTAACTATATTTTGTAGAAATGAATACTGAAATGAATAATTAACTATATTTTGTAGAAATGAATACTGAAATGAATAATTAACTATATTTTGTAGAAATAAATACTGAAATGAATAATTAACTATATTTTGTAGAAATAAATACTGAAATGAATAATTAACTATATTTTGTAGAAATAAATACTGAAATGAATAATTAACTATATTTTGTAGAAATAAATACTGAAATGAATATTTAATTATATTTTGTAGAAATAAATACTGAAATGAATAATTAACTATATTTTGTAGAAATAAATACTGAAATGAATAATTAACTATATTTTGTAGAAATAAATACTGAAATGAATAATTAACTATATTTTGTAGAAACAAATACTGAAATGAATAATTAATTATATTTTGTAGAAACAAATCTTGGCAATATAGAGCATAAATTGATGTATGATTGTTTATATACCAAGCGCTTTTAAGCTTTTCTTGATCCCTGACTATCTTCTCTGATGCATATGCAACAAATACTTTAAATACTGTTATAAATGATTTACTTTATCATGTAGAAATAAATCTGGGACATATGGAGCATACACTGATGTTGATATACACAACACTTATAAGCTTTTCTTGATCCCTGACTCCTCCCAGAGTCAATGTAACAAATACTTTTAATATTGTAATGAATGATTAGCTATAATATGAAGAAATAAATCTGGCCAATATGGAGAGTAAATTGATGTTTAATTGTTGATATACACATACACTTATAAGCTTTCTTCTCAGAGGCATATGTAACAAACACTTTAAATACTGTAATGAATGATTGAGCATATATAGAAGAAATAAATCTGGAAAATATGGAGGATAAATTGATGTTACATAATGATTGTCCATGAGCCCTGACTATCTTTTCTGTGTCATATGTATCAAATAACAAATACTTTAAATACAGTTATAAATGATCGACTATATTTAGTAGAAATAAATCTGGGAAATATAGAGCATACATTGATGATTAATTGTTAATATACGCAACACTTACAAGCTTTCCGTGATCCCTGACTCCTCAAACTTTGTGTGCTGCCCTTCCATTGAGGTTGTCTATGGTGCCAGCCAAGGGCAGACGACTGTGTACTGCCCGGTCCCAGACTCTCGCTACTTGACATTATATTAGCCCCGCCCGTAATCACTGGTCCTGGAAGGGAATCATTTAGAATAATACATTAACCCTTTCCCAAACAACAAATTTTTGACTGTCCCAAATTGAAAGAGGTTGCAGACGACATTTCAAACTGTGATGAAATTGAAAAATATTCTTCAGAAAGAGCAGAAAACATTGTGGGAAAAGGAGAAATTGCTCGTTATGAGCAATTTCTTCTTTTCCCACAATGTTTTCTTAAGTAGTCAAATGTCGTTATTGTTTGGGAAAGGGTTAAATCATATACTGGAGAATATCTGTACTTCGAAATTCTGATTGTTGAACTATTTTATATCGAGGGTTCAATGCAATACTATAGTAAGTGCTTCACAAACATGAAGCACTTACTATAGTATTGCACTGAACCCTAGATATGTCAAAGTAAATACAGGTTCCCAAGTTATTTGTTCTTTATCTCTATGTCTTTATGTTCAAGACATCTATTCGTCGAACTCTCCCTATGTCAAACATTTTTATCAAGTCCCTTGAACTTATCAAGTCCCTTGAACTTAGAGGTATAAAGATTCTACTGTATGTGAAATATCACATATGCATAACCCACAGTGGTCCAGGGGTAGAGCGTCGGTTTCTGGCCGTGGGTTCGAATCCTGTGAGAAGCGGGATCTGCCTTGCAACCTTTCATTAATCCACATTCGGCATGAGTACTGGTTATGTATCCAGGAAACAGAATCAAGAGTGATTATTCTAAGTTGTAAGAAGTTGTTTCACAATCGATGTGAAATAAACAGGTATAAACTTTGAATAACCTTCATTTTGATATCTTTACCAGTTCAATACAACATGCAGATTGACTCCATCAAGAACATTCATGATATACATGTTACAAATAAATATCTTTGTTAACCCTTTCCCAAACAACACATTTTTGACTGTCCCAAAATGAAAGAGTTTGCAGATGACATTTCAAAATGCGACGAAATTGGAAACTAATTTTCTGATAGCCGAGAAAACACTGTGGGAAAAAGAAAAATTGCTCGAAACGAGTTTCATGCAAATATCTTTACCACTTCAAAACACATGTATTCTTACCATCTCGCAGCTTAAACAAATGCATCTCTTTGTGCTTTTTGAATAAAGCCTTCATTTTAGTAACCTAAATAATCCACAATCCAGGTAAAACACTATTTCACAAAGAAATTGATCGGTAAATAAAACCATAAAGACATATTTCATCGAATTCTCTAGTTTCTAAATGGTCTCATTTGATTTTGCTCAAAACATTTAACCCTCAAAACTTTTATATCTTTGTACTTTTAATGATTATTATCATTGTTTGCAAATCAAAATCATGAGAAAAGCTTCCTTCACCATTTCCCAAGTTAGGATAACCCAAATTTTCTATACAAAGAATGATGCCCAAAGGAAGCTGTCTTATATTGTATAGAATGCTTTGAGAGGCAAATTTATTAATAGCAATGGTTCAATGCAAGACTAACGTAAGTCTAGTAAGTCCTTCAAAAATGTGGAACACTTATTGTACTACTGCAATAAAGTATCGATTTGTCCCTTTTTGCACAACTCATTTTAACCATTGGTGACAAACATATAACTTTATTACTGTTTAAGTGATTTCAAGAGCACTTTAGATGATTTGGTAAATTATTGAGAAACTTCGAGACTCACATAGGCTGACTAAACAGATTAACAGCTTTGAAAAGTTTACCATCACTTTTGCAATGACCCTTTCATAGTCAATCAATGAACATTTTACTTCTTAGTATTAATAACCTTAACATTATTGTTTCAAAATACTGACAACTTTTGCCAAAATTACTGGAATTTGGCAATTGAGTATTGGTCTAATCACTTTTATTGAACTATTTATAGAAAATGATACTTAAACCTACAACCAAAAGAAGCAAACAAGTATAAGGACCAAGTGTTAGGATCAGTCCACTATCAAGGAAGTCCCAAAACCTTAAATATAATAGAACATACCACATTTGTTTGACTTGTTCCCACATATAATAAAATATTTGTTTGACTTGTTTCCACATATAGGAGCACATTTGTTTGAGTTGTTTCCACGTAAATGAGTGTATTTATTTGACTTATTTCTACAAATAGGAGCAAATTTGTTAAACTTGTTTCTTGAGCACCTTTGTTTGACTTGTTTCTTCAGCACAAATGTTTGACTTGTTTCTACATGTAGAAGCAAAGTTTGACTTATTTCCACATATAGAAGCACATTTGTTTGAATTTTTTCAACATATAGGAGCACATTTGTTTGACTTGTTTCCACATAAATGAGTGTATTTGTTTGACTTGTTTCTACAAATAGTAGCAAACTTGTTGAGCACATTTTTTTTACTTGTTTCTACAAATAGGCGCACCTTGGTTTGACTTGTTTCTTGAGCATATATGTTTGAGTTGTTTTAACATACAAAAACACAATTGTTTGACTTGTTTCCACATATAGAAGCATTTGTTTGACTTACAGTTACATTTTCAATGATACGGGAAAGTTAGACATTACTTGTCACAGTTTTTCCTGAGGTTTACTGCAGCAGATGCATCAAGTGAGGTTTCATGAGGTATGGGAGTTAGGTAATTGATTAAGCTGGTAGTATTACACTTTAGAAAAATAACAAATATTGGATTTGCTTAAAGTGAATAAGCTTGCAATCTTCAAATTCAACTATGCTTATAATAGGAATACATTCAACAGGATAAGAAACATTGCTGCAAAGTGACATTCTGCACATGCCCAAAACATCCAAGCGTTTATTGGGTAAAGTGTCAAAACTAAGTCTGTCTGAAAAACCTTAAACATCTGTGAGTTTTATGGCTATAACCTTTTTCAATTAAAACCTTATCAAAGGACAAATACTTAAGAATTATTAAAGCCCTTTACTCTGTAATAAGTCATATATAAAGCAGATTGTTCATGACATTATTTGACAAAAAAAGATAACTGGTCAAAAGAAGCGCCTTTTTTGCTGCATTTCTATAATTCTGTGGTATATGTTAAAATTTCATGTGTCAATTAACCTTTTACCAAACAATAACGACATTTGACTAGACAACTCTTGAAAACATTGTGGGAAAAGGATAAATTACTCAAAACCAGCATTTTTTCCGATTCCCACAGTTTTTTCTCCACTAACAGTAGAAATGTAGTCTGCAAACTCTTTTGATATGGAACAGTAAAGAATTTGGTGTTTGGTAAAGGCTAAATCAGTGTCGAAATGAGATTCTAATTGGAAAAATTGTAAAATGTTGAAACCATCATGACAAAATGAAAGTTTGCTTGGGTATTTCTTTTGAAGATTTCGTAACATCATGTAGCTGATATTTGGAATGTCTGAGATAAGGATTACCTCCAGTTCTAATACAGTGCATCTTGATTGTTCAATGAAAGACTTTAATTGAGTACTATATGTTACTATATACAGGCTTGCATTGAACCCTCAATATTTCCATTCGAAATATCTTCTCAAAGGCAGTTTTTAAAAAACATAGCATGAACGTTACCAACCTTCTAGATCCAGACTCTGTTGGGGTATTCGGGTAGATTTCCTTTTATCTGAGTTCCTCCTCCGCCTCTCCTCTAGGGGCTCTTTAGGGGGTCTGGGGACCTGGGGCTCCTTCTCTGTCATGCCCTGCCCCGCCCATTTTTCCTCTTCATTGTCTGTCAATTAAAGAATCAATTAAAATATCAATTAATCCGCATTAGCATGGTCATATACTTGGATATCATACACTTTCCATAACTGTGAGTATGTCCATATGTATGTATTCATATCAATTAACTTATAAATGCAAAGAAATTGAAAGACATATATGCAAAAATGACTTTCCAGAGAGCAACACTTCTTATTAAGAAAATACCTTGTTGAAACTAAAACAAAAGCAACCTATAGTTTTTGAAAAGTCATCAAAGGTAAGTGCACAATTCAAAGTAAAATGTACAACTTTATCAAACATTTACAATGATTAAGAAAGTAAATAGATAAAAAAAAAAACTCTTATCTGATGAAGTGTTAAGCAAACCTGCATACATTTTTGTTGTGGTTTAAGTCAAACAGTCAAAATAAGGCATTTCCAAAACATTGCAATAAAATGTTATTTCAGAAAAATTATGATTATCAATGCTTTTTAAAAGCCCCTCCTGCAAATTAGCAGTAGGTGTTAATGAGTTAGATACATTAAAGCCATAGAACAAACAACACATTGTTTCTTTCAGCAATTCAAAATGTTTTGTCTTTGAACCAAATACATGTATGTCAAATTGAATGCATGTGAAAATCATTAAAAAAAAAAATAGAAGAGGTACAGATATAACACTTTGAAATGTCGTCTGCAAAATGTAGTGTGATTTCTTTTTTCCAAAACTTTTTATCTTTTTTAAATATAGTATAAATTGAAATATGAAATGAAAATTGCATCATTATAACTCCTCAGTATTGCAAGGTTAATAAAGTATTTTTCTGCTCCAATGCCAATAAGAGGTTATCTATTATGCTCTCATTTACAAATTGCATAGAGCAGAAGGGGAATTAACTATTCTAAATAATAGATAAATGGGAGTAGCATGAAGTTTAACCCTTTCCCAAACAATAACAACATTTGACCAGTTTGATGCAGAAGACTCTCGAAAACATTGTGGGAATAGGAGAAATTGCTCTTAATGAGCAATTTCTACTTTTCCCACAATTTTTTCCACTCTATAAGAAGATTATTTTCAAATTTCATCACATTTTGAAATGTTGTCTGTAAACTCCTTCAATTTGGGACAGTCGAGATATTTGGTGTTTGGTAAAAAGCATACTAGCGCTCAGAAAACTGCAAAACTGGGTAATATGAGTTATAAATCATGTTAGACTATGTTGAAACATAGCGAAAAACCACAGGATAAAGACTATATAAGCCTGCACCATTTATTATCTATTTTTCAAAGTAGTATTTTCACAAATTTGGTGCCCACCAATTTAACTTCATTGTTTACAATAGAGTACGTCTAAACTAGCAAGGAGCGCTCGGATTAATGAGTGGTGATCACCTGCTTAGAAATACCATGTGAAACACATAAGAATACTGTAATTCGTCCAATATCAACATCGTGAACATTGAAAATGGAGAATTTATTGGGTTTTATTGGTTCCCAACGTTTCTCAGCTGACATTGTTTTATCACTAATTGTAAACAAACGTTATAAATATTTACTCTTTTAAAAGCATCATGTGAATGTGTTACATTCTCAATTCCTCTGTAAAAGGGAATTTAAAGTACTTTTGAGTTAATTTTAAAATTATTCTAGAACTTTCACGATTTAAGTGTAAATGAGCGCAAGTATGGCTTTAAGGGTTAAAATTGTGGGAAAACTCTACAACTACAGATGTGAAAAGGAAAAACAGGGTAACGGTATTTCAGGGAATGAGGGTCTTTTTGTAAAGATAAATGGTTGAAACTTAAGTTTCATTTTTTTGCAATAAGGTATGAATAGGCATGACTTTGTCATAAA
Source organism: Cerastoderma edule (assembly GCA_947846245.1). Classification (NCBI taxonomy): domain Eukaryota; kingdom Metazoa; phylum Mollusca; class Bivalvia; order Cardiida; family Cardiidae; genus Cerastoderma; species Cerastoderma edule. Next base: position 19,730,779 of record OX401422.1, on the reverse strand, counting down.
ACTAAGCACAGCTAACCTTTTTTTCTAATGTTTGACCGATTCATACTGTCTATCAAATTCAACAACATAATAACAACATTTTAGTTCTATCAATAATGCCTATCAGTTGAGCTTAGTAAGCATTTCATTATCAGTCTTAAACATTCTTTCAAAAAATTTAGGAAACTTGTTTACCACATAAGATAATTTGATAATAAAAAAGGCAATAAAAAAGAAAGATTTAACCCTTTACCAAATGCGAAATTTTCAACAGTCCCAAATTGAAAGAGTTTGCAGATGACATTTGAAATGTGGTGAAATTGGAAAATAATCTTCTGATAGGGCAGAAAACATTGTGGGAAAAGGAAAAATTGCTCGTAACAAGCAATTTCTCCTTTTCCCACAACGTTTTCGTAAGTCTTCTGCAATAAAGTGGTCAAATGTTGTTATTGTTTGGGAAAGGGTTAAGGGAATATTGTGAGAGAGAAAAAAGACTTGCATCCTGTTAAAGCTCAAATAGAACTGCTTCAAAAAATTGTCAAAAGTGTATAATAAGAATCCTTGATTAGAGAGGTTTCCTTAACATTAAAATACATGTATATATATATATTGAAACATGCATTGTCTCTTTTTCCAACAACCACCTATTTCTACCTAACAAAAGAAATGGAATTCCTTTGACATTTCAGTTGAAAACGTTTGATTTGTTTAAAATGTTAAGTTGTTGGTACCTATAAAAATTACCCCATTGACAGATGTCAAATGGGAAATTGTTATATACGGTAATACATCGCTAATGGAAAAAATTTGCTTGGAAAGGATAAACACAGCTTACTCTAGATAGGTTCATAATAAAGTACTAAATGTTTGTCTGCATTTAGTTTCTTTTTCTCTTTTAGTATAATCATAAAGAGAAAATTATTTCTTTTCAGTAGGGTCAGTTGGTCTAAGTATAAACCTTCCTTTTCTTTTCAATAGGGTCAGTTGGTCTAAGTATATACCTTCCTTTTCTTTTCAGTAGGGTCAGTTGGTCTAAGTATATACCTTCCTTTTCTTTTCAATAGGGTCAGTTGGTCTAAGTATAAACCTTCCTTTTCTTTTCAGTAGGGTCAGTTGGTCTAAGTATATACCTTCCTTTTCTTTTCAGTAGGGTCAGTTGGTCTAAGTATATACCTTCCTTTTCTTTTCAGTAGGGTCAGTTGGTCTAATTATATACCTTCCTTTTCTTTTCAGTAGGGTCAGTTGGTCTAAGTATAAACCTTCCTTTTCTTTTCAGTAGGGTCAGTTGGTCTAAGTATAAACCTTCCTTTTCTTTTCAGTAGGGTCAGTTGGTCTAAGTATATAACTTCCTTTTCTTTTCAGTAGGGTCAGTTGGTCTAAGTATATGCCTTCCTTTTCTTTTCAGTAGGGTCCGTTGGTCTAAGTATATACCTTCCTTTTCTTTTCAGTAGGGTCAGTTGGTCTAAGTATATACCTTCCTTTTCTTTTCAGTAGGGTCAGTTGGTCTAAGTATAAACCTTCCTTTTCTTTTCAGTAGGGTCAGTTGGTCTAAGTATAAACCTTCCTTTTCTTTTCAGTAGGGTCAGTTGGTCTAAGTATATACCTTCCTTTTCTTTTCAGTAGGGTCAGTTGGTCTAAGTATAAACCTTCCTTTTCTTTTCAAGATACACTGTATTATGATTTGTTTATTGGTGCATTAACTGCTTCACAAATGTTTATGAATGACGACGTCATAACGAGATATTTTTTTGTTTTCTAGAGAGCACAAATGTTAAACCACTCCTTTGTTACCCAAAATTATGAATTGTATGTATATTGTGTCAGAGGCCATTAATACAAATAAACATATTGTATTGTATTATAAAATTATTTTGTATGATAAAGAGTTACACATACAACAATAAGGTGCGGTGAGAGAGACGGTAATTCAAGAGAGACATGTATTTTGTATGAGAAAGAGTTACACATACAACAATAAGGTGCGGTGAGAGAGACGGTAATTCAAGAGAGACATGTATTTTGTATGATAAAGAGTTACACATACAACAATAAGGTGCGGTGAGAGAGACGGTAATTCAAGAGAGACATGTATTTCAGTGCAAGCAAACCACACACTACCTTTTCCCCCTTCATCACCTTCACCACCACCACCACCACCACCATCACCAGCGGCCGGGTCCTCAGACAGTTCCATGGTAGGGTCAAGGTCTAATGTCAGATCCCTAGGGAGCCCTTTGGCCCCTGTTTGGGCTTTAGTAGAGTAAGCTGTCATGGGGGTAGCAGGGATTACATTGACCTGGGGCTTTAAGCTGTCTGTGTCACCTTCGCATGTTAAACAATAAAAGCTACAATACGGCTGGTGTTATAGAAGCTGTTACATGGTAAGCATTCCTTTGATTTATGGTACATCAATTCCCTTGGATTCAGTGCAAGACAATAATAAGTGCTTCATATTTGTAAAGAATTTACTGTAGTCGTGCACTGCATACTAATGCTGCATTTAACCCATTATCAAACAATAACAACATTTGACCAGTTTGTTGCAAATGACAAGTAACAAGTAACAAGTAACTTTAAATGTCATCTGCTGAGTATATAAATTTTGACCTTTGCTTAAGGCTTGATTCAATGGAGTATTAATACAAGCCTGCGAGTCTCCATTGATTCATTTGACATGTTAATTAAAGCTGTTAGAAGCAAAGCGAACAAGGTAGCATTCAGTATTACTTGCAAACGGCAAGAAATTGTTTCTCAGCTTTAAAAGTTAAGTTTTTTCCCTAACAACCTTAATGATATGAATAAAATAATTAAATAGATAAAATTACTACGCTTCACCATGAATAAAACTCAATACACCTTATAGTTTTGATGATTTACCTTTTTGGGGATCTAATCGACTTAACCCTTTATCAAATGCCAAATTCTTTACTGTTCCAAATTGAAAAAGTTTTCAAACAACATTTCAAAATGTGATGAACTTGAAAAATAATCTTCTCCTGATTATATATCATTTTACAGTAAGACCAAACTCTTCCTAAATCAAATCATGATGATTTCATTTAACCTATAACCAAACAATAACGATATTTAACCATTTTGTTGAAGACGATTCTGGAAAACATTGTGGGGGCTTGTTAAAGCAATTTTTTTCTTTTGGCACAATGTTTTCTGCCATATCAAATGATTATTTTTCAATTAGATCACATTTTGAAATGTCGTCTGCAAACTCTCTCAATTTGGGACAGTTCAAAATTTGGCGTTTGGTAAAGGGTTAACAATTATCTGACAAATTCTTCTTATTTCAAAAGGATTGAATAACAAACAAATCATTTACCTAAGGAAAAGTTATAAGATACCATATGGGATTTTCTATACTATGATAAGTGAGCTTTCATCAATCAAAACTAAACTTTAAGAACTGTTTAATGTTGGGACATCTACAATTTTGGATTTGACGAGCAACTATTATATATTCTGGATAAATATGGGATATTCTAGTATATCTACATCCTTTCTATAAATATAAAAAGGTTTACATGCAAATGATTTTGAAAATAACCAGTGTTACTATATATTGCAAAATTGAATGAATAACAGAAATTGATTGTACTTAAAAAATGCAAGATCTTCTATTTGCCATATGAACTTATCGAAGTCATCGGTAGCAAGAAAAAAAGGAATGTTATAAAGCTATGTAGATATGGCAAAGACCTAATATAATAAACATATTTCATTATTAGGTCTTTGGATATGGGAGAGGGTATCAGGTAATATCTAACAATCTAACAAGATTTTACCATCTTTATCAACGGGGAGCGAGTAAAGTGCTGTGTGTTCTCGACTCGCCTCGCCAATGGGAGTTAACTGTGTATAGCCCTGTCCAATAGGGGGCAGCACAGGTGGACCAGACGACAGTGGCGGGAGAGCGTCTGGACTCACGGATAATCGTGACTCATCTCGTGACTGAACACCGTGTAAAGCTTCTGATGAACCTAGAGGAGAGTGATATTTCACAACATTGAAAGCTTCTGTGTGACAATAAAAGTGATTACAATAACTGTTACTATCTTTCCAAGTAGTGCTGGTATTCAATCATGAATTGAATGAAACTTTTATCATATAAAACAGTTTTCATTGCTAATACAATCACTTTAAATCAATCATAAATAACAAAATGTAATACAAATACAGTCAATCTTATATTAAGCGACCATGTTAAGAAAGCCATAAATGTATAGTATTTTAGATATTTATCCTTAATACAGAATTGCAGTCATGCAGAAAACTCAGAGAAGGATCTTTCTGCATCACTTGCATCCTGTATTAAGATGATATCAGGTTTTAAGACCTTTAATACACTAGAAAAAGAGTGCCCCTTCATTCAAATTGACAGTACAGATGATCTGATATTAAGTGACCATGTTAAGGAAGTCATAAACATGCAGTTTATTATGAACTATCAACTTATAAGTCTTTTATACGCTGTATAAGGTGGTCAGTTAATACAAGACTGACTGTATATTAAGGGCTCAAAGCACAACTGTAATTAGTCCTTCACAAACGTGATAGGCTTAAAATAGTCTTGCACAAAACTCTCAATGATTCGTGAGAGACAATAAGAAATGTGTGTGTCACAAACTGTGTTTTCGTTGCTCTTAAGCTATACAACATCGGGTAAAAAACAAAGCCATAATATTTCACGTTTGTGCAGAAAAGTCTGATTATTGAACGGAAATTGGCATATATTTGAATCATTGTCCTGTTATGACTGAGTAACAAAAACTACTTAATAATATCCTAGAGGCTTAAACAAGCATCAGCCCTAAATCGCTACTGTTATTTTAGACCAAAATAATAAATAGAACTTGATACCAGATGAGACCTAGAGTAACTATAGTCAGAAATTTTGTTATTCAGGGACAATTTACTATGAAATATTTATGAACTCAAGAAATTGAGTCAATTCATCAAAATCCCTTCATATTGTGGAAAAGGTTCACTTCAGAAACATTTATAAGTTAAGGACTTCCGCTGACAGATATACTGTGACCAACCTACAGACCAAAAGAGAAATTCCAAAATGTCCTCTTTCAAATACTAAGAATTATTTCTTTATAGTGTGGAAAAGGTTCACTTCACAAACATTTATGAGTTAACGACTTCTGTTGACAGATATACCGTGACCAACCTACAGACCAAACGAGAAATTCAAAAATGTCCTCTTTCAAATTTAAAGAATAATACAGTTACATGTATATTCAGGCAGGCATCACACCTGTCCAAGGTCCTAGAATTTCCTCACCAGTACTGCACAGTTTACAGTCCAACTTGTGTTAAGCAACCATCCTTTTAAGCAGCCAACCTGCCTTAAACAACCACTACAGAAAGTCCCATTGTTGGATTCATAGTAGACATTAATTTTTGTTAAGCAGTCAACCTGTCTTAAGCAGCCAATATTCTCAGGCCCATAAACTGGCCTCTAACACAAGTTGGACTGTATTTTCCTAGTGACAAACGTTTCCAAACAAAATATCAGATTTGAAAGACAAAAAAAATCATGTTACAATAAACTCTGGACTAGCACAGGTTTCGGACTCTGGACCTCTGTGTTCCATATCAAACACAATATTAATAATCAAGATTGGGAGGGGACACGTAAATGTCAATCTTGTTTTAAGCAACCATGATATAAGGAAAAATTATCATGACCTTTAAGACAATGAATTTCTTAATACAGATGTCAGTCATTCAAAAAGCTCCTACTAGCTCCACATTGAGCTTTTTGAATGACTGGTGTCCTGTATTAAGATCCATAGCCTTAGATTAGATAATCTAAATAATCTTTCACACACTGTTAAAAGAGCAGTAACTTCCTTAACCCATTACCAAACAATAACGACATTTGACCAGTCTGTTGCAAATGACTCTGGAAAACATTGTGAGAAAAGGAGAAATTACGCTAAACAAGCAATTTCTCCTTTTCCCACAATGTTTTTGCCCTTTCAGAAGATTATTTTTTAGTTTCATCACATTGATTTTTTTTTATATTGCCGTCTGCAAACTTTTCCAATTTGGGACAGTAAAAAATGTGATGTTTGATAAAGGGTTAAAACAAGATTGACTGTAGAATTGAATCTTGTCCAATGTACCAATAAACCCACCTCTTTCTTTAAGATTTTGGTGGGGTCGTCCAGGTTGACCCAGTTTGCTCCCTTTAAAGGAGCCTGAATGCTGTGACCGGTCGTCTCTCTCTGGTAGATGAGGTTCCACGACGTTAGCAGACATACTTTTCTTGTCATTGTCACTGAGCATAGTCTGGAAGGAGAAATAGAAACAATTAGGCACATTCAGGGATCAGGCAAATGCCGGCTTTGTCGGTTTTGGATCGATTTGGGTTGTCTTGGACCGGTTACAAGTTGAGATTTGTTGAAAAAATCGGTATGGATAATAGGCCGATATGAAACTCTACACACCTCACAATACCTCAAAAATCACACAATTAATTCGTTAATTGTTATACCCGTGTCAAGCAATGCCTGAGGCATATATTAATTGGGGGCTACACATTGTAATGCAAATTTATGTTACTCTTTCAAACTGAAAAAACACTATACATTATGTATTTGTATTTATATGGGTTTTAGTTTTACATTGCGACAACATTTTTTTTAGATATGTTGTAATTCCTGGTTCATTAACATGGAGGAAGACCCCATACTTAACTGCCCATAGGGACTGATCAAGTCAGGTAGAACCATCTGCACTCTGTAAGTCAGTCAGGAGACTACCATTCATGAAAATCCTGACAAAGTTCTAAGTAAAAGCAGCAGCATTCTGTTTAGGTATAACCTAGTGGAAATGGAACCCATCAGTTAATTACAGAAAATCATTTAATCTATATTAAACTTGGGCTACATAAGGCCAAAAAAAATCCTAAGTTGTCTTGCTTATAAAAATCAATCCAAAACAACATTTAAGTCAGAAATGTTTAAATTCCAATTCTGTTTTCATGACACAGAAGCACTTTCAGGAGAGATGTAGAGCAAACATCTGATGGAAAAACTTCATGTGAAACACACAACATTTATTTGTGGAGATATCTTGATTCCTTCAATTTCATTAGTTATTGATTTCAAATGTTTCACCCTTTCCCAAACAATAACGACATTTGACCACTATGTTGCAGACGACTTAAGAAAACATTGTTGCAATTTTTCCTTTTCCCACAATGTTTTCTGCCCTATCGGAAGATTATTTTCCAATTTCATCACATTTTTAAATGTCGTCTGCAAACTCTTTCAGTTTTGGTCGGTCGAAAAATTGTTGTTTGGGAAAGGGTTAAAGGGTGATTCTCCGGCAGTTCCTTTTTATCTCATTTTATCCCTTTTGTTAAAAAATATCTCATAAACAAAAACCCTGCAAAAATTATCATATGCCACTGATGACATTACAGTCATTTGAAAAAATGACATTTATAGAAGTTTATATTCAATTTCAATGTATAACAGAACTACAGAATTTTACTGTAATGAGAATATATAGTATAAAAAAAAAATCTTTGTCTGAAAGATTTTGTAATCCTACAAATCCTTGAATGTGATTTATTTACATAAATATATCTAATTGTGATTGGCTGACATAAAAATACTGAAATGTGATTGGCTGACATACAGAATACTTCAATGTGATGGGCTAACATATGAATTCTTAAATGTAATTGGTTAAAAATAGATATGCTGATAGTGATTTGTGAACAATATCTAATATACAATAAACCTTTGGTAGTACCCCTCCTCTTGCCATAAAACGAAGGATAGACTTGTAAAAAGAGACAGAATCATTGAAATAAAAGACTTCTGCAAGCTCAACAGACAAAAAACATTAGAGACAAAAACGAAAAACATTAGAGACAAAAAACAAAGGTCTCGATCATTTTATGAATGAATTAAAATTGTAACAAAACCAGATATAAGCTGATTAACCCTTTCCCAAACAACAAATTTTCGACTGCCCCAAATTGAAAGAGACGACATTTCAAAGTGTGACGTAATCGAAAAATAATCTTCTGATAGGGCAAAAAACTTTGAGGGAAAAGGAAAAATGGCTTGTCACGAGCAATTTCTCCTTTTCCCTCAATGTTTTCTAAAGTCGTCTGCACCAAAGTGGTCAAATGTCGTTATTGTTTGGGAAAGGGTTAAAGCAATATCCTCCGTTGTTTCTCAAATTTTCTGAATGAGTGATGATACAGTGAAGCCTCGTTTATCTGGACCCCGATAATCCGGATGTCTCGCAATCCGAACGAAATTGTAAAGGAACGGAATTATATGACCAGTTTGTTGCAGGCGACGTTTGAAAACATTGTGGGTAAAGGAGAAATTGCTCGTGATGAGCAATTTCTTCTTTTCCCACAATGTTTTCTGCCATATCAGAAGATTATTTTTGAATTTCATCACGTTTTGAAATGTCTTCTGCAAAATTCTTTCAATTTGGGACAGTTGAAAGTTTGGCATTTGGTAAAGGGTTAAGGTGAATGATTATAAACATGTAATCTTAAATCAATCATGAAGCTCTCACAACCTAATAATTTTAGCTTTGCCTAATGGCAGTATATCATCTTTGAATGTTTACTGTACCAATTTTTACACAAGTTCAATATACTTATTATGCATTGCAGCGAAGTTGATTTGACATTGTCCCTGTTGGTAAGTTGACCAAGAATGTTCAACAGTAAAACAGATCTATGGCCCATATAAAATATTTGGCTTGGGTTATTCAGAAACGCTAGGGTACTGTTTCACTAGACATTTTAAGATAAATATTTGCTTAAGTTCAAAACAACATTCCCTCTTATTTAACTTTGATGGCTATGTTATATTGCATAGAAACACATCATTGGACTCATCTCTCCAGGCTATGTTATATTGCATAGTAACACATCATTGGACTCATCTCTCCAGGCTATGTTATATTGCATAGAAACACATCATTGGACTCATCTCTCCAGGCTATGTTATATTGCATAGTAACACATCATTGGACTCATCTCTCCAGGCTATGTTATATTGCATAGTAACACATCATTGGAATCATCTCTCCAGGCTATGTTATATTGCATAGTAACACATCATTGGACTCATCTTTCCAGGCTATGTTATATTGCATAGTAACACATCATTGGACTCATCTCTCCAGGCTATGTTATATTGCAATAGTAACACATCATTGGACTCATCTCTCCAGGCTATGTTATATTGCATAGTAACACATCATTGGACTCATCTCTCCAGGCTATGTTATATTGCATAGTAACACATCATTGGACTCATCTCTCCAGGCTATGTTATATTGCATAGAAACACATCATTGGACTCATCTCTCCAGGCTATGTTATATTGCATAGAAACACATCATTGGACTCATCTCTCCAAGATACTTCAAATGACATGTCACATAACAATACATGTTTTGTGATTTCATTTAAAATACTATCCATGGTAATCAGTTTCGAAAACTAAATATTTTCCTCAAGTTGTTTAGTAAAATGGTTCCCAGGAAATAAAAGAATAAATGGATAGGTACACTGGCCACTCTTAAACAAATAAGATAACATTTCAATTCGTCTGAACAATTGTTAGATGAAAGAATAACTTTGCGGTAATGTTAACTATTTTTTCTAAAAGTAAATATATAAGAGGTGCACTTAAATTTCTTGATCAAACAAATATCTAAAAGTACATGGGAACTAAGTCAAAATATCAAAAAAAGAGGGAGCAATGATCCTATTGCTAGAATAATCTGTTATAAAACATTGTATTTTGTGAAAAAATGGGAGATGTTGCATAAATTTTGCTTCAAATACCCAATTTCCATTTGCTTTTAAAAGGTGGAAAGTAAAGAATTATCTTCATTAAAACTTTTAATTCTACAGTGACTAACTGTGGCAGATGACTTTATCAAACACCATGACAAAAGAATAAATTATTCATGACAAGAAATTTGTCCTTTTGTCACAATAGTTCCTATAAAAAAATACATAAACTTAAAGTCTGCTTCAAGTTAGGATTCAATAAGTAAATGCATGACTATCATCCTATTTGTTGCAAGATTTGCGGAGTGTTCAGTGCAAGACTATGATAAGTGCTGCATGATTATGAAGCACTTACAATAGTCTTGCATTGAACCCTTGAGATGTGATTTGCACTATTACAAAATGGCCGAAAAATGGAAAAAAGGGATTTTATCAGGAATGGGAAAATTGGCCTGAGGACAAACATTGGAATGAACACTAATAGTACATCCATTAACAGTCTAAACTTAACTTCCTGTGATTAAATGATTTCTCAAACAAGGTCAGCCTTTATTCTTTTTATTCCCCTTTGTTAGGATATTATTTTTGAACAGGTGGTCATTATTGATACTATATATGTGTACTATATACTAACCGACACCATGCTTTCGAAAGGTACACCATCCAAGTTATTCTAAGGTTTATTATTTGGACATTGTTAAGAAAGTATAAATAAATTTGTTCAATTGGCATGAAATTTAAACAGCTTAATTGGTAAGATGGCTAAATCATCAATAGTGTCATAGATGTCCGAGTTTGATACCCACCTATAACTTTTTTATGACAGATAAATTTGTCTTTTTTCACATTTTTTTTTCATTCCATTTCATTTATACATTATATTCCTAAAAGCAAAAACAAAACTAACTATCATTATTTATGTTAAAAGTTTCAAAGAAATGAATTGTACAAGTAAAATGCTTTACAAAATAATTCCGTAAAACAGCTTATGTGGAGTTCAAACACAGACCTTAAGCATGACACACACATACACTATCCATTACGCTGTATGTTTTGCAGTATAAAGGAAACAATGTAAGTATAGGTAAGTTTGATCTGAGCAGCGGTTTGGAAATCATGATTCTATTCATAGAATAACTATATATAAAACGTGGTGACGTAACTGCCAGGAATTGTGAGTTTAATAATACCATGTATCTGAGTCAAATACCGGCAGTAATTCAAAACTTAATTTGTAATTCTTACATCGAGGGTTATCATGCTGTCTTGATTAGATGCTTCCAATAAATTCCAACATTACAGGGTTTAAGTAAGCAGAAAAGAAGTTAGCCATAGTACATGTACTGAATTCCTTTTGATTTGAGTTTCAAATCATTTTTTTTAAAAATGTTTTTTTTAAAGTAAAAAGTTGCCAACTATAAAGCCTGGCAGGCAACAATCTACTGTTTGGAAAAGGAAAAAGGAGATTTTGAGGATAAGAGATGTTTTTTCAAACTGCGCAATTAATACAGTTTACTAATGGCATTTGAGTATCAGGAAATTAAGAAAATTTTAATCAAGCAAAATCTGTTTTTGTCACATTATTTTTAAAAAATCACATGCCACAAAGTGATAGGACAGTGTCTGCAGGTGAAAGGGAGCTTAACGCAGACAACCTTTCCTTCTTTCAAATAGTTCAAAATCAAACATTTTAAGCAATTTCAAGGGTCAGTATTGAAAACACTAACTGTCTTGTAAATGGCAATAGAAATAATAGAAAATTATACATTTAATGATTGAAAGCCTAAAAAAAACCCAAGAAAATTGCAATTGCTTGAGAAAGTCTCGTTTTCAAAAACTCATTGGTTTGAAGTTCTGCCTCAAAAGAATTTGTTGAGATTTACTTTCAATGTTTACCTAATATAATAAAAAAGGTGTACAGAGTGGACAAAATTTCACATGAGATTCATGCTATACAGTTCTAAGTCCTACACAAAAGTGGAAATACTAGACTTTTAAAGCACTGAGCCATGAATTACTTGTCATATCAAGGGATCTATGCACAACTACAGTAAGTCTTGTATTGAATCCACAATTACCTTAACCCTTTCCCAAACAATAACGACATTTGACCACTTTGTTGCAGATGACTTTAGAAAACATTGAGGGAAAAGGAGAAATTACTCTAGACAAGCAATTTTCTTCTTTTCCCACAATGTTTTTTGCCCTGTCAGAAGATTAGTTTTCAGTTTCATCATATTTAAAAATGTAATCTGCAAACTCTTTCAATTTGGGAGAGTCGAAAATTTTCTGTTTGGTAAAGGGTTATATCATTCATAAACATTAAGTTTTCTGTTTATAGAAGGCTTCAATTTGAAATGACCACCCTGCCACTGAGAAATTGTCCCTTAACATGTATAATATACATGACCATTGTAATCATAGCAAATATTTGATGTTGTTAGTAAGGGAGATTTTTCCAATGATGACAAAGCGGTAATTTGCTCAAAATAAGGTAGAAAACCATTTGCTGCAAAGGTATGTTTATAAGGTTGGCCTGAAGATCATAACATGCTCCTATGTTTACCCCAGATTTCATTGTACCTTAAACACCAAATGAAGCAAAGAACATTTTGAAATAGCCTGACAAAAAAGACAATTGCTCATCATGAGTAAATGCTTTAATTGTATGAAAGCTGATAGTTTTGATTTATAGATCAACAGAAGTAAAGATTTTGTGGACATTACTGTAATGCAAAATCTGTACACCAAATCCCTTATTCAAGCTGGGGAATCCCATGACCAATGTTTACAATATTATGTCCGAGCAAGATGACTATCCCCGTTACTGAACAGGGATTTTTGCTTTATTCGCATACTTTTGCCAATGATAGCCACATTGTGTACCCTGTATGAGTTCACCATTAGTTTTCCAGTTCTGGTGGTATATGATTACCCATACTTTCGTTATGTCTTACACTTGGCAGTTCTGGTGGTATATGATTACCCATACTTTCGTTATGTCTTACACTTGGCAGTTCTGGTGGTATATGATTACCCATACTTTCGTTATGTCTTACACTTGGCAGTTCTGGTGGTATATGATTACCCATACTTTCGTTATGTCTTACACTTGGCAGTTCTGGTGGTATATGATTACCCATACTTTCGTTATGTCTTACACTTGGCAGTTCTGGTGGTATATGATTACCCATACTTTCGTTATGTCTTACACTTGGCAGTTCTGGTGGTATATGATTACCCATACTTTCGTTATGTCTTACACTTGGATAGCCACATTGTGTACCCTGCATGAGTTCACCATTAGTTTTCCAGTTCTGGTGGTATATGATTACTCATACTTTCGTTATGTCTTACACTTGGCAGACAAAATCCAGTCAAAGGCTGGGCCACTAGAACTAGAAAGTTGATGGTCATCTCATGTGCCATACACAATGTGGCTATCATTTGCAAAAGTAGTTCATATGCAGAAGAGCTCAAAGCGATATCAAACTTTGGGATTATAATGCATGTTAATTGACTACATATACACACTTAAATCAATTAAAAACAATATAGTAAATTGGCAGTTGGCCTGTGATCCGACCTGTTTGCTTCTCTGAGTATCTTTCCTCATGAAAATAAAGCAGATATTAAAAGTTTTGGAAAGCAGATGACACAAAAATCTATTTTTGGAAAATTACCCAGCATTCTAAGGGTTCATAAGAAAGAAACACTTTACCGGCATTCTGGGTAGAAGATGTCCCAGTATAACACTGTCCAACATGACCGGGGGTATTCGAGGGCCTGTTGACAGGGGAGGGAAAAATCCAGATCCCAATCTCCGCAGTTTGAACTTCTCATCCCGAATGTGACGGAGCTTGTAGCAGTGTGTCTGCTTTAATTTTGCTTTAAACCTCGGCCCCGTTAAATAACGGGGCTTTATAGGGGGCAGTGCTGTTGCTACCATTAGTCTGATGGTGATGTTGATTTTTTACAAGATTTTTTTCAAATATGTGAACAGTTGTTAAATCCTGTTGTGAATCAGTATGTTATCCCATTGATTTACACTTAACACTTCATATGTTATGCATGGCAAAAAATTGCTTTCACACCGTTATTCATTGTTGCTATTTCATTTTTTTATATACTTTTCAAATAACTCCTTGAAATCAAATAAAATAGCTTTTGTTAATTCTTTGCTCATTTCATCATTTTTGTTGATAATTCCTTAAAAAAACAACTAATCCGTTATTTCAAAAAATTCTCTCTCCATCACTTTTTTGCATATTCACTCATTAATTCCACTATCTGACGATCAAACCACCAACACTTTTCCTACAGCATGATTTGTTTAACATTATTGTTTAAACATATATGACTAACGCCAACACATAAACAGCAGAAAATTTACGAAACAAGTGTGGCAAAAGCAATAGTGTCTACTGAATACCATTAATTATGTCCAATACCACAAAGAATATGTTCCATTCTATTCCTTGTAATAGTTGTCTGCTTTCACTTTGAATTTGGACCTATCACTTAATCCAATTTGAGAAAATGATTTTAAGTATCATGAATAATATTGAGTTTCCTACTACAATCAAATAAAAACATTTTAACATAAGATGCATTTGCATACTGCTGGTATATTTGACAGTTTCTCTTATATATTCATGATTGAGTAAGTTTTCCATTTGTCAGCACTGCATAATGCATGTCTGATACAAGTTAAAGCACTTGTATCAGGCATATTACAGGAATAACTTTCGACAAATGGAGAACTTTCTCAATATTGTCACAATGATTTTTCATAATACCTCAAAGAAATCTTCATATAGTCAATAAATGTCTTTATCTTTTGCTTTTTTTAGGGATCAATCACAATTTTCTTTGTACGATTTAACACTTATAGTGCTGGAACCAACTTCATGCTTATTCAAACAGGTTGGATCCAGGCCAGCCGCCAAGTAAATTGGCAGCTGGCCTGTGATCTAACCTGTTTGCTACTCTGAGTATCTTTCTTCAACCAAATTACACAGATGTTTAAGGTCTTGAAAAGCAGAAGACACAAAAATAATTATATTTTATAAAGTTACCCAGTATAATATGATTTAACACAGACATGTCACAATCTTTAGAATGAAATAAAAAATGTGACCAGCAATATCTGAACACATCCCCTGCACGGGCATGTCTATAGCAAAAATATGTATGTAATATGCAAATTCTCCTTTTGCCAAATTTGTTGTTTAATTACATATCTTCTAATGTAGATCTCTGAATGTGTAAAAGTGTCTTTCCATAAAGCAAAGGGTCTAATCACCAATCTGATTGAAAGAAAATGTTATTTTTTCACTTTTACTTTACCACCTGAAAATGTCAAACCATTATTTATGAATCCAAGGTTCTTTTCAATTAAAAATCAATTTGTTGCATAAATATATTACTTATCACTGCTGCATGAAAAGACATTTGAAAACATTTAACAAAAGCTTTAGAAGTAAGAAACTGCTTCTTTTACCAGAATGTTTTTTTTAAATCAAATTTTGAAGAATGGCCTTTTTGGTAAGGCTCTTATTATAAAAAAAAAAATATATTAAAAATCCTGTAAATAATTACTAGTGATACTTTCTATATCAAAACACTCCTCCATTTTAAAAGCGACATTAACCATAAATCCTGGAATAATTTCTTCTTTTCCATGAGTTAAAATTCCATTTCATCGAATGAAGTTTTTCACAATGCACTGATTTAGAGATTTCTGTGCCATTCACAAGAAAGCTATTTGTCCAGTTCTACCATAGCCGCTTAGGTAAACATGCTGGTTCAGTTAACCAATTGAACCCTTGTACTAATACGGACAATTTTGTTTTGTTTATTTCGAATCTTACCTGTGGTCAAAGATTTTTGAGTCACATTGATATGCCTATTTCATCATAGAAACAGGAAGACTCCTTACTTAACGGCTCATTAGAGCTTGTCAAGAGAGAAAAAACAATAAACGTTTCATTAGTTCGCTGGGAGACTACCAGTCATAAAATGCCAATTCTAGCGCTACCATTATTTCAACCAACACAGAGAGAGGAAATGTGATTTCAAAATCAGTACTATAACCACTTGGCCACAGAGGCCGGGCCTAAAACAAATTTAAGATACCTTACTATCATTAGATAGCAGCAGACAAAATGTCAAAGCATTGGGATGAAAAGGAGAGATATTCTCATAATATGCAAGTTATTCTCAAGGCACAATAGATTTGATAGCAATCATTACTAGATTGTTTTCGCATTTTTCTAAACTGATTTAGGGGCGTATGGCTCTTCTCCATTGTGTACCAAACAAAAGTGTGGCTGTTGTTCATTTTCTTTTTACTAATTAATTTTCTAATTACTTTTCAGCTTCTTTCCCTCACATATTTGAAGAAGCAGCTTTGATAGTAAGATTCAATCAAATCAAATTGATAACCATAAATATCTTAGAAGAAAACTTTCCTTGTGTCACACTGTTTTCAAAGAAATTCTTTATTTGGAAATAGAAAGCAATCAGAAAACGGTTAATGGAAAAACAGTGTTCTTACTGTTTTCTATCAATATGCAAATATGATTAATACGCAAATATTAACTTTATAGCACAGCTTTCAGATAAAACAGACCCAACCTTTCTTGGGCAATATGCTTCAATCATTACAAATGCTTTCACATAGATGACTGTTTAATTTTGATTTAACAGCTGCCACAAAAAAATTAAATTCATCAACTTATACAAATGGTATAAATGGTATAAATGGTTTTGACTGAATCAGATTTGATTGCATTGAATTTGGAGCTTTCTCTCATTTTCAACCAAATTTCAGTAATATCACGACAGAAAGTTCACCTATTCATGGTGCTCATATATTGAGGGTTCGAAGCAAGACTATAGTAAGTGCTGCACATACGTGCAGCACTACTATAGTATTGCACTGAACCCTATATATAACCAGTACCCTGTTTTGAATTGACCTCTCAAACCTTCAGCGATTAACCAGTCGCCAATACGCCTCAATTTGAATATTCATAACAGTTTACCTAATGAAATGGTGTACAAAACTCCGACAAACAATTTCACGTATGCTCGTAAATATTATTTTCAGTGGCTCTATTTGAGAAAAAAACTCCTACAAATATTGGGGGCAAGATTTTGTCGACAGAAACACACCAAATTACTTGGTGGTGACATGTTATTTATTCTTTTGTCACAAAGATATCTGGGGTTTTATGCTTTATTAAAGCACTTCAATTTGGCATGGTTTGTGACTCTAGATGTTAATTCTTACTGTCAATATTTGAATCAAGTGGAAACCATATCGCTACTTTATACCCTTAATTTTCCCTTTATGCATTAAAATAGATTTTTTTCTCATATCACAGACTTTGCTCCTCTGTTACAGTCTGGGTGGTTGGAATTTCAAAGAATCAATTTATTGGTTAACCTGGGTGGTGACAATATTTTCTTTGTCATTATGTTGTAAAATTGAAGTGGGTGACAATGATTCTATGGTGAAGGTCCTGGGTTTGATCCTTGTTAGCCCCAAGGGGAAAACTGCCAAACTAATCCACAAATTGCCTTGAGTATAGCTCATGTTACCAGGAAGCAGCTTCAAGCTTCCATAACATTCAATGTATAATAAATCAGTTAAGACTGAAAATGATATCTTGAAAAGAAATGAAAGAGACAAAACTCTAACAAGAATTTTTTGAGAGCTTATTGGCAACAATGTCTGTATGAAATTTACATTGAAAAGTTGTTAACAGTAAAAGTTCAATGTTTATTTGATTCGGGTAAAACTACGTTTTTGGAAGCTTTTCAGTACTATAGCAGTGGCAGTTCATTTTTAAGTCTCCTTTTTATCTTCCACTACTAGGCAATGAGAAAGGCTCTTTTCCAGTGAGAAATTCAAGAACTTATTCATGAATACTCATGGTAGTTAAATGGCTGTTAATGAATACAGAACTTGTTCATGAAATTCAAGAACATGTTCATGAACATCTAGTACAGGTTCACAAAGATATCATAAACCTGTTCTAGATGTTCATGAACATCTCCTTGAAATTCATGAACAAGTTAAGAGAAGCTATGTGTTCATGAATGGGTATTTAACATTGATGAATGTTCATGAATATGTCTATTAATCTTTCGCAGGGGTTGCCCTAGCAATAAGTAGCTAGCAAGGATCAAACCCTCCACTACAGGTGGCATGTCAACATTCCTAACAACTACACCAGCCCATATCCCTCGTAAAAGTGTGAACAGAGGTTTCTCATTCATGAAAAAGCAAATATTCAAAATTTACTTAAACAGTTTGATGTGATATCATTTACTGTTCAAATAATTGAACAATCTAGATGGCATGGTCATACATTAAGAGTTCAAAGCAAGACTAAAGTAAGTCCTTCATGTTAATAAAGGACTTATCATAGTCTTTTTTTGATTGCTTCATATAACAAACTAGAGGGTTACAGCCTTAGCCCCAGGTCAAAAAGGTTGTAGGGCCCTAATCTATCACTAGAGAGGTAAAAATGTGATTGTCTATTTATTCATATTAAGCATATCTGTGGTTATTTATCCAAAAGAGCAGGTTCAAAAGCTAAAAATATATAGTAAGATAAAGTTTCAACATCAATCCAGAATGATTAAGTTTTTTTAAACTTAACTAAACTAATGAATGTTGTGTCCAAAGTTTATGATTATGAAGTAAGGTGTTAATAACCTAAGTTATGATAATGTTACAAATCTGTGAGAAAAATACATCAAAAGAAATTACAGGGAAGTTGCTCTTAAAGAGCTTTTTTTTTTTTTCTTTTTTTTACTTCTGTTGCATATATAATCAATTCAATTCTCTACAAGAGAAATATAGTCATCTGTCAATGATAAACAATAAGTGATGCCCACTATTCCGAAATTGCTTTCAAGAAAAACTATCCTCTGTAGACAGCATGCCAAACTAGCTTTTGAAAAGAATCTTAAAGTATCACTTTCAATCTCGGCCAAAGATCAAGGGTAAATATTTTATAACATTGAATAAAAGAAAATAGAGACATGAACACTTCGATCAGGGAAACTGTTTTCACTTGGGCTTTCAATAAGATAAAAAGGCAAACCCTCAATAGTGGGCTAAACAAGTCCAAAATTGATTTTTACGCTTGAAGACCCAAATCAATAGCCAATCAGTTGAACAACAAATGAAAAATGATATCACCCCTTCCACTAATCAGTAAACCCTTTCCTAAACTACAATTTTTAGACTGTCCAAAATTGAAAGAGTTTGCAGACGACATTAAAAATTGTGATGAAATTGAAAAAAATTCTTCAGATAGAGCAGAAAACCTTGTGGGAAAAGGAGAAATTGCTCTAAGCGAGCAATTTCTCCTTTTCCCACAATGTTAAATAAATATGGAACCGACCTCATGCTTATCCTCATGGCGGCTGGCCTGTGATCTAGCCTGTTTGCTACTCCGAGTATCTTTCCTCATCAAAATTTAACAGATATTTAAGATATTTAAGGTTTTGGAAAGCATACGACACAAAAATCTATTTTTTGAAAATTATCCAGCATTATAAAATTTAGAATACATTGTAATCACTCTCAATTCTTCTTCCTGGATACCAGTACTCATGCCAAATGTGGATTAATGAAAGGTCCTAATATACGATATATTGTAATGATGTCAATTTGTACAAGTCTGATAATGCTATTTAAGGGAAAGGAATGAAAAAAAAAAGAGTTTGATGGTTTGTAGAAGGCAAACCAAAGTGATACATCCAACCAAAGGGCAAAGAGATTTGTATTCTTAATCCGATGATGTACTCAAATAACCCTCATGTTTTTTCCTAACTCCTCAGATTTCTCATAATTTTTTAATAGAATTTTGTCACAACCCAAAAGCAATTACAAGATATCAAAAGTAAAGAATTGAAAACAGCATTTTAGTCATTATATTAAGAAGTGATGATTGTGAAAAATGGAGAAACAGGCAATTTCTTTTTGTTTTCATAATTTTCCTTTAGTCACAGTATCTTTTACTTAAAGTGTTTCAAAGAAAGTAAAAAAGAAGTTTTGATTAATACTTCATTAAATTACAAACTTCTTCAATACGAGAGAAGAATGTAAAGGAAGCCACTGTCACCAAAGAAGTGTAACATGTATCTACTTCTTTAGACAAATTGCTTTTACTCAATATATTGAGCAGAATATATACTCAGCTGATGAAACAGAATTGTTTCAAACCACTGTGACAAAAGGAGTAATGGCTCATAACATGTATTTAATATTTTCTTCAACTACTTTTACTCAATATATTGAGTAGAAATAAATACTAAATTGTTTTTAAACGACTGTGACAAAAGGAGTAATGGCTCATAATTACTGAAATATCAAAGACCTTTATTTCACTATTAAATCAGGATAATCTAAAAAGAAATAAAAGCCTTTGATACATAAGAGGTGAGTTAAAAGTATTGTTTTCTGGGTTATTTTAACTCCATCCTTTGAGATATAATTATTCCTCACAATTGAAACCTCTCTATTACATAATTGGAAAGTTATAACGATTTCCTAAAGATTGGATTTCCAGGTCCAATAACGCCATCTATTGTTGACTTCATTGACAATTATTTTCAGCCATAACCTCATGCAGTCAAACTTGTGAAAAGCAGCCACCAAAGGGACAGGGTGAAATTGGCTGCTTTACAGAGGAAGCTGCTTACTGCAAAAATCATACTCTCTAAATCTTGGTGATTCAACAGATTCACTTTCAACATTAGACATGTATAAGGACCAAAGTACATGTAAAAACCGCATAAATTGAAATATTTCATTTACATAAAAATTGACAAAACACAGAACTGGTCAATACCCTATTGAATTGCCATAATCACTCATGATGAGAAAATGTCTGCTTTTGAGACAATAGTTTCTACAAAGCATTACAAGGAAAGTTTTGTTTTTTTCTAATTCAAGACTAATCTTAGCCTGGTGGAGCCTGGCCCGTTCGTATACCGCGAACTAGGGCCAGGTGTCAGAGAAAGTTTACCGACACAATAGTGTTCGGTTATGCCGAGATATTCCGAATGAAACAACATCGACTGCGCATGCGCGTCGATTAAGAGTCTGCAAGCTTATTCATGAGAAAATGCACCTATTTAGACACCCTACTTAGCGTTGGATCCTTTTGAGATGAAGTTGTGACTCCGGTTTTCAATGTATTTTATAGCTTTGTGTTTTGTAATTGAATACAAATGCATTACACCGCGCAACTCACCCAAACAGGTGTTTGTGACACAAGTATTGAAAAGTCAAGCTTTTTGCGCCGTGTTTTACCATATAACAAATCAGGAGTAGATCAAAGTAAACTTTATGGTGGAATTTCTGTAATAGATGGTGTCGTGAGCTTAGATTTGTTATAGGAAAGTACTTAATATTGACAAGATAGTTACAGAATTAAGGAAGGCGTGTCAATCTTCCAAAGTTAGAATTAAAGTGGTTTTAAAAGACGAAATATGACGAGACAAGAATAAATCTGGAAAATCGTTTGATAAGCAATATATGTAAGAATAGTATCAATTCTGATATCAAATTCTTGAAATCTAAATGTGTCCAAATCAGTTTAATCTTAATTCATGCGTTCCCCCTCTTTTTGATGACTTCGACAACTACAGGTTCTTATGTTAAATCAGACTTTCAAACAACACTAAATAAGCCTATTGCGATAATGTTTAATACTAATTATAACTGATTTTGTAGGCTTCATATGATTTTGTCAAAACGAAAAAATAAAGGTGTTTAATATGTCTAGAAGCTTGGCTTTTGATTATAATTTGGAAAAGAAAAATGACGTTCTTTTTTCCTTGTTTGTTATCTAACTTATAACTGCATAAAGGGAATAAATACAGATGCCGTTGATATACTAAAACTCTTGTCGGTGGGATTCTTATCTTTATTGCCTGTTAATTGAATTTGTGATTGTTTAACCAGAGATAAGTGAAACCCTTTATCATTTCCTTTTATGTGTCGTTGAATTTGATTAAAAAGAAGGTGTTATGGGAAAGATAGAAGAAAATCCCATTTTTTTTCACATTTTATGTGGTCTTTTTTTCTTCAAAATCTCCTATTAACATTTCACAAGCCTCAAATTTAAGCATCGAAGGATTCAAGATGATATGTAATATTGATTGGAGGAGATATATGTTTCCAATTTGTTCCATTCAATATGTTGTGTGTGTGATTTAAAACTCATTTGAATATATAAACAATATTTTTGATATAATTCATTCAGAGAGAACTACTAAAGTAAAGAGTTTGATTCTTTTACAAAAGATATTAATTTAATCTGATATTTTGAATCCCAGTAATTAAATCCAACAATGAATTAATAGAAAAATGAAATTAAATGAACAAAATCCATTTAAGTGCAATTAATTTATAAAAATTGAGTATTGTATGAAAATTGTAAAAGGTAAAGGCTACCCTGAATAAGGGATGGAAAAGGGTAAAAGGGTAAAAAATAATAAGAGTAAAAAGGGGTAAATGCACAATTCAAACGCCATCTTTTCATAATAGGCGAGTGGCAATCCGTTAGCCAATCAGAAGCGACAATTCATTCTCTGACACCTGGCCCTAATCAATCTCCCATGCAGAGTTATCGTCCCCCGGATACTACCTCTGCAACGGGCTCACGCCATCTTTGCCACGAATCGTGGCAAACTCTGTAATATTGCGATTCAAACTGTTATATGCATACAATAAGTAAAACACTATATAAATAAGTCAAAATTACCTTTATTTTATCTATACAGTAGAAATTGAAAATGTATTTCACTGATTTTTGCTAGAACTATTTTAAAGCCTTTTTACGCTATTGAAAATCAATCCGCGGAATGTTTACATCTTTGGTCTCCCGCTCAATCTATAATAAATCTTGGTTATCGCATAGTTTGGATACCAGTGATGTAAACAAAAAAGATATAGGATTTGGGAACGATGTCTTCACTTTACAACTGTGTTTTAAAGAGTTTGCCACTTGCAAAGATTAACGTCAAAATACGTGATAGGATTGTCTTTGGAATAAGGCAAAAGCTTCTTAAATGGCACATTCTAATCATCTGAATGGGCGCAGATCTCTCCAAATCGATGTTCTGAAAACTTCCACGAATGTAAGATATCGATGAGATGGTGGTTTTAAAAAGGTACATTCAAATAACCCACAAATAAGCTTCACATGCTATGAAATGAGAGCTGAATGAGATAAAAAAAAGAGTTGCAGAGAAGATACAAGTTATAGGCTGCCAGTGTTTGAAACAAAATGGATATTTGGATGATGTGTTCATGGTTTGTGGGGCCACAGGAAAGGCATGGGCATAGAGACAAAGATGAGAGGAAAGACCTATGTTGAATTAACTGCAAGTACCTTTTTCTAACTATGCTTGTGTTTTATTGTATATAATACATGGTTTACCTGTAACTTTATGATGTATACATGTATGCTCATACTTTGTGCAAAAGAATAGACAAACCATTAATGATTCTGAAGAAATAAGAAAGCTGTACACCCTTGGTTCTCCCCTCTATAAAACTGCCACAGCTGTTAATCTTTGTGGGGGGTAGGGCTGGGGGGTGGCGAGGATGAGGGGGAGTAAGGATGCGGTTATCTTAAAACAGGTCGATGGATCAAGGCAAATTTATGCTTGATTTAGTGCACTTTGGGGCATTTTGGTAAAATCTCCAACAATAGTGAGAAAAGCATTGGAATTAAACTAAAAAATGACTGACAGATTGTCATGTTATATCAAATCCCTTTATCAAACTGATTTCTACACTTTTCAACGTTACGAATGTAATCTTTAGTTGCTTACTATTTGGATAATTTTCACTATTCATATCTGAGAGAATTGGTCGATGCTTCTGTTAATTGTAATTTGAACATAACGTAGCATTTAGTCTATCAATTCAGATGTCCTTATATTTTCTCACAATCCTCTCTCTGAACCAATGAATGCACATACTTTACCATGTCAACAATCTTAGATTAGGGACAAGAGACTAATAAAACATTCCATATTTGATTCATTCAATGCAGAAAAAGAATTTCATTGATTACCATGATATAAATTTGTAATAAGAAGAGGGACTCAATTAGAAAGTGGGCCTTTTGCATAAATCTTTTGGACGAAAGAGTAAGTTGTTAATGATAACCAGATTTTTCTTTTATCAAAATGCTTTCACAAGCATGAAAATGGGTCACATTTTTGAAGCATTGTTATATAACTTAATAAATCATGAATTGTATGTAATTTCAGAATATTTGGATGAACTGTATAATGAGCAAGTTTAATTAGTTATTATTAACCTCTCTAATGAAAAAAATGATAGAAAGAATTGATAATTGATAGGGTTAAAGGTGGCCAGTAATATGATTCTTTTAGTGTATAGGATGGTCTAAGGTACATATTCTGTAGATATTTGTTAAATGAAGAAAACAATTAACAATTAACAATTAAGTTTTCATTTCAGATTTTCACTTTACTTCTTCACATGTTTTGAATTTTACATACATATATCAGCTATAGTTGAATGAACAATACTCGTGCTTTGCATCAAAATTCATCATGGTTTTTATAACTGCTAAGCAATGCCAAAACAATTATGACAACAGTTTATTTCTTAAGTTTCTTTCATAAATACTTATAACAAATTCACAATAAGTGACTAAATGATGAATGCAGGGAGCATCCCCAGATATGGTTATAATTGCTACTTAGTATTCAAACAGTTGCTTGTTAATAGGAACTTAAATGACAGATTGTTAGAGTTTCTTTTATAATTCAAATGTTCTCTATGAATAATCTTTTAAGACAAAAATATACATGTATTATTATCATTACAGCATACAACAATCAAAATCTTTAAAAGACAAGTTCTCATCATGAGAATATTACTGTTTAATGATGTGATGATGAAATATTGAATTAACAAATAAGCTGAACTGTTGTTTGTTAAAACATTGTCTAGTTGATACATAATGGTTTTCATTCATTATATTTCAAGAAAGATGATGTCAGAACAGTGTTCATAAAAGTTGAAAGCCTTTCAACCATAAATATTATTTGCTGTATAAAATGGAAAAGTAACTAAAGCAAAATTACTCAACCAGATACAGTTTCACCTGAGGATCACCAAATAAACAGAAACAGTGTCCACCATGTGCATTATCAAAGCATGATTGAAGAATATGGTGTAGGTGAAGAGATAAGATAGGAACTTTCTTATCAGTAAAACTAGGTAATGAAAAGCTGAGATTGATCTGAATAAAATAATGATTGGATCTGTTTGATGAGTTAGATCTGGTTAAAGATTCATTTGTTCGTTCTAATGTCTCAAATGAGTACCCACAACATAGGATTTAAAGAATCAATAATTGCTGAATATGCCTTTTATCTGGACATCTGCTTCACCCATTCCTCCATGTAAAATTTGTGACTTGATTAATTTGAAAGCAAAAGCAGATGTTAGAAAATGGTTTTAAAGCAACTAACTCAGAGAGTTGTGTATTGGGTGAAATAAACATTAATACTTTGATATGAAAAGGACAATCTCACAGATTGGGATCTTTTAACTTTTAAGAAAAAATTGTCTTTTACAATTGAAATGACAACATATTTTCTAAAGTAATATAAGACTAGATTATTGACAGCTTTCTAACCTAATCATAATTATTTAGAAAAGATAAAAATCAAAAAATCATTAATTTTGCAGATATTACAAACCATTTAAACTGGTGTTTCTCTAAACAACAATCTAAACTTAAAAGACATTTAACCATTTTGTTGTAGACTACTCTGGAAGCATTGTGGGAAAAGTGGAAATTGTTCTTATCGAGCAATTTCTACTTTTCAAGCAATGTTTTCTGCCTTTTCAGAAGATTATTTTCAATATCATCACATTTTGAAATGTCACCTGCAAACTGTTTCAATTTGGGACAGCCGAAAATTTAGCGTTTCGTAAAGGGTTAATCCTTTCCCAAACAATAATGACATTTGACCACTTTGTTGCAGACGACTTTAGAAAACATTGTGGGAAAAGGAGAAACTTTGCTCGTAACAAGCAATTTTTCCTTTTCCCACAAGGTTTTCTGCTCTTTCTGAAGAATATTTTTCAATTTCATTACATTTTGAAATGTCGTCTGCAAACTCTTTCAATTTGAAACAGGCAAATATTTGATGTTTGGGAAAAGGTTAAACGGTTTACAGTATCAACAATATACACTGTAAATGTTCTTTATAAACTTTTCTAAACAGTTAAGAATGGTATTGGAAAGCTGTCAATAATCTAGTCTTCTGTCACTTTAGAAATTTGTATTTTCATTTTATTGAAAGAAAACTTCTTATTTTAAATTGTTAAAATCATAACATGTGAGATAGTCCTTTCAAATAAGTCTATTGAGGCCTAACAGTATGATCAATGTCCACTTAATCAAGGTCTGAACCGACTGAAGGAAGACATATACTCGAAATGAAGAGGAATGGTGCTATTTGTTGTTGAGAAGGTCACCAATATTCTCGATTCATTGAATTTTCTTGAGAACGTTTCATTCCGACTGACGACTCATTTGTTAAACTACGTGGAGGTTTGATTTGTCTTGGAGAATGTATTTTCTAGCTGTAATTCACTTTATTTTGATCGAGGGGGCGGGTTTCGAGTCTTATAGAGCGTCGCCTCAATTCTACCAGAGACATAGATAACTATGTCTCTGATTCTACTCAATAAGCTGTTGTTCAAAACGCTTCAAATGTAAACTGCTTTGTGTGTAAATAAATGTCTTTATTCTATTCTAACTGTCCTATCTTATCTATCTTTATATTCATTGTGATACGACTTAAGAGACTTCTTAATTGATCTGAGCGTTAGTCTGGAGCTCGCTTTTTGCAAGCCGCTAGATGCAGTATTCTACTACACGTCAGTTTCGGTCACGTGACCATGCCGGAAAAGTGGGACTATTTTCTGAGCCCGTCACAGAGATAAATGTGGGAGCATAGCGGGAACCAATTTACTCTGGTAGAGATTGGGCCCTAATGCGGGTTAGCATGGGCCAGGACTCCAGGCTAGACTAATCTCATCCCCTGTTATTTCCAATACGGACCAGCCACACGGTCCAATATCCAATATGAGATAAGGAATTAATGACTTCCTATCCTTGTAGAATAATTAACAGGGAAATTGCGGCTATTTCCTGAACAATCACAAACTATTACAAAAAACATCCTTCCCTCACAAATATTAAATGGTTCAAATTGAAAAGATTAACAGACGATGGGAAACTGTCAGGATCATTAGACAATTATATTCAAATGGGTTAAAACTGTTATGACAAAAAGAAAAAGTATTTGTCATATCAAGGGTTCAGTGCAATACTATAGTAAATGCTGCACGTATGTGCAGCACTTACTATAGTCTTGCATTGAACCCTTGAAATTATCTTCTAATTATGGTTTCAAATATCTTTCACTTTGAGACAAAAGACTTAAAGAAGTAATAGATAGCAATAATTAAACTTAGTTTGCAATACATAATGGATCTCATCATCAGTGAATTAGAATGTAATTCTTCATATGGTGATTCCCATCAATATGAAATTCTAGTTTTCCTTCTAACAGCATTCTAAACTTGAAAGAGTATTGAGACGACAATCAAAATTTAGATGAGATTCAAAGATTTTCAATAAGTGTTGGCTAGAAAAAGCAATTAGAGAAGAGAAGTATACCGTGTTTGATGTACGACAAAAGTCAGTGCTTCACAAACATGTCTTGCACTGAATCATCAATACATTGTTTATATGAGCATTTTCTGTTTTATACATTAATATCAATTCTTCGAAAGCAGAAGCACTTTTGAAGAGACTTTTCTTTTTTTGACAAATTCATCAGACATCCCAAAAATGTTAGTTTAGAAAAGAGAAAAATATTAAATAAGATTTTTTTCCTTTTGTCACAGTATCTTTCTTTTAACGTAAAATAGATTACAAATATTTCAATATAGTTCATTGTGTTCTTGTCAATTTGCCCAGGGACTTATCTACATACATTTACACATCTAAAATAAGTATGTGTGCTTTTTTTTATCTTAAACTATTTCCCAATATGAAACTTGTCATTAGTTCAAATTGAAATTTTTACCAAATAAAAATCTAATAGTTTGAACAATAGACTTAGTTTTATGTCATCAAATTGAGTAGAACTTTCAGGGACTTTCTGTCACAATGCTTTTACATAAGTGTGAGAATAACTACATTCATTTAATAAAATAATGAATAAATTCTTCACCAAATAACAAACATTTGATAATTTCAAATGAAAAAAAGTTTCCATTCATCAACTAAGACAAAAATGGGCGATATTCTTTAGGTAGAAAAGAAACAATTTTTAAAGAATTGAAGTGAGAAATCATTTCTAAATTAAATGTATCAACAAGTTATTCTTTTTCAACAAAAGCTGAGAAAATAAAAAAATAAAATAGCAGTTCCAACTTTTAACTCATGTTAACCAAATCCCCCATGGAAATTTATGACTTTTCCAAACTACAAAAAACATGAAAATAAAAACATTCTCTTAAATGCATTCGGTAGAAACCATTTTGACACAGGGATAAAATGCTCATTAGGAGTTTTCGCAATGGTTTCGTAATTCTTTTAGGGTGAGACAATATAGAATAAGCACTTCAACTGGAGATAACCGCTCCTGGTGATGCTTTCAATTTAGACCAGTCAGAATTATTCCAAATATCACGTCTGCATCTTTTTTTGAGTCCATATATCAGAACTATAAAGATTCACAAATTCTTCACTCTAAAAAACATCACAAATTATCTATCTATTTAGCCACAGTAAGTAGAAGACACTACACTTTGAACAAAGTAATCCAACTGATTGATTATCTGTGAAAATCACCTATACTTAGGCCAGTTTTTTGACTCATTGACTATCAGCAAAGACATTTGTTATGATAATTGATTCTCTGCAGAAACATGCGCAAAGCTGCAGTCATCCATAACTATCACAGCGTTTTAACCCTTTACCAAACGCCAGATATTCGACAGTCCCAAATTGAAAGAGTTTGCAGACGACATTTTAAAATGTGATAAAATTGAAAAATAATCATCTGATTGGGTAGAAAACATTGTGGGAAAAGGAGAAATTGCTCGTCAAGAGCAATTTCTCCTTTTCCCACAATGTTTTCCCGAGTCGTCTGCAACAAACTGGTTAAGTGTTGTTATTGTTTGGTAATGGGTTAAACCTATCCCTCATCTATTGAAATTATGGTTTGGTCCAAATTGGCAGCAAAAACAAACAAAACATAAATTATGTAGAAAAAATAAATTTTCTTGGTGGATTTTGTAAAGAAACTATGAGACAGAAGGAAAGATTACACATTATGAGTAATCAATGTGGTTTCCTTGCGATGGTTTAGTGTTAGGAACATGTAGAATTCCTTCAGTTGTCCTTTTAAATCCATTTCTCCACTTTAAGATCAGTAAAAATTGAACCATCAAAGGTTCCTGCATGGCCTAGAGGTTAAGGTAACAGACTTAGAAGCCGGGGGTCCCAAGTTTGAGACTTCAAGTCACTTCAAAGCCCTAGCCTAGTACTGGTGGATCCAGTAAAGCTGTTACAAAACTAAATAATTTTTGACACTTTGACCATCAGCAGACTTCAGTGGTCAACAATAGAAAAGGACATGTTCAATCCTCAATCATGCTTTCTAATCAAACTTCACAATGAACAAAATGCTTTCTTTTCATACCATCTACTTTAACTGGACCAGCCACAAATTCTCAAACTGCTACAAATAAGTCTACAAAATACTCATATTACTATTTTTTGAAGCAGATATTTCAGAAACTATGTATAATCAGCCATTTATACTTCTGCCACAATGCTTTCTAAAATACTTAAACTCATCAGGAAATTCCTTCAGAGGTTAAGTGTTAGGGGATATTCTATCTTGTCATTAGTTAAACCCCCATAAATTGGTAAAAAACAATTACTGTTCTATTCTCAGGTTGGTAGAGTTGGAATGAATTGATATTGGGTTTAACACCATTGCACCTTCATATCAGTAAGATGGTAAAAGATAACTCTCAACTCTTTACCACCTGTAGACGACATTTTTTTTAACTTGAAGCAGAAGACTTTAGAGAAGCTTTGTAAATGTGTGAAGAACCTTTCAGTTCTGCTGTTATGATATATGAAATGATTGAAAAAGCATTGTGACAAAAGGTGAAATTGCTTGTGAAAAGTTGTCTGCTGCAAGCATTCCAAAGATAGCCCTTATGATTCACTATACTCAAGGCTGCATTTTATTCAAAAACTTTCATGACTAAGAATCAAATAAAACTCACCAATGATGGTTGTCAAAATCATTTTAATGGGTATTTATTGCCTTAAATTGAGGTTAAATAGGAATAGGTCCATAGCTATGGAAGGAATAAAACTCACATAAAGTTTAACCCTTTTCCAAACAATAACGACATTTGACCACTTTGTTGCAGACAACTTTAGAAAACATTGTGGGAAAAGGAGAAATTGCTCATAACGAGCAATTTTTCCTTTTCCCACAATGTTGTCTGTCCTATAAGAAGATTATTTTCAGTTTCATCACATTTTGAAATGTCGTCTGCAAAACTCTTTCAATTTGGGACAGTCGAAAATTTGTTGTTTGGGAAAGGGTTAATACATTGACACATGAAGCAAAGGAAAAGGCAGCCGATGACCATAAAGAAATCAGATCCCTTTTTGTAAGAAATATGTTTTCTAGATGTGAATAAACCATTGATTGAACTGTGTCAAATAATCCATTACCAAATAATAACGACATTTAACCATTTTGTTGCAGACTCTTGAAAACATTGTGGGAAAAGGATAAATTGCTCGTAACGAGCAATTCTTCCTTTTTCCCACAATGTTTTTGCCCTATCAGAAGATTATTTTCTAATTTCATCGCATTTTGAAATGTTGTCTGCAAACTCTGTTAATTTGGGAGAGTCAAAAATTTGGCGTATGGTAGAGGGTTAAACAGTATTCTCACAACTGTTACACCATTCCCTCATGGGAAATATTTGAACTGATCTAAATTGAAAAAACAAAGCATCAAAAATACATATTTTACTTATCATATTGAGACATGAAGAAGGTTAGCACAATCAATTTTATCTTTTGTCAAAATGGTGACTTTTGCAGAAGTCTGCTGTAAGGGCATTTAACTGAGTGAATAAAAGGTTTTGGGGTTAATCAATTCATCTTTGTATACCACAATGTATTTAAGGCCTTTACAAGCCTTTGTCCATTTTTTTATGATCAACTCAATACTCATAAAACCCTTCACAAAATAACCTAAGATTAATTTTTCAAGTCTGTTGTGATTATCATTATGTGAATGAAGGAAAAGCTAAGTCGAGCAATTTGTCATGTTTCCAACAATAATTTCTGCCTTACCAAATGGGAATCTCCAAATATTCAACAATAGCATCAATTGTCATCTCGAGGGTTCAATGCAATACACATGTACTACAGTAAGTGCTTCATGTTTGTGAATTGCTTACTATAGTCTTGCATGGAACCCTGTTTACACTTCCAATAAAAGGTTGATTGTTACCGAAACAATAAGATTCAAGATGTAAGAGTCTGCTTAAGACTGACTGAATGTTTTTTTCTTATTGTTTGTTAGGATTTACATCATGTCAACAATGTTTCAGTTATATTGTTTGTTAGGATTTACATCATGTCAACAATGTTTCAGTTATATTGTTTGTTAGGATTTACATCATGTCAACAATGTTTCAGTTATATTGTTTGTTAGGATTTACATCATGTCAACAATGTTTCAGTTATATTGTTTGTTAGGATTTACATCATGTCAACAATGTTTCAGTTATATTGTTTGTTAGGATTTACATCATGTCAACAATGTTTCAGTTATATTGTTTGTTAGGATTTACATCATGTCAACAATGTTTCAGTTATATTGCAATGCCTGACTCGTAATAGATGGAGAATGTTGCCTTTCTACACTCCCAGTCCAGAAAGGTTGAACCATCAGCGTATTGTTAGCGAAATGGCAGACTGAATGATACAGACGTATATGTTAAGAAAGGTTGAACCATCAGCGTATTGTTAGCGAAATGGCAGACTGAATGATACAGACGTATATGTTAAGAAAGGTTGAACCATCAGAGTATTGTTAGCGAAATGGCAGACTGAATGATACAGACGTATATGTTAAGAAAGGTTGAACCATCAGCGTATTGTTAGCGAAATGGCAGACTGAATGATACAGACGTATATGTTAAACCCTTTCCCAGACGCTAAATTTTCAACTGTCCCATATCGAAAGAGTTTGCAGACGACATTTCAAAATGTAATGAAATTGGAAAATTACGTAAGGATAGGAGAGAAGACATTGTAGGAAAAGGAGAAATTGCTCATTTTGAGCAATTTCTCCTTTTCCCACAATGGTTTCCAATCATCTGCAACAAAGTGGTCAAATTTCGTAACTGTTTGGTAATTGGTTAATTCTATGTCTGGATGTATTCTCTATGAAAGCACATCAGACAAGATATTGGTTATTCACAGTAATCTCAATTCTGATTGGTCCCCATTTTCAAATCTTATCGCTGATTGGTCCCCTCTGGCCCAGAGGGGGAACACTGAAGAATTTTTATCACATGCCCCCAAGCTGTAAATACAGTTATTGCTTAGATCATCCAAGTGAATGAGATGGGTGACTAGTACCTCTCATGAAAACCAAAATTTAGGCGTACAGTGTGAGAGAGGCTTTCTATTTTCAAGTTCTCTCCTCCAATCACTAGTCTAAGGATGCCCCCCCCCCAGGGAAAATGCTTAACCATTTCCCAACCAATGACGACATTTGACCACTTTGTTGCAGGCGACTCTAGAAAACATTGTGGGAAAAGGACAAATTGCTCGTTTACTTTTCCCACAATGTTTTCTGTCCTATCAGAAGATTATTTTTCAATTTCTACACATTTTGAAATGTCGTCTGCAAACTCTTTCAATTTGGGACAGTTGACTTAAGTTTGGGAAAGGCTAAAGACCTACAAATTGTGGTGACCGTTTTTGTCCATGACTTGGGTTAGTTGATTGCAGCCTCTTGCAGTATTAGTTATGTGTTCAAGTGTTACAAGCGCATATAAAATACTTGAGGATTAATTTCAACACTTTCTCATCTTCTCACAATAAAAGTTTAATTTATTCTCAAAGTGTTATGCATACAGACATGCACAGACATGCACAGACATGCACAAGTTTATCTCCATATGACATGAACATATTTCTAGGTCACAGATCAGATCTTACATTCATCGAACAGCTGTAAATGTTTTGTGAAAAATGTGAAAAAGCTTTTCAAATTTGTTTATCCCCTTCCCAAACAATAACGACATTTGACCAATTTGTTGCAGACAACAAATGTTTTGTGCAAAATGTGAAATAGCTTTTCAAATTTGTTTATCCCTTTCCCAAACAATAACAACATTTGACCAATTTGGTGCAGACGACTTTAGAAAACATTGTGGGAAAAGGACATATTGCTCGTAAAAATGTTTTCTGCCCTAGAAGAAGATTATTTTTCAGTTTCATCACATTTTGAAATGTCGTCTGAAAACTCTTTCAATCTGGGGCAGTTGAAAATTTGCTGTTTGGGAAAGGGTTAAAGATCTAGGGATTCTAAAAGTTATCCCCATTTTACATAGGATCAGACAGATTATTGGATAAAGTGTTGGATGGGCGGTATCAATAAATCAATGTGCTGCTCGTTTATGATTGGGCATATCAAACTTGACTACCCTTTTCTGATAAAAAACTTCCAGCCTATCTTACCCATTCCCAAATACAGTCAAACTTGTGTTTAGAGACCAGCCTATGGACCTGAGAAATTGGCTGTTTAAGACAGGTTGGCTGCTTAACACAAATTGATGTACACTATAAATCCAAATATGGAAATTTATGAAGTGATTGTTTAAGGCAGGTTGGCTGCTTAAAGGGATGGTTGCTTAACACAAGTTTGACTGTATAATATTGGTGAATTGTCCTATTTGAAAGTAACATCAGACCACAATGGTTTATCTATCTATATGGGTTTTTATACTATGCAAACATTATTTCAGTAATGCTGCAGTTCCTAACTTTTGGTGATGGAAGAAAACTGAATACTCGAATGCAAAAAATTGCTGGTCAAGAGTCAACAATAGGGTGAAAACCATAGTGACCAAAAGGAAAATTTTCTTACAAGGCTTAATCTATCCTTTTGTTACATAGGGTTCTAATATGACAAAGTGAGATATGGAAATAAGGAGCAAGGTGAACAATAAAATAATGACAATTGGAGAGATTGTTAATGATAAATAAGTTTCCCCTATTTTTAGAATGATTTCACAAATCTACAAAAATATATATGTTTTAACCCTTTCCCAAATGACAAATTTTCAACTGTCCCAAATTGAAAAAGTTTGCAGACGACATTTCAGAATGTGATGAAGTTGAAAAATGTCCTTCAGATAGAGCAGAAAATCTTGTGGTAAAAGGAGAAAATGCTCTTAGTGAGCAATTTCTTCTTTTTCCACAATGTTTTTTCAGAGTCGTCTGCAATAAAGTGGCTAAATGTTTTCATTGTTTGGTTATGGGTTAACGTAATTTTTCAATTCTATGATTGGTTTCTATATCATTTATCCTGAATACCAATAAGGATGTTTGATTTTACTTAATATTGATCAGTATCTTAATACTTACTCTACATTTACTCTACATTTACTGTAATCTTACTGGAATCTTTTTTTCAAATCAAACAATTATCTTAGTTAGGATATGTAGCTCAACCAAGACACAGCAGTCAATATTGGCCCCAAATAGACCCCTTTGAGACACAACCCAACAAAACTGTTAGTAGAAAGTCTGATTTGATAGAATTTGTACCTAT
This sequence comes from Cerastoderma edule, assembly GCA_947846245.1. Classification (NCBI taxonomy): domain Eukaryota; kingdom Metazoa; phylum Mollusca; class Bivalvia; order Cardiida; family Cardiidae; genus Cerastoderma; species Cerastoderma edule. The sequence continues at coordinate 19,695,990 of OX401422.1, read as the reverse complement.
GTACATATCCAACTTAACCCATTACCGAAAAATAAGGTCATTTGACCACTTTGTTGAAGACGACTCTGGAAAACATTGTGGGAAAAAGAGATCTTGCTCTTGACGATATTTCCTTTTCCCACAATGTCTTCTGCCCTATCAGAAGATTATTTTTCAATTTCACCACATCTTAAAATGTCTTCTGCCAACTCTTCCAATTTGGGACAGTCGAAAATTTGGTGTTTGGTAAAGGGCTAACCACTTACACATGGTTCGTCACTTTGATGCATTTGCTGCAGTGGTCTTATCAACCATTGTGACAAAAGAATAAATTGCTCCTAATGAGCAATTTCTCAATTTTGTCATAATAGTTTCTAAGCGATATCACAAAAATAATACAATGTGTTGTATTTTTGTTTTGTTGTCTGCCTTTCTTTTCAATTTGGAGCTGGACCCTAGGTCAAGAAGATCCTCCATTTATTTTTCAAAAACTCCCAGGGGATGTGTTAATCAATTATTCATTTTTGATATTACATGAAATCAATGTGTAACATATCTGTATGCTTTTTCACCACTGATGATTGTATACATGACAATAATAAGCCAGAGGCTTAAAACGATGTTGTAGAAAAAACTAGAATATGAAAAGGTTTCAATAGATAGACTGTATATATAATAAAATTGACAAAACTCAACAAACTAGTTTAACTTTAAAGCATGGTATTCATGAAATTAACAGTTTATGAATCATTCATTGAGATAAGTGAACGTATGTGGCAGTATTTCAAAATGTGCAAATTCAGACAAACAGAGAAAAACAAAGAGATTTATAAAAAAATTAAACATGGACAAACACATTTATCTAGCTGTGCCTACCAAGCTTTATTTAAAAAAAAAAAAAACTGACAACAGAGTTTATTGCAAAGGGAAACAATCCCATTATACCAAATAAAGAGTTTGAACAGGTTGTTTATCTTGCTAGAGCTATTTATCAAACTATTGGCATTTGGGTAAGGAGTCAAGTTGAAAACATACTGATAAAATCTGAATGAGATCATCATGTACAAAATTACTTTCATATGTGATGGTTCAAACCTCATTAATTGGATGTAGATTATTCTAGGAGGTTCACCCACTAATGCTAGCTAAAACACTGTAAGAGATATGTAAGAGATAATCTCCAGGGATGCCTTAGTTGTTCTATGCAGACATAACAATACAAGGACTTCAAATTGGAGTGAATGATAAATAAGCTCCCCTATTTTTAGAATGATTCCACAAATCTACAAAAATATGTATACACCCTTTCCCAAATGACAAATTTTCGACTGTCCCAAATTGAAAGAGTTTGCAGACGACATTTCAAAATGTGATGAAATGGAAAAATATTCTTCAGATAGAGCAGAAAACCTTGTGGGAAAAGGAAAAATGGCTTGTTTCAAGCAATTTGTCCTTTTCCCACAATGTTTTCTAAAGTGGTCTGCAACAAAGTAGTCAAATGTCGTTATTGTTTGGAAAAGGGTTAATCAGTACATGTTGTGATAAGTATAAACTGTGACCTACCTCTACAGCATCTTTCATATCAAACTTTGGCATCGGGTTGTACTCAGACCCTTCTTCATCTATTCTATTGGCATCTAGGACATATTCCTGAAATAAAATCATAAAATCATCATGTCATTTCTACAATACAAAATTAACCCATTACCAAACAATAACAACATTTAACCAATTTGTTGCAGACAACTCTTTAAAACATTGTTGGTAAAGGAGAAATTGCTCTTAACTCATTTCCCCACAATGTTTTCTGCCCTATCAGAAGATCATTTTTCAATTTCATCACTGTTGATTGCACCATATAAGTTATTGTTTACAGTTAACATCTGAAACACATCAACCAACCAGTGAAAAAAATCTTCATTAGCAGTGCTTTTTACCAAGGGATACAGGGCTCCTAAGTGCGAAGGTGCACTGGCCGTCAAACTAGGACTGATATATCTTTAAAAATGAGGTAAAGCTACTATCAAAGCCAATCAACTAACCTGTTGCTTTTTCAAAGCATAATGAACAGCACTTTTGACTAGTAGATCAGTCAGAACTTCTTTTTGTTCCCGGGAGTCGAGGTGTCCATAGTTTATCTCCTTCTGTCCACCCTCGGCAGTTGCCGTTAAAAGTTTAACAGAACGATCAAGCGCCGATTTTCCACCTCCGGACCGAGTCTGGGCGACATCATCTTCCTCCAATATCTCGATGTAATCTAAATTTAAAGATAAAAAAAATAAAAAAAAAATCTTTTTCTATTCTTTATAAGTTCACATTAACATATTGCTGTTTAAATGTTTGTTACGTTATATACAAAGCCAATCTCTCCACATGAGAATTTTGAACAGGTCTTAATTGAAAACCACAACAGATCATGGTGATATTTGATAGAAACCATTGAGATAAATGTATGTCAAACTTACTTCAAACAACCATGGTGGTGGTTTATCCCTCCCAAATTGAAAGAGTTTGCAGACGACATTTCAAAATTTGATGAAATTGAAAAATAATCTTCAGAGAGAGCAGAAATCCTTGTGGGAAAAGGAGAAATTGCTTGTTATAAATAAAGTGAATTATTTACCTGTTTCTTGAGATTCCGGTCGAACTCTGTAGAATGTATAACCGGACAAGCTTCCAGGTGACATGAGCATGCTACGCATTAATCTGTACGGAGATGGATAATGTGACATGTCGTCGTTAAGACGACGTTGTAAATGTGGCAGCAAGGGGTTGTAGTAGAACAATGACTTCTCCGTTAGGTAACCTGAAAGATAACAGGCGTAGTCATCCCTTTTCATCTGCTTCATTTTTAATTTATCTTTATTTTTCAACTCTTATAGTGCTAGAACCGACTTCATGCCTATGCAAACAGGTTAGATCCAGGCCAGTCGCAAAGTAAATTGGCAGCTGGCATGTGATCTAACCTGTTTGCCACTCTGAGTATCTTTCCTCATCAAAATTAAGCAGATATTTAAGGTGTTGGGAAAAAGACGACACAAAAATCTTTTTTCAGAAAAATACCCAGCATTCTAAGGGTTAAAAGCTTAATAAAAGGTTGAAAACAATCCAAAGCCATGACAACCTTTTATTTATACATGGTTTGGTTGCAAACAGCAGGTGTTGAGACATTCTCTATCAGTTTTACGCTCAGTAGAGGTTTGGTTGCAAACAGTAGGTGGTGAGACATTCTCTATCAGTTTTACGTTCAGTAGAGGTTTGGTTGCAAACAGCAGATGGTGAGACATTCTCTATCAGTTTTACGTTCAGTAGAGGTTTGGTTGCAAACAGCAGGTGGTGAGACATTCTCTATCAGTTTTGTGCTCAGTAGAGGTTTTTCATTAGATACTATACTGGAATAAAAATCCTGAATTGCTTCAACTACATTTTATTTTATCTTATTTCAAACAAGCACCTTAAAAGTTATAACTATCAAGAAATCATTAATTGATACTCACCTTTACTAATTACTTTTTCCAGAACGTTGTCATCCCAGTTTTTAGCCCATGTAGAGAGATATCTCTTGGCTGAGAAGCCTGGTCGTATCTGACGATCAAACTCATATTTTCGTCGTTGTTTCAGAAACTTTAGGTTCATTTTACCACTCTCATCCTGCAAACAAACATTTTCCATTCATTCACTTAAAGCTGCTTGTTCACGGATTTGTGGAAAGTTGGATATTAAAATTGTATTTCTTTAAAATTGTATCGCAGCTGTTCTCTTGTCAGAGACATTCTGAAGAATAGCACTAAGTAAAATTAGTTTGTATTTATGTATTAATTAATCAGTACATTTGTTAATGTATCAAGAGCCTTTAAACAATGAATTGATTTGTATTTAGATCCAAAAGCATTTCAATGGTCTTGAAATTCACAGCATACCGTTTGCGCATACTTTGATACATTGACATATTTTTGATCAATTTTGCATTCGGGAGATGTTTTGCATTAATATCACACCGGAATAAATAAACTGTAAATATTGTTTAACAATATCTTATTTTGACTTGCAAATTGTGTAATCTGTGAACAAGAACCTTTGAATTTGTAAAAGAACACTTTGAAAACATTATGCAATTCCTAAAGAAATAAATAGATGATAAAGATAAGACTTTTTAATATATAAAAATACTTTCTTCTGATGCATTCAAAATGTCTAATGTAGCCAATTAAAAAATAACTTCCCCATATCAACTTTTATACCCATGAATTTCCTTAACCATTATCATTCTATGTAAATTATGCAATTAGTTGTTTACAACCTCGGTCCTACTCTGCAAAGTCTTTGCAAAACTGCAAAGGATTTCATATATTTTTCAAAATTCGTTAACCTTGCTATAAAATATTTGAACAAACTCTCATGTTAGCAGTATATTTCTTACTATGCTTCCATATGCTAAAATAGATTTCGCCAAATCATCTACAGTTTTCAGGTCATTATCTAACGATGATGCCGTCATGGTTGACAATGTCTGGTCCTTGCTCTGATAGTCAAACGTTTTATGTTTCTTGTACCCAGCTTCTTGTTTTGTCTTGCTGGCCATGTCTTCAGAAAACAGAAGCAAAGCTCCTTTTCTTGTTGTGAAAGTCTTTGGAAGATTTCTGGGCTCTTTTGGGCCTGTAAATCTGAAATGAAGAATAACGAAGAAATATTTTGTTTCTTGTTATCACAAACTGACATCTTTATTTCATTTTTCTGGAAGATATTTGCGCTTGTTGTATTTTATTTCATGAAAACTGATGGCTGGATCTGTGGAGCCAAACCAAATGATGCCTCTAGTTCAGACACCTGTTATACCAAATTGAGGATTTTGGATGATAACCCTTTCCCAAACAATAACGACATTTGACTACTTTGTTGCAGACGACTTTAGAAAACATTGTGGGAAAAGGAGAAATTGCTTGTAACAAGCAATTACTCCTTTTCCCACAACGTTTTCTGCCCTATCAGAAGGTTATTTTACAATTTCATCACATTTTGAAATGTGGTCTGCAAACTCTTTCAATTTGGGACAGTTGTTTTTTTGCTATTTGGTAAAGGATTTAATCTGCATTATATTGCAGACGCCTAACATAGTTTGGGCATGTACAGCACTCTTTTACCTCCATTTACCAAATTCTTGACATGCCCATTCCTGGTGTAAAGAGACAAAGAAGACCCAGAAAGACCTGGTCGGACTGCAAAGTTTCTGACAGGCAGGAATGCAACCTCGTCAGTGTCAGCTCAATGGACAGAATTAATTGGAGATTCTGTATAAGAACACCTAGCCACCTGCTACCCACCTCAGTGACTTAGACCTCCGCCGTGGATGACAAATAAAATCAGGAGTAACTAAGCAAAAAAGCTAATTCATGCCTTTTAGAGCAATTTCTTCTTTTCAGACCATGTTTTCCAGGGTCGTGTGCAACTAACTGATCAAATGTCGTTATTGTTTCGTAATGGGTTTAGTCTATTAATAGCCTGATTTCTGATCATCATACGACAACATTGACGTGTAAAATTTACCTTGAGGAGACTTGTGAACCGTCGCTGAATCCATAGCGAGGCTGGAGGGGAGGCAAGAAAAATGGCCGATCATGCGACTCTTCCACAAAGTTGAAATAGTCCTGTAAAAAAACAAAACAGAAGCAACATTAAATCAGGGATTTTTTCTAGGTTTATGCATTTGCTGGTAAATTTAGCCTTTTCAATTGAGATGTCATTGTTTTGAGTAATTGGCAAAAAGGCAGCATTATAAAAAATAGTAACAATACCAAAATTATCAAAGAAAAAAATAAATAATCATTAGACAGAAAAAACTTTGACAAAAATATAATACCAGCAACTGTATTGAGGGCTTGGTGCAAGGCTGTGGCAACTTCTTCACTTTGAAGTAAATACCTTAGTCTTGCATTAAACCCTGGATATTTTGTAAATGCATTTAAATGACTGCATCTACTTAACCCATTACCAGACAATAATGACATTTAACCAATTTGTTGCAGACGACTCTGGAAAACATTGTGGGAAAAGGTGAGATTGCTCATAACGAGCAATTTCTCATTTTCCCACAATGTTTTCTATCCTATCAGAAAATTAATTTTCAATTTCATCACATTTTGTAATGCAAACTCTTTCAATTTGGGACAGTTGAAAATTTAATGTTTGGGAAAGGGTTAAGGTACCAAATATGTAAGGAAAACATCACTGATATATGATAGAATGAATTATACATCTGTGTAAAAGTGACATGTGCAATTTTGCAATTTTAGAAAATCATTCTACATGTTAAACATCTCGATAATCTGTAGGAAATAGAAGGCTCAAACTGGTACTGGAATACATTTAACCCATAACCAAATGCAAGATTTTCGAATGTCCAAAGTTGAAAGAGTTTGCAGAAGACATTTCTAAATGTGATGAAATTGAAAGATAGGGCAGAAAACATTGGGAAACGTAGAAATTACTCTTAATAACCAATGTCAACTTTTCCCACAATGTTTTTCAGAGTTGTCTGCATCAAACTGGTCAAATATCATTATTGTATGGTATTGATTGGGTTAATGCAGGATTTTTTATTGTACATTTACTCAATATCTTAATGCTCCTTCATATCAGTTAAAGTTGTATATGTAAACATCTTATCATCAATTTATAGCCCTCACCTGGATTGCTGTATAAATACTAAGGTTTCTTTTGCATAACCTTTTTCTCCTTACTTTTATTTTGCATCTTTGGCTATTCCAAATTGTTATATTGAGCAATTTCTAATTTTGTCATAACATTTTCTGCTGATTTCTGCAGTAGCTGCTTTAGAATGTGTAATATAAAGCAAGGTTTATCCCATCTCCATTTTAAAGCAATTTGTAAAGTTTACTCATGAAAGCAAATATATCTTCTTAGGAGCCATTGCTTTTCCACATGGGTCTGAGCCCAAATTTTGGAAGTTGCGGATTTTCAATAATTGTAACATTGGGATTTCAAAATACATAAACAGTGTTGCTAAGTTAAATAAAGCTAGATCATTGAATTAAGTTATAAGGTGTTTCAAATTTTTCGAAACATTGATACAAAACAGAAACAATTGAATGAAACAACAGACAGCAAATACTAACATGGAAAGTTACAATTTCTTTGTGGTATAAGGATTAAAACTATTGTAACAAAAAGAAAAACTGCCCAGCAATTGATACTTTTGTTATCTTGATTTCTGAAGTCTGCAGTGAATGCATTGAAGGAGGCATTTTGAAGTAGGGGTTTAACAAAGAAAATGAGTATGGAATTTAAATCAATCATTTGTTTCTAATTGTTAATCAATTGACAAATCTGTTAAATTAATTATTTACAAACTTGTAAAACTGTTCTAAAATAAACTTTATCCATCTGAAATGTACTTGGTGAACTCAGAGAACTACGAAATCTTTACTTCATTAAAACACGGCTTTGCTAAATCTGCTGTTAAAGAGAGACGATCGTTGCCAAAGGACAAATTATTCCAAGAGAGAAATAGCCTCGATTTCTTGAGGCAACAACTGCATTGATATCACTTTTTGTACATTAAATGAGAGAAGGGATTGACAATAGGATGCTTCAAAAACAGGATGAGCACACCTGCAGCATGATGAGCACACCCGCAGGAAGATGAGCACACCCACAGCACGATGAGCACACCTGCAGCACGATGAGCACACCCACAGCACGATGAGCACACCCGCAGCACGATGAGCACACCCGCAGCACGATGAGCACACCCACAGCACGATGAGCACACCTGCAGCACGATGAGCACACCCGCAGCACGATGAGCACACCTGCAGCACGATGAGCACACCCGCAGCACGATGAGCACACCTGCAGCAAAGGTTTTAGGAAATCCATTTTGGCCGGCGGAGCTATTACTAAATGAACCAAAGTTCCAATAAATACAGAAACACATTTCCAAATTGGTAAATAAGGACCGAGGTTTCACGGTATCTGAGTATCTCTAATTTACAACAGTGACCATCTTTGGTCGAAGGGAAGCAAGAAAAACAGTGTTTATGATCCTAGTTACTCATTTCAAAATGTGATGAAATTGAACAGTATTCTTCAGAAAGAGCAGAAAACCTTGTGGGAAAAGGAAAAATTGCTTGTTACAAGCAATTTCTCCTTTTCCCACACTGTTTTCTAAAGTCGTCTGCAACAAAGTTGTCAAATGTCGTTATTGTTTGGGAAAGGGTTAAAACCGACCCATTCCCGAACAAATAACTGTCTATTTTCCCAAATTTCCCTATACAGCTTATGTTTGATCTCAGTTATTCCTAAAAAATTCCCTATTTTAGAGAACAATGTTATACTTTTTCCTGATTTGTCTTGAACCAAACCCATTCTAATGATTTCAAATGAAATCCCTGTATATATACATGTATAAAAACAGGACGGATGAGTAAATGACATTGTTTTCACTGACTCTGTGTGTTTATGAGAGGACTCTTCCTTGGTTTGTTACAGTTATATTTCATTTTTATATGTGTTTTACAATGCATCAACATTATTTTAGTTATGATTCAATATGGCACTCTCAATGATGGAGAAAGACCTAATTTTCAATTGCCCAAAAGGGCTTGTCAAGCATGGTGGAACTATGTGCGCTCCATAAACCAGTTAGGGGACTGCCTTGTATTGTAATCCAAATGCTGTCACCAGGATTTGAGCCAACAAGGGGAGGGGCCATGAGACTTCATGTTGTATACTCAGAACCATTAGGCCACGGAAGCCAATTGTTACAGTTACATGATTACATATATATATATTTTTTTCATTTATTTTACAACGATTGCATAGGAAGCTTCAAGCTCTCACACTAATTTTTCCCAGAAATTTTCCCCACACCTAGCAGGTATCTTACTGGGTATTTTTATCCAATGATGAAAGGAATGGTACGCATCTACAAACCGCAATGTTATCTAAGACATAGAACTTTCCTACAGATAGACATAAATATTTACCTGGGGCTCTAAAATAACAAATAGTGTTTACCTGGGGCTCGAAAATAACATCCACTCTTTCTGATCCATTTCGTTTCACTTCCCCAACCCCTCGCGACAACAGGGAGAGATTAAGGGCCCCACTACCAGCAGCCATTTCCTAACAGATTTGTACACAGTGCGTGTATCTAGATCACTAATTGACACAATTAAACGTTACACTTGTTTGTTTTTATTCATTGTAACAGAAGGCAGGGGGTCGGCATGGACTTTTAAATGAATATCAGAGTCATTCAATCCCTTTCGAGAACAATCAATGCTTTTTCACGCTTAATGGAGCAGTTAGAGATAAGAATTAACACTCATTCACAAAGTTAATTGACACTCTAAGCACCTTGGACCGCCATATTGTTTATCGTTGCTGGGTTCTGATGACGTCACATGCGGTATGTTTGGTTGTAATAATCGAACAAATTCCGTGAATTCATTCTTGAATAACCGAATACTCCCAAATATTTAGCGACTATTTAGGCTTGTCAATCCAGTCAAAACTAGCATCGCACTGTGAAATGATTGCAAAAGCAACGATTTCATCATTTTATGCTTGTATGATATCTCAGGATCAACAACAAAGAGCTGCAATGTGAATTATAAGCGGTAGAGCGTCGGGTTCTTGTACCGAGGGTCCCGGGTTCGAATCCCCGTCAGGCGGGGTGAAAATTTCCGGGTCTAACCCACAAACCGGTGCGATTACTGGTTTAGTATCCAGGAAGCAGTCATCGAGAGTGGCTTTGAACAAGCTTTAATTAGCTTCCTTCACAATCGATGTAAAACATATACGGTGAATACGGAAATGTAGAAAAATGTCATCTGAAATAATAACTGTTACGTGTCAGATTGCTTTTTCCAATAATTTACATAAATACTTAGACATATTTGAGTCAATATTAGATATCTTATATGGATAGATTACATAACATGAAAAAAAAATCACATTTGTGGGGATTGGATTGAAAAATGCAGAAGTGCGCTTCCGTTAACATCATAGACATAGATAATGTTATCTATGTCTCTGTTAACATGTAATCTATGTCTCTGAAAATACGATTGAGCGAATATCTAATGATTTTTTTTTTAATTGTCATTCAATAATCCATTTATTTAAATCAATTCAAATATAACATGTATAAAGAAATAATATAAGACATAGGGCATAACAACATAGTAAATGGTTGGAAAAGTTTTTTCTTTTAAGTTTGTTAGTTTCAGTTACTATCACTTTATAAAAACGTCAAACTCAAAAGTTATAAAATATATAAGCCAAAGACAGCTTAAGAATGTTCTTAAAATTGGAATGTTAAAGTAGGGTTTGTATCAACTTCAAAGGTTTAGTTCTTCGTTCTTTCTTTTTAATTTAAACTGCTAAGCAAAGTCATGATTTAAACTTATAAGACGAATTCTATTTTAAAAATCACTGCCAAATTGAACACGACAGTTTAAGTGTATCTTTATTGTTTGAAGAGTCATGACGTCAGTCAAACTCTTGATGCTTCACCCTTATTGAAATGGTGCCAACACACCGCTTCTCTTGCTGGTATTTCTTTAGAAACACAAACGGAAGATATTACCAGGCTATTCCCATAATGGCTTCAATTATTAAGCAATTTAAGAACAACTGCAGACGACACGTTATGGCGAGAGGTTTGAAGTGCCCTTTCAAACATAATGGATAGAAACCAATGTGGGGAAAGGAGGAATTGCTTAAAGGAAACAATTCATCTTTCAACCACAGTGGTCTCTAAAGTTTTCTGCAGCAGATGTGATAACGTGAGGTGTTATAAAGTAAGGGGTTACACATTCTTATTAGTTATCCAGACAAAGCATCCCTATCATCAGCCTAGAAAGGCTTATCGAGAACATGCAAATTGTATACCAGGAAGATGTTACTTTACGTTTGTGCACAGGAAGCCAGCGGGCATGGTTGGTGCGATCCATTGTACAGGAAGCCAGCGGGCATGGTTGGTGCGCTCCATTGCAAAGTTTTGCAAGTACTTCTTTGTAGAAAGCGAAGTTTCCTTCCCGGAGCGACCTTACAAATATCAAGACAGTCAACCCAAAGTCAAGAGTAATGGACCAATACTGAAACTGTGGTGATTCAGCAGTTCTTTGTGTCATCCAGGCCTCAAATAACATGGGTGTGGAACTATCATAAACAGTACAGAGGTAATCATCAAATGCTGTGCTTATTACTATGTATAATGCACATGCTGTAACCTGATATGACGTGTATGCCTCATATGTGATGCCTTCAGAAAGTAATCTAATGTTCAAGAAGATACAATTCTAGATTCCACAACTGCACTTGTCCAGCCGGGTCCATTCAACCAGTGACCTTAAACCTTCAATACTGCCATCTCAATTTGTAATCCTGGTCCAGCCGGATCCATTCAACCAGTGACCTTAAACCTTCAATACTGCCATCTCAAATTGTAATCCTGGTCCAGCCGGATCCATTCAACCAGTGACCTTAAACCTTCAATACTGCCATCTCAATTTGTAATCCTGGTCCAGCCGGATCCATTCAACCAGTGACCTTAAACCTTCAATGCTGCCATCTCAATTTGTAATCCTGGTCCAGCCGGATCCATTCAACCAGTGACCTTTAACCTTCAATACTGCCATCTCAATTTGTAATCCTGGTCCAGCCGGATCCATTCAACCAGTGACCTTAAACCTTCAATGCTGCCATCTCAATTTGTAATCCTGGTCCAGCCGGATCCATTCAACCAGTGACCTTAAACCTTCAATGCTGCCATCTCAATTTGTAATCCTGGTCCAGCCGGATCCATTCAACCAGTGACTTTAAACCTTCAATACTGCCATCTCAATTTGTAATCCTCCAAGTATTATGACTTGCTCATCCTCTCCATGAGACTCTGAGAAATGCCACTGAATTTGTTTGGCAAGAGCATAAGGTGGCTGATCACACGCTATCACTGGTTCTTAGCCGGGATTGAGAAAGTCTACTGTTTTTGTCACTATATCCATGCCATGACGTATCATCCTGATAAATTACACATTGTAATAAATAACTGACTAATAGTTATAAATTAAAATAATGAATTGAAGCCATATCTTCTAACTTTTCAAAAGTCAATGACACTAGAATAAAAACAGCAGAGAAAACATTGTGATATTTAAGACGCACGCTTAAACATGTTGGTGTCCACACAGGGAGATAAAAACAATACTTTGGAATGGTTTTTCTTTTGTCGAATTGTCTAAAAAAAGAAGAACAGGCTTGATACAATAGTTCGCTATATGAATACCTGCAAAATTAAACTTTAAATAGAAGAAACCTCGCGAAAAATGAAAAAAAAATATGGTGGCCGTGTCTGTAAATGAGGACCATTTTGAAAATCTAAGAAACTGTTAATTCATGAAATTGATGTAGTATACTGTTGCAAAAGATAACAAATATTTTGGCACTTTGAAATCATGAAAAAAAAAATGATCTTATGCCACTTAATATTGATATCAGTACACATTAAAATCCAAAAATTGTACTTAGGTTTGGTTGGTCAAATTAGTATACATGTTATTGTACGTAGTCTAGGATATCTAAAACAAAGCGATGAAAGCTATACATTCACTTCGTATGTAGGGATTTACACCGTGTCAACAATTTTTCATATATACATATATATGATCAGAGCTTTCCTGGGATTTTTCAGTATAAGACTGTTGTCTGGGTTTCCAACTCGCTTATGCTTCTATACATGTATGGTACGGTTTGTGCAGACGAGACGACAGACTAGGCTTAATCTCTAAAGTGTCTTGCCAAATCCACGAGTAACATGTCCTTCACCAGTTATGCATTGATTAGAACACTGTCGCAGTGATGTTTTTCTAAATCAAATCAATGGGATTTTTTTACCAAAACTTTAAAATCAATGGGTTTTCTATAAAAAAATGATTAAAATGAATGAAAGTAATGAGTTTTTTGGAAATGTTATGAGATTTGTTGGACCAAAAATTATCACCGTGTCGTCATAATCATAAGAGGATTGTTTGCAAATCTGACATGATAGAAATTTAATACCCAAGTGAATGGAATGAAATGAAATATTGAACCTTTCCCCTTTGAGAGTTTAGTTTTTTTTTGTTTTAACAGAGACCTAGATATTTGTTATCTTTGTCTCTGGTATAAGTGTGTTTAAATAACGCTTTCTTGTGAAGAAAAAGCAAATGTACATTTAATTTTGTCACGAGTTTCAAAATAGGGATTAATGAATAACCGTGCACTTGATTGAATCTCTGTCTGTTATGATAATAACACGAAGCTTCGATTTATATGGCCTTTGATACAATTGTGCAAGAGACATACTTGTAAATCCGTAAAATCCACATGTAGGGTGGCTCACTTAGTTTCACTTTACGTGGGATTTTCATTAACGTTGGATGTTGTTGAATGAGGAAATGTTTGGTTGCATTTAAAGATGAAATAGCCATCGTCATTGTTATGTTATTGGTTGTAAAGAATGACAAGACGATGTGCTCTAACTAAGCTACTCTATAATACTATTCCTAGAGCGACTAACAATAAACTTACAAGAGATAAGGCATGCATGGCTTTTATAAAGATGAAGGGATTTAACTATTGGAAGGCTAACACAGTGTAGCCATAATGTTACAGTGATTAAGCAAAAACCTGTTTATTTGGTCTTTGGACTATACAATATCGAATACTATACACAAAAATGTGAAACGGATTTCAAACAAATCTAGACCGTAAAAGTCATGATCCCTTAGAATATAAACAATAAATGATACTAAAATCATGTTACTTGCGTCTTTCAGCAGCGAAGAGTGTGGATCGGATCAGCCGGAATAAAATCTTGTGTTTGACAAGGCGCTGTTCTCGAGAAGGCAAAACTAGTAAACTGCATTTGCAACACTGCTCCTGTTGTTCTGTTATTTCAGTGCACCGGACTATACTTTTCTCTGGATACTATGTTGTCTTTGTCTAAGGGCTCTTCAAGCTGAGTAGAACCATCAATATTTCGTTGACTGCTAGAAGACTACCTTCCATGGAAATGCAAGTACCGTCAGGAGCGTAGTTTGGCACGCACACGCACGCACGCACGTGCGTAGAATTATTTTGCAAATCCTTCTACCGCGAAACCCTCGATTTACATGTTGGTATGTTTAGTCTAATAACTTGTGCAACATTTTGGTTTTCGTGAAATCGGTAATTAACTGGTGGAAAATAACGTGAGCTTTGAAATATCATAATATGTTAGCAGTGCATTTCATAGGTTTCTCTTAAATGAAAAAGTAAAAATAAAATGTGTGCCTACATAAAGATAAAATTCTGGGCAGTATGTCTCGGAACCACATGTTTTTGAAAGAGTATGAACCTCAAATGGTCTCAGCTACGCGCCAAGCCATCACCAGGATTTGTGTTCACCCGGAGAAAGGCATGATTTGGAGTCTGATTTTCTGACCACGTGGGCTCCTTATATCAGCTCTGACAATTAACAATGTTGTCACACACAGCAGCATACATCTGCCTTTGGTTTGTATCATTCGCTTTCAAGCGATTGGCGAAAATTGGACCTGTTTAAAAGTATTTTTTTACCAAATGCACGGAATTACTCTAATTGATTGTTTGGCTCACACCAGATGAGATTTTGCACACAGTTTATTTCTTTAACATTTTCTCGGAGTCACAACCAAGAAATAAGACAAGTGCAAGCACTCACTCGCTGGTATCGTAGTTCAGAGTATTTGTATGAGTCAGAGTAAGGTACCGACGAAAAGCGAGTTTATATGTACAATCTGTACGGTGACTGCGAATATATCAATACAGGCGTGAACTTAACCCTTAGAATGCTGGGTATCTTTTTAAAACATTACATTTATGTGTTGTCTGCTTTAAAGTGACCCTCTCAGAGAGTTGTGCTTTGGGAGTAATAAACGTAAAATATTTGACATTTACAAACCTTGTCACTATTTACCAGAGATCATTTTCAACTTCTTTACTTATAAATTGCTAAATCCCCGTGCTTTCGTTAATTAATGTGATGTTAGGTACGTAATATGAAATAAATAATACGACGTTGGGGGTGGAATAACTTTACATCCAATGCGGAAAGTATGTGTATTTTTCATTAAATCCTTAACAAATTAAGCAAGATTCAATATATTAATGTTTTTCGCGTTTTGTTTTCCTCCTTGCTCGACCCAATTTCGCTTGACAGAAATGATTAGTCCATGGTATCGCAAGATAAACGTTTCTGAAGAACCATGTGACGATGTTATCTAGAAAAAAAACACTTCTTACTCAAAGTTTAGATCGTTGTTTGAACAATACACACGTTTTTACCGTCTGCAATATCGGCGATTTTATTGTAACTGTTATTTATCTTATCTGTGCAGTTATGAGCAGGGTTGGGAAGTTGCCAATAACCTAGTTCTATGTAGCCTACTTTAGAAGTGTATGTTATTATTTTTACGGTAGAAGATAATCTATTTCAAAACGTTAAAATCTCAAATTCAATCTTTAGAGCATAAGCGTAGGAGATTTTTCAACATTGGGGAGCCAACTTCAGATGAGGACCGGTCTAAGAATAACTGTTCCTAAACTTTCTCATGACTAATCATGCGTCTACAAATTCAATATCATTAAATGAATTATAAGAAAGCGTATGAAAATGTGTATCTTAGTTAAGAGAAACTAACCAAAAGAAAAAGAAAATAGGAGAGGCCAAGTCTCGATCTCACGCGGCAATCATAATGTATTGATATTGACAAAAAGCGACAGTCACCATGCTGCCACAGCCACGAATTCGTCTACAATTCTGTATTATTATTATTTATTATTATTTTCTTTGTTGAGACGACGGTAACATGTTATGTAAAGTAATTGTAAATATGTATTTTTGTATATGACTAGAAGCTGTACTAGCTTATGTCAATAAAATTTGTCTATGTCTATGTCTGTAAAAAAAAATGACTTTATATTTAAATACGATATAGGGTCTGACTGCTTAGAGTACGTTTTGCATCACTGTTTTCGTTATTCGAAACTACTTTCCGCGAGCTTAGATTTCATTGGATAAACCCGATGTATTCAGATTGCCATTTGCGATGATGACGTCAAAATGTTTTGGATATATTGTTCGTAACAAAAGACGAATTTGTATCAAATAAAGCACAAAACACACTGTTATGTTTAATTCTGCTGTTAAATTTCATTTCTTTCATTTTTTCTTTCCAAAAATATTCATCTTCCATTGTGAATATTGGGGGCCAAAGTATACTCTGGCCCCCAGTCTGGATATTGGGGGGTTGGGGTGGGGGCGGCCCCCTGCCCCCCTCCCCCGCTTCCTACGCCTATGTAGAGTTAAGAATATAGTCGTATACTGGTTCTCAGATTTTGCTTGACGGTCTCGAAAGCCAGGGCACCATAATTGAAGATCCTGGTCTGGTCCCCCAGATGGATAAACTGGGTAGAATGAGCGTTTAAGTGCAGAGAGCCATGACAGTAGCCATATTGTTTTCACAAAAAAAAAAACGGAGTACATGTGATTATAAATATGCCCGAGGATGTGAACGACTCTCATGGGTAATTACCAGATTAACTCTTTCCCTCCTACAGACACTTAACGTGCTTGATATAGGCGATACTTACAAGTATTGGAAACGGATGTTTATGAGCTAATTATGTAATATTTATATCCCTCAAGACTCATTTTTGAACTGGGTAGCTTATATCATTTAAATGATTAGCCACACACTTACAAAATGTAACTATAACCTTGCTTAAAGATACAATGTCATAGAGTTACATTTAGAAAGGGTTCAGATCGTGATTATGTTGACAAAAGGCTGCCTTACAATGCACGACTATCACACCTTTAACAATTGAAAATTTGGACCAATCAGATTTGCCCTTCAGAAAAAGTGTGGGAAATTTACCTACCTTCTTCCAGAAACTTACTAACTCAGGTAGGGGTAACATCTATTTTAACTTTTTCAATTTTCAGACTTTTTATAAAGATTTTTGGAATTTTGTTTCTCTAAACCCTACAATGTGGGTATCTATGTAGCATTGCTATAATACACTTTAGAATTTGGAAGCACCTTTAAAAATTGTTGATAGCTTATAAGAAAAGGAAAACAAGTGATAGACATTTGCACGACATTGTGGATATTTTATTTTGAAATGACAAAAATGAATGAAATCACTGATATAAATACAATTTTTATAAGAAAAGGAATGACAATTTGCATAAATTTGTGGATCTTTAATTTTGAAATGAATTAAATTCTTTATATAATTTATACAAATTTATTTCAGGAGACAATATGACAACAGTGTTTAGATATCCACATGGCAAATATTTAATCTACATTCAATTAAAATGACCAGGACTAATGCATTTTTCTTTTTTTCATATGCTGTTTTCTGCTGTTCCTGTTGATGCTTCTTCACAATGTTGCTGTTTCTTGTGCTGATGTTACATACATTTCCTTGGACTGATTTGTACCGATTCAATTGCTGTTTCAATATGTGCTGTTACTTTGACATTCCTTTTGATGTTGTGTGTTATTCATGATGGAATTACAGGTTGGTGTTATTACAGTACATTACTTATCATTTCCCTTATAAAATGATCTATTTCAACTCTTTTGACAGCATTGTGACTAAAAGAGAATAAGCTTAAGAAAGCAAATATCTTTTGCCACAAGGTTTTGAAAGTTAATTGTTTAGCAATTTTAAATTCCGAACACTGGTATTTTAGTTAAATGTTGTCTGCTGCAAAGTCCTGTAACTTGAAAATACTTTACTTTAATTTGATTACTTATCAAAAACTCACCTAGAAACTTCCATACATGATGGAAATTTACTATTGATTCAATTTGTTTGGCCGATATTGATAAGACATACTTTGTGTAATATATAAGCCTTTTTATCATGATACCCCTTTATGTCTCTGCCACGGAAACCTTTCTTTTCCTGTCCCCCAATAATTGTATATCTAGGAAAATAGAAAACATTTTTGGTCTGTTGTTGCTTTCAATATGAGGAAGTCACAAACAGGGTTGTCAATATGTTTTGAAGTAAATGAGAGATTATGATAAGTAAGCGATAAAATCCATAAGGGTTTTATTCCCTTTTTTGGTCAAGGACAAATTTTAACTGATGTAGATGTCTATTTAACCGATAGAATTCATCAGATACCAGTTTTTATTGACAGTCCTGCACAAAACCTTGTATTAAAATTATGATAGAATGGATTGCCATCAATAGTTCTTAAATCTCAACCAAAAACGGACAAGCTTTTATTTTACAATAAACTTTTCTTAATTCCAATGAACACCTTTGTTGACCCAAATTAAAAGGATTGTTAGAAGACAAATCAATTAATGGAGTCAGTTTTAGTGTATACCGCAATGTAATCAAGAAAGTAGAAGTTCCAATAGACAAGGTAAAGAGCAATAATTTAATCATTCATAAAATTAGAAATCACAATGTCAAAGAGATTAAATGTCTTACCCGCAATGAATGATACTGAAACAATTGTGACAAAAATGAAAAACAAATCCTTGTAATGGGAATTTTTTTTCTTTTTTTTGGATTTTCAAGTTAATTGCGAGTTAACATATTTTCTCAAAATCTATAAATGTTCTCTGCTGATGCCATTCTTTTGGAAGATGGTGAAGCAATTAATAAGATGTGAATTGTAAACATGTACATGTAAATACATTAAATAGACAAGAGTTTGAAAACACCTATGCCAGGACATGCTAAGAAGTAGTATAAAAAGGACCCTGTCGAAATTAAATCAACTGACCGTTTCCTAAATCTCCTAGTAAAAAATTCTAAAAGGAAATAGGTAATGATTCAATAAATAAAAAAAGGAAAACTGAAACAAGAGAAAATGGAAAAATTGGCGATTGATCAAATCTCATTCTCAATTGTTGGATTCGTTACTTAGGATAAAAGCATTAACAGGGTTCTCTCTGGCTAAACTTTTCTTTGCGCCAACACTTGCGCCAAATTGAAAAAGTTGGAGCCAAATTACAAAAAAATGGAGCCAAATTCAATAAGTTGGAGCCAAAATAGTCTTTTGTAGAAGGGGAAATCCTTCATTAGGGTCACCTACGGTTCTAAAGAGGTTCTCAAGTGTTAGTTTGTTCTATCTATTTCTATGTGCTGTTTTCATTAGGTTCTATGGATTAAGTCCTCTCTCACACTCAACATTTGAAACAGGACATATCAGAAACATGACTTTCACCTTGGCGTCATATTATAACCAACTATTTCCTGTCCTCCAGGCCTCCTAGTCAGATGTTTATTTGATTTTTAGTGGGAGGCATATTCAACGAGTGAGAAGATAGATTTATAGTCACTCTTGTCTTGGTTCAGAATTAAGTGTCACTTAAAATCACGGATTTTATATACCAAAACTTAGGTGCATAAAAGAGTTTCATTTATTTGTCATTCAACACAACTGACTTCGTCGATGTTTGATGTCAACTTCTTTAAAAGGAGCGCGAGGGCAAACATTTTGATTGAAAAGCAATTAAAGTAATCAAAGTCATAATTTCCATATAATTGAAGTTGTAAAGGCTGGCGAATGACAAAATGGTGTACAAAAGTGTCACCTTCAACAAACTTAACAATCAATAGATAATGAACTGAACAAGTGTGAAAACAGGATTATCCCGTATCGGAAATCGCATTTGATAAACAAGCTGATTCCCGAGTTCTAATTCAAAGTACTGCGATTACGGGAACCATCGATACATGGTTTTCGGCTCTACAGTAAAAACAAATCTATATTGACTCGAGATCGGCAACCATGCGGTAAACAAACTTCAAATTCTCGTGGAAAATAGTCAGCGCCAGGCACTTTCGCCAAATTGGTTTTTCTTGCGCCAATTTCTTGATTTTGTCGCCAATGGCGCCATTTGTGAAATCCAGCGTGAACACTGCATTAATGTCAGATGTATTTAGGATATTTTCCTCTTATCTGTAAAAAACTCTTTTCCTCCTCATTTGCCTTTCAAAAAGCTATCTTTTGGGGGAAGAAATGAGGCATTTTATCAGAAGTTGACACAGATAAAAGAAGTACGGAGCAAATGTAAAGTTACAACGATTTTTAGTTGTAAATTACATTTGCACTTCTTTCATACATTTGAAATATTGTGACATATTTACACAAGTTTGTTTGCGATTGCGTTTGTTTGCAATTGAATTAACCTTTACATTCATGTTTTGAATTTTTGTGGGACATATTATGACTTGTTCACTAGAAAAGTTATTGTACAATTTATTTTGAAACATGGGTCATGCATAGCCCATTTTATAAGGTGGTCTCAGATCTTTGGGGTCCTGGGTAAAAACCCCACTGATACCTCTGAGCTTTTTGGAGTTTCCTTTGGCAAGATGCCTCTGAGCCCTAGCCTTGTTCTGGTGAATCCAGGAACATAGTAACATAATTGAAAAATTGTTGCCATGGCATCAAACCCTACATAAACATTTTCTAAACAAGTGTGAGTTATCAAATGACATGATGACCCACAATAGCAAATTACTATGATAAAAAATGTACAACAAGAATTTATTACACATACTTCTGAAAGAAATAAGCATATTTTATAAGTTGTAGGATTTTTTTACCAATATTCAGAAATATCAAGAGAAACAAACGCTGGTAAACCAAATAACAGTTAATTCATTTATTTTCATAACATGCATGTAATAGGTCAACCTAAAATGATTGCATAATTGTTATCTTGTGAAGCTATCAGTCAATAGTCATTGCTAAAATTTACGTTGAAAAGATATACAGTCTACTCTCATTATCACGACCTTGGATATCTTGATTTTCTCGTTATGTCGAGCTAAGCTCAATGTTCCAACTTTTTTCGTTCCATATCTATATAAAAAAACAAACATCGCATATCTCGAGATAAAAACCTGTCCCAAGTCCCAATTTCCCATGTAAGTACAGTGGTTTATCTCAAAAGTGCTAATAGGTCCCAGCATCTTGGCAAAAGGTGTGATCTTTCTTCTTCGATTACCTGACTGCTCCTGCTATAATGGTGAGGTAGATAATTGATCTGTTAATTGGGTTAACACTGGCATGTGACTCTTATCCATTAACACTTGGGTAGGGCATGTCACTTGAACTTAAAACTGCAATTATTGCAAAGCCTACTAAATAGAAATATTGTTACTGCCTTGTTGCTCTGACACCGTATTGGAGTACGCTAGTTGTGAAACACAACCACTCAAAGGTCATTAATTAATGGAGTGATGATTTGCAACAAAAATACACTTTGTTTAAGATAATCACATTGATTTGCACCTCAATCTCCCAAAACTCTTTTACATGCTTGTAATTGCTTTTTTCTTCAAACACTATATGTTCTATTTATAGAATTCATCGCATTCAATAACATTCGGATGTCTATGTACAATAACTTTCAGTCAGTACCATTGTAAACCCTACTAGATGGAGTTTTTCCATTCCATTAGTTGGCTTTGATTGGATGTCACTTCTCTTGTGGATATTAGCGTGGTTAAGAACTCCATGATTTGAACATTTATGAAAAAACGAGCTAATGCGAACTGAATACAGATTTGAAGCTATAAATGACGCTCAAAGCGGCAAATTCAAGAGCAAATTGATGATTAAGATGTAATAATAGAGTAATTCAAATTGTTTATGCAATAGCTGATTTTGTGCAAACAAGAGCGTGGAAGCGTAACATCTTTGACCAATCTACTTATGCATTTCAAACTGCAATAATTTACATGTTCTGGTTTTTTAACAACAAAGAATCCCAAAACAACCACATACATGCTCACAGGTAATTCATATGCCGTTTTGTTATGCAACACGGTGACAGCTTTAGTAAGACCACTTAACAGTTAGATATATTTTTGCAAACACCTTATCGGATATCTGGACCTCTCTATATCTCGATATTTGTTCTTGTTCCCAGCAACTTTGAGATAAGGAGAGTAGATTGTACAGTTAATATGCTGTATTTATAAACACCTTTATACTGATATTTTGTCTTAAAATACTGTCTGCTGCAAATTATTTATAGAATATATATAGAATATAGAATGAGTTGTTTACTCAGCTAGATCAATGAAAATTGATTAGGGGTGAAAGGTTAGCCCACTGACCGCAAGGGTTATGGGTTTGTACCTGTGATTAGGGGACATACTAATTGAAAAAGTATACTGTGTAAATTAAAATCATTCATTTATCTTAATGCATCATAAAATGAAAAAACTTGCATTAACTGAGGGATCCCAATGTATCTTTTAGGCCAATGCTTAGCATACAAGGTTGCATTTCAAA
The DNA here is from genome assembly GCA_947846245.1 of Cerastoderma edule. Taxonomy (NCBI): domain Eukaryota; kingdom Metazoa; phylum Mollusca; class Bivalvia; order Cardiida; family Cardiidae; genus Cerastoderma; species Cerastoderma edule. Next base: position 19,673,633 of record OX401422.1, on the reverse strand, counting down.
TTTTTAAGAACTTCATCTTAGGGTACAACTACCTCGAAGTATAATTAAACAGTGGTGTCACACCTTTTATAGAATAGCAGACTTATAACTTGTAGTCCTGGGTTTGAACTCCACCAACAACCCTGGCTTCATGGGAGTGGCCTTTGCCAAGTTGCTTCAGAGCCCTAGCCTAATACTGGTAGATCTATTAAAGTCGTTACAAATAACTAAAAAGTTGTTGATACTGCATTAAAAACCATTCTAACAAAATTGATATTGCCTGTTATAGGGTGTTTTGGGGACATGTTTTGGGGACCTGTGTGACCAAATGGCAATGGTGTAGGAATTGTAACACCCTGGTCCCGTGTTTATTTCTCACCTGCAGCACTTGATTTTTTGTGGGAGTGTCTTTGGGTAAGACACTGCAGAGCCCTGCCTAGAATATGTAAGATTTAGGAAAGCCGTAAAATGACTGAAATATTATTGACACAGTGTTAATTTAAACCCCATATAAACATATGCAGGGTCCTTTATTAGGTCTTTCAGCTTGTACATTATGGACCATGGTTGGTTAAATATTCACCATATCACAATAATTAGCATGTTTGAAAATGAAATGAAAACTACCTTAAATTAACTTCAGTCCAAACAAACAAACCAACCAAACTGCTCATGGTGATAAAATGTCCCAGATGTTGTTGATTACAACACATAATCGCCTTTTTGATTCAATTACCCTCAGGGCAACTTATTCTTCCTTTCAAAGGTAGGATTTTTTGGAATAATCTGAAATTGAATGAAGTTCCTTAAGGACACTTGTATGATCACAAATTAAAAACGAAAGTGTCAAACACATTTGGTCAATTCAAAACAAAGTCAATAGCTTTACCCTTTATTTTGTTTTAACTTCAATTGATTCCCATCCTTATGGGATTATGAAAATGTACTTTTTCCATATATCAAGTTAGACCAATGTTTTGGTTTCCAAATAAAACAATTTCAGTGATTATTCTACTTTAATCAATAGGCTACGGCCTCTCGCAAACAATAAGAAATAAGGTCGTGGAGTAAGCATGGCTTAAACTATAGTCAGATAATTACCAACCAATCAAGACTGATGTGTTAGGCAATTACCACTTTCAATAAACCATTGTCATAAAACTATTTGATTAGCTAATTGTTTTCTATCTTTCCGAATTGAAAGTGTTAGAAAATATCCACCTTTAGTATGGGGAAAAAACTTTTAAGAATTTAAGCTACTAAGAATTCAATTCAATGAAATGAGATAGTGTTTGTAATAAATGAAATCCTCGGACGTTGATAGCTTCAAAATTAATGTCATATTTATGTGTTATAAAATCAGTGGTCCTGCGTGGCCCAGATGGTTGAGAAAATGTTGTGATAGTCTTATTACGTGTCAATATTCTTCTCAAGCGTAGTTCTCTAGATTACCGGAAACTCGTATGCTGCAGTTGTCTAAAAACTGTGAGAAAATGATAATTTTATCATTGATACACTTGATCACCATCATCAGTAAGGTATCACAATATATAGTGAAATAAATTGTGTGTGGAGAAAATTTGTTATACTTATAATGATATTAGATGAATTATGTACACAGAACTAATTGACTGTATCAAATTTTTTTTTTTGTAGATATTTCGATTTTCATTTTAAGATTATAGTGCCCCAATAGTTCATCAGGCGTTTTTGACACTCTGAGGGAAGAAACTTAATACCCTTTTTATATAGTGAAATTAGGTAATTAGGGGAAAGATCATGTGGTCTTTGCCAAATTGGAAAGAAAAATCCTGCATATTTCTATGGGAAAACTGCATAATTTTAAAGAAAGTGAATTTGCATTGGGACATTCCTGACTGTTATTTATTCGATCACTTGTGAGTGAAAACATATAATTAATGTTTACAAGTTATCATTAGTAATATACATTTTTAATTCGTCACACAGCCTCCTTAGGTCATGTTTTACAACAGTGCTATTGTATGAGTTCCCATGGTTAACGCTCAATTCATGATAAAAATACAAACCATTTACAAACTGCAATGTGAGATGTGTGATTTACAATGTAGAATAGGGTGGCTGTTTTCTTTACAATTAGTACAATACAAAATGTTGTTCATTTGATTAACAATATCTGATATGCAATGCATGTCTTTTGATTTACGATACATATTAAGAAGTCGGTTTCTTTTTGATAGTGGCTAGAAACCATTGCGACAAAGGATGAATTGCTCATAAGAACAACAAGTAGTTCTTCCAAATTTAAAGTTTGCTGGTCCAATAATGAAATCATGATGATGCTTAAAAGTATATTATGGCTCAAAAATTCTGCAAAACTGGGTAATGTAAGTTTTTAATTATTTAAAAGCATACTAGCCCTCAAACAAACTGCAAATCTGAGTAATATGAGTTTTAAAATTATGATAGAATATGTTGAAGCATAGCGAAAAACCACAGGATCATGACAATATAACCCCTGCACTATTTATTATCTATTTTTTAAAGTGCTATTTTCACAAATTTGGTGCCCACCAATTTAACTTTATTGTTTACATTCGAGTAACATCTAAAATAGCAAAGAGCGCTCGGATTAATGAGTTGCGATGACCTGGTTAGGAAAATTACATGAAACACATTAAAATACTGTTATTTATCCAATATTAACCCACAGAAACATAGTTGAAAAATTGTTGACATGGCATTAAACCCTACATAAACTTTTTTTTAAACAAGTGTGAGTTAGCAAATGACATGAAGGCCCACATTGGCAAATTACTACAATGATAAAGGTACAACAAAAATTAATTACACATACTTCTGAAAGAAATAAGAATATTTTAGAAGTTGTAGGATTTTTTTTACAAATATTCAGAAATATCAAGAAAAACAAATGCTGGTAAACCATGAGTTATTCATTTATTTTCATAACATGTAATAGTTCAACCTAAGGGTGCCGCGGTACTCTGTCGGACGGTTTACACGGTATTATGGTCATGGTTTGATTCACGGTACAATTTTGAACAATTGACAGTACATACCGTGATTTTATTTTAGCTTTTGTTGGCATAAAGAGTTATGTTTTTGTTGAGTTTCCCTAAATAAATAATGCCAAGAATGATTACACACAAGTTTGTGATATTTTTAGAGAGAGAGGGAGAGAGAGAGGGTGAGGGAGAGGGAGGGCGGGAGGGGGGAGGGGAGAGGGGGGGAGGGGAGAGAGGGAGAGAGAGAGAGAGAACACACTAGGTTATGCATATTCCCAAGGAATCTATTTTTAGCATAAAGAAAATCCTGGACTGGTTTTCGATTTTTCATTGATTTGCCTTTGAAAAACATTGTTAGAAACTACAAGGGTAAACCGGTCAATAAGATGCAGTCTGGTTCAATGTATTGTATAAAATTACGCATCAGTGATAACAAAACCTATGTTAAAGTTTACGGCGGATCAGTCTATAGAAATTTGTCAATGCCCAACCTGAAAATGGACGCTGACTTAAATTCCCCTCCGCCGACATTTAGATCCTAAATATGGACGCGTTTTGGGTTAAGAACCGTTGAAAAAGACGGCGTTCAGGTGAAACTTCCCCATGTCACAACTTGTTGTGTTTGCAACATGGATGTTTTGTATACGTCGGGAAATACCAGCAATATGGCAACACATCTAAAAAGCCATCACCCTGATAAAGTTGAGCTTCCACCACCCAAACCTCTTAACCACAAATAAAACTAAAAGAAATGTTTACAAAAAGAATGCCGCTCACATCGACCAATTCTGATGCAATCACTTGGTCTGTTGGACAATTCATTTTATTATGGTTTGAGACCGCTCTCAATTGTGGAAAATCCAGGATTTCAAAATATGCTGCATACTCTGGAACCAAAGTATGAGATACCAGAAAGAACCCATTTTTTAATATGAAGTAACCGGTATAAAATTCAAAGAATTAATCAACTTTAATCAACAGGCTCCGGCCTCTTGCAACAAAAAAAAATAAGGTTGTGCAGCAATAAACTAGTGTCGCTTTAGTCGGAAAATTACCGACAAATCAAGACTGACGTGTAAGGTAATTACCACTTTCAATAAACAATTGTCATAAAACTATTTGATTAGCTTATTGTTGTCAAATTTTTTGAATGGAAAGTGTTAGAAAATATCCACCTTTAGTATGGGGAAAAAACAATGAAATGAGATAGTGTTTGTAATAAATGAAATCCTCGGACTTTGATAGCTTTAAATTTGATGTCATATTTATGTATTTAAAGATCCTGGACGTCATACATTAAATACATATAGGTAAAAAGTAGAATTTGCAAATTGTATTCAGCTATGCTTCGAACAAATGTTCATTAAAAAAAATCACGGAAATCGCGGTATAAATGAAGATATTGACGGAAAAAACCCCGACCTCTGTTTTTGTATGTTACTACAGCTATACATACAGTAATTAGTTTTGTCACATGGGCTGTAAAGTGCCTTTCACATGACGATGCACACCTAACTTAGAAGATACTAGCGTCAGCTACCTTTTTTGTTTTCGGCATGTAGTCTTAGTATCACGTGAGCGTCACATGACCAGTTGTTCATAGCTTGATGCTATATTTAGATTATGTCGGATTTCCCTCGGATTTTTATAAAATGAAAAATGTCAAAATTCATCTTCAAAATTCATCTTATACGCTATTGGTTTCTCTGCTAAAATGTTGAATTAATCTATATGCTTTTATTTTCGAAAGTTTCCAAAAATAATCCTATGACGCACAGAAACTTTAAAATCACTGGTCCTGCGTGACCCAGTGTCTTAGATGGTGGTCTTAAGTCATTGGGTCATATGTTTGAGCCCCTTTTATACTTCTGGTTCCAAACACATGTCTTTGGTAAGACACACTTCAGACCCCAAGACAAGTATTTGTGAATCCAGGAAAAGTGTACCAAATCTATAATGAGTGAAGATAGTTGAGAAAATGTCTTGATAAGTATTATCTCATGTCAATATTTCTGATAATTACACATCCAACTTCTCAAGTGTAGTTCTCTAGATTACCGGAAACTCGTATGCTGCAGTTGTCAAAAAAAACTGTTAGAAAATGATAATTTTATCATTGATACACTTGTTCACCATCATCAGTAAGGCATCACAATATTAAGTAAAAAACTTGTTTGTGGGGAAAGTTTGTTATACTTAAAATGATATTTGATGAATTATGTACACAGAACTTAATTGACTGTATCAATTGATTCTTTCTGTCAATATTTCGATTGTCCTTTTAAGTTTATAGTGCCCCAATAGTTTATCAGGCGTTTTTGACACATTGAGGGGAAAAAAATTATTAGGTAATTAGGGGAAATATCATGTCTTAGGTGTCTGATTTACAATCAGTGCAATACAAAATGTTCTTCATTTGTTTAACAATATCTGATATGCGATGCATGTTTTCTGATTAACAATGCATATTAGGAAGTTTGGACGAATTTCATGTAATTGTATCTGCTTTAATTGAAAGCAATGCAGATGACAAAATATGTTTCCTTTTGATAGTGGGTAGAAAACATTACGACAAAGGATGAATTGCTCATAGGAACAACAAGTATTTCTTCCAAATTTTAAGTTTGCTGGTCCACTAATGAAATCATGATGAAGCTTAAAAGTATACTATGGCTCAGAAATTCTGCAAAACTGTCTGTAAGTTATTAATTATTTAAGAATAACCACAAAAAACTTCACATTTTCATGACAGTATAATGCCTACACTATTTATAAGTAATGTTTAAAAGTACTATTTTCACAAATTATGTGGTGCACAATCTGACTCCATTGTTTATGTTAAAGTGATGTCTAAAAAAAGTGATGCTTGATCTGATAATCAAGTGATGGTCACCTGGTTAGAAAATCAGGTGATGCACATAAAAGTACTGTCATTAACCAAGATACCTTTCTGAACCCATTACCTAACAATAACAACACTTGACCAGTTTGTTGCAGACGACTCTCAAAAACGTTAAAGGAAACTATATATAGAGGAATTTCTCCTTTTCTTACAATGTTTTCTGCCATAGCAGAAGATTATTCTTTCAATTTCATCACATTTCGAAATGTAGTCTGCAAAGTCTTGCAATTTGGGACAGTCAAATGTTTGGCGTTTGGTAAAGGGTTAACCTTCAGCAAAGATATATCCTAACATCCTATGTATCAATAGTACTTTTTTTTTTCTTGTTAACCAATGGCATATGCCTGGGTGGTGAGGTTCAACTGAAATCTGATTATACCGTAATTACCCTATATGTTTGGTCACCATTAATGTCCGGACACCATTAATTATTTGACAAAATAATTCATTTAATGTTCCTTATTTTGGACATATAGAAAATTGAACATTTCTAATAGTTCGGACATGGTTTATTCAGTTTGTTGTGACATATGTGAGGTCAATATTCGAAAAATCCCATATACAGAATTACCAGTCTGCAAACATTCGGCTTTGATATGACACAGTTGGCAGTCCAAATAGAAAGTCTACCTACAATTGCATTCCAAAGGCGTGAAAATCAATAACTCCAATGCTTTTCCCCAACCCTAGGGCGTCCAACCGCATGCACACTTTTTAAAGAAATATCACTAACACACAAAAGAAAATTGATGCAAGCCTCAAAGTCGCCCGCGAAAATTATTTTGATTTTGCTACCTAAACAAAACATCCAACAAAACATGAAAGGAATAGAATAGAAATTTATTTATTATAGGTACAAACCTATCTAGTCATTCAAACCCATTAGAAAGAGCCTGTTACTCGGCTAATGACATTATGAAACCAGCAACTTTAAAGACATTGTAACAAAACAAGATATGGCTTTTAATACTTATCTTTACCGTTTATCAATATGGCTTCATCCAATATTCACAATATTAATTTTGTGCAGGTGTTTTCAATTTGGAAAACTATCTAATTTCAATATGAACAAATGTGTTAAGAAATATGCAACAGAAGAATTTAACCAGCAAACCCATATAGAAACTGAGTCTTTATAAACTTTTATGAAAGTTGTCTGAAAATGTTTTCATTGTTTGCCAACACAAAATATGTATTGGAAACTGCTTGTTTAAAGATATTGAATTTGGAAGTCAGATGTCAACGAACACGCGATAATATACTTGCAGCAGAAGCTAGAATCTATTGAGGAGGCAAAAGAACAAACTGTTCAATACAAGCAATTTCTGTATATTATTTGTCATACTTTGTAATTGCTGTCAATTTATGCTTACAAATTTGATAATTAAATTATCATATACCAAAAAAAAAACTTAATCAAGGAAAATGTTCATGGAAGCTGCACTATTAATCATTTTCTTTAAATGACTACCAACTATCATTAAACTGATTGACCCGAAACTTGTCATTTTTATGATGGTTTGGGAAATCATTGTGACGGAATGAGAAATTCGTTACAACGAAGCAGTTGTTGATACTATCGCGCCAAGTGTCCTAAAATTAAATGTACGGTACGAACATAATTTGGGACGAATCACATAAGAAAAGATCGAAGTGTTTTAGTGATTATCTTTTTGCTTTTAACAATATAACAATAAAAGCATCTGTATAAATACTTCCTGATTGTGAAATGTTACTTTACCGAAAGAAAGTAGGCGATTTAAAGGATAGAATGTCGATAATTATGCCTAAAGGCTGAAACCCGCTTTTTCATCGGCACTAAGACGGTAACACCTGTCGTTTTCTTTTGTATTTTCGTCGATCAAAATGGAATTTATAGGCGATGGACAAAAGACTGAATCGCTGCATATATTAATTATCATTTAATTATAAACAACTATATACAATCAATGCTTAAGCGGTTAAAAGAACTGTTTGAGGGAATAAACAGGGTCGGACTTTTAACAAAAGCGATTTAACAGTTGAGATGATACGAGCACCTGTAGACGCTTTTCATTGGTCAAATGGTTAGACTGCCACCTCGTAGATTACGTTATGAAATATAGGGTTTTAGAATATTAATCATAGAGCAAGCCTAAAATAACTCGTCAGACGAGTTTACACATTGGACTGGCACTCGATAACATATTATTGATAAAGAATACCGATTTTTAGGCTAACTAAACGAGATACAGGCTGAAAAATGGACCTGTTATTGTTAGAAATAGATCTTATTTCAAACTAATTCTCTTAATAAAACTTTTTAAGAACACAAAATCAAACTTTAAACATTTTTTGAAACAATGAAAAAAGTAGGAAAGGTATAGAAGTAATAAGATAAAAGCCTCTGTTATGAATTTTTTTCAAAATAATGGAAACAAAATTCAATATAGCATCCCTTTCCCCATATGCACTAACCAAAAGCTCCTACAAATATGATCGCCGCCTTCTGGCAATGAATGTATGTATACACTCACCTAGTTTAAATGGTAAAGCATTAGGTACACATGCTGGGAGAACTATCGATAAAATTTACTCGGGGCCTCCGTGGCCTAGTGGTTAGAGTACAGAACTTGAAATCACAAGGCCCCTCTCCGCGTGGGTTCAAATCCTGAGAGGGATATGGATTTTCATGAGAGGCAGTCTTCCGACTGACTTACGGAATGCCGATGGTTCTACCCGCCTTGACCAGCCCTTATGGGCAGTTGAGTATGGGGTCTTCCTCCATCATTAAGAGTCGGGCATCGCTACATAACTGAAATAATGTTGATGTGATGTAAAACCCATATATAAAAAACATAATAAAATTTACTCACTCCTTACTTGGAGTTTAAATCTATAAATAGAACATGGGTTACCGTATATACTCGACTATAAGTCACCCTTGTCTATAAGACGCACCCCCTACTTTGATGTAAGATTAGGGGAATTCAGCGTTGACTCGACTTATAGTCGCATCTACTTTTTGATGATTGTACAGATTAATCATACACCGATGAATGATACCACACCCTCTTAAGAATTGTGTTAATTATTATAATATTAGATGTTGAAATTCCTAATTTGATATATTATATTCATCCAATTACAGGCTGAGTTTTTGTTTTAGAATCATTGCCGTATTTTTCCCCAACTAGAAGAATATATGTTTAAATTGTCTGCATATTCAGAAAAGCTGTCTAAAGGGTGTAGAAATCAATAAGGGTAGAAAAATCCCCTGCTCTCTTTTCACACATCATGAAACACTTTGATCTCCAAGAAGACTAATTAAGCAAGATTTAACTTATTTAATCGATATTAATTAATATTCACTATTAATATCCACGCTGTTTGTTTTACTCCTCACTCCACCATTTCATTTGACGGAAATGATGTATGCATCCATGCAACACGATTAACAGGATATAGAACAAAAACAACAACATTTAACTTATTTGATGATAGAAGGAAACTCAACAAATATACCGTTATACCAATCACATGATAAGGAAGATTGTATGATGAGCATTTTAAAGATACTGTCTTCAATCATTTTACCAATTACCAATAAATTGCTAGTTTTCCTGGCAGGGATAAATGGACTACCATAGGATTAATGTCTGTCTAAATACAAAAGCTTGCCCACCTATGGTTGTATATTAAGAACTTTTGATGGAATCCATTCTTCATATTTTTTATTTCTTCTTTAAAAAGCAACAGCAGACAGAATTGTCAGATTCAAATGAAAAATACTTTTATAATTTGTGTGAAAGCATTGGAACAGAAAGTAAGCTTTGTTGTTGTATTTTAACGAGTTCCCTTATTTGTGATTTTGTGACTGGTCTAAATTCAAAGCAAAATCAGAAGGACGGCAGTTGTTTATGTGAAAGGTGTATATATAATCTTTGTGATCTACATTAAAAGCAATTGCAAGTAAAAGATGAATAACTCTTGCCAGTGTTTTCTCCCTCTCTGAAGTTTCTAGAGTTTACTGAAAGTGTTACAAAGTTGATAAAGAAACAGTCCTTAGTGAAAGTACATGTTTTAGGATTTTCAAGGGATGCTGTAACCGGACTGACGTAAGGAATACTGACTGTTCTACTCTTAAGGTAGTTGAGTATGTGTTATTCCTCCATCATTAAGAATGGAAGCACAACTGAAATAATGTTGATGCTATGTAAAACACATATAAATGAATAAAGGATAGCCTGTAGAAGATTCCCAAAAGATATTACAACTTCAGACCATTGTTTAATATTTATAGATATGTACATGTATATTGTTCATTTAAATTGGTTATGTCTTATGACTAAAAATGTTTTTGTTTTTTCTATTTTCAGATATACATACGAAATAATACCAGTGAAATTATGGAGTTTATCAAGTATGTGAGGGAGAAGTTTCTGTTAGGTTGGAATGAGCTGAAGGCTTTTCTCCATCGGTGTTTTGGCCACCTGGTGAGGTTTAATTTAGATTTCAGTTCAGAGGATGAAGGAACGTCAGTAGATGGTCCAATGAGAAAGCCGAGTTTAAGGATTGAGTCTCTGGTTGATGATGAGGTTTTCTGGGAGCACAGAGAGGAGGCAGAGGGTTTGATAGACCTGAGCCTCGATTCCGTGTTCCCCCACTCTTTCGTAGGGGTGAAGGAGAACTGACGTTCTCCTCCTCCTTCTATGAGGAGTTGCAGGATGCATCTTTCGTTTCATCAGATGTAGAGCTGAGTTTTTCTGTTGCTTTCCAAGAAGCGGCGGACGTCTCATTTTGGGAGGGCAGGGAGGGATTTTGCTCTACTTACTCATCGTCAGTCAGAACCTCAAGGTATAGGTTGGATTTGGGGACATGCCTTGATGTTGATTTATCCTTCCAGGAGGCGGCGGACGTCTCATTTTGGGAAGGAGAGTTGACAAAAGGTTGTCTCTAAACTCCTTGGTTTAATTTCTTTAGTAATTTCATCATTTATTCTTTCTTTTAATAATTTCATTAGAAAAATCAATTTCTTTTAAAAAACACTTTTCCCTATAAAGAAAATATTTTGTTAATAATAGTTAGGTAAAGATTCTGAAAGGTCTTGGTTGAAGATGACGGCTTACTGCTTTTCTTACGGCATCCAGAAGGCAACAGATGCCTATTTTCGGGATAGCTGGGATGGCATGCTTTGACTCTAACAAGATCTGGAGGAATCTCAGGTGGCCAAAACTTATATAATATATATAGTTAATATATATATAGTAGTAGTAGTAGTAGTAGTAAAAAAAAAAAAAAAAAAAAAAAAAAAAAAAAAAAAAAAAAAAAAAAATATGTTTGTATATAGATGTGGGTTTTTTTTAAAGATAGGACTGTAGATTGCTTCACAAGTGGTGGTTGTTTTGATTGGAAGGAGTTAAAGTAGTTGAAGTATAGGTCGGGTTCAATAATTTCATGGTTTATTCATATTTCTGTTGTTTAGATATCCATGATGATGTCTTTCTGACATCTCATTTGATGCATAAATGGTTAATGTTTCAAAATGTACAATTCTTGTTAGGTAATGTTTGCATGGAGAAATTATTTCAAGGCCTTGGGGGCAGTTCTTGGACTGGTTTTAAACTGCAAACATGTTAGGTGCTTATTTAGTTGATTCTTTTACACTTCAAATAGTCAATTAAGCTTAGAAACTACAAACACTCACAATTCATTAAAAGCTAAGGTTTCTTCTTAACATTTTGGAGCTATAAAAGTGCAGTGTTTGCCACTGTGACTTGAAAACCAGTACTAGATGGCTTCTATATTTATAGCAAATAACTGTTATCTCAATCACCACTTAAAAGCAATTTCTACATAACTCTTTTTCTTTTTTTTTCATGTTGCAAGAATCGGAAATCTTTTTGATTTTCGTTTTTCAAATGGAAAACACCAAACCTTATGAGTTGGTCAGTGCAAGAATGAATAATCTCAGGTTAATGTCTGCTTATATTGCTTTCATTTCAATGTCTGATTTGGCTTAAGCATTTCCATATTTAAACCATTTTTTTCTGTAGTTATTACTTCTACCATAGGGATAACGTGCATGGAGAAGTTTTCTTTAGGCATCCAAGAGGTAACAGATGCCTCTATTTGGGATAGCCGGGATGACTTTTGGTTTGCCATGGCTTTCTTTTTTTAATTTTTCAAGTGGAATTTGATAAGAGCTTTCAATTCATTGCTTTAAGTCAAAGTTGTCTGCAAGTTCTCTTCAGCAAGGTACATACAGTTTTAAAACTTAAGTTCAATTCTAAGCATTTATCTTGTCCTGTATGTCTGGGATCTATAGGCTTGTTTCTTGTGTATAGGAGATGATAAAGCATCAGACAAAAGTATGCTGGTAACCTTGGTATTTGGGTAGGAAGTGTGGTCCGTGACAATCAGTTACGGCAACCTGAAACAATAGCAGCATGTTTGGAATTAAGTGCATTCATTAAATGTGCTTTCCACACTGAACCCAGTTCTACCTTGACCGGTATTATCCATGTCTGACGTTCACCTGGTAACGCTGACCATACATTTACCACAGACTGTCTCTTCATATACAATATTAGTGGGGTTTTTTTTCAAAGGAAATTAAGACTTATTGTAAGGGCTCTGAAAACATTTTTGGTGACTTAAGGAACAAGACTTGGGGCAAAGGTTTAATGATTGATTTTGCATTTAAACCTATTTAAGAATTAAATGAAGGTTACAGTTCTTTTTAATGGGAAAACAGTGAAAATTGCGGCTAAATAACATTGATTTATTACCATCTTCTATGAGTTTGATGATTTTGCGTTTTCTTTCATTCCTACGTTTTTTTTCTCATAGTTCATTTTCCTTTTTAATTTGGATGTGATGAATAAGGACAATTTTTTTTAAGGCTTCCAAGAGGCAGCGGATGCCTCTTTTTGATAGCTGGGATAGCTTGTTTTGCTCTTGCAAGCCTGGACTCCAGCAATATAAGGTTGGCTAAAAGTACTAGGAGTTACCTGGGAACCCCCCTAGCCGGAAGGGGGGAATAGAAATTGTCCGGTTGCAGCACTGCAGAGTGGTAAGATCCCACCAATGTGCATTTTTAAGAGATGGGAGTGTAGGCAGATTTAAGAGTGGTGGTTGGTTTATTTGACTCAATTTTGCAAAATAGATCATGGTTCATGATATTTATGGTTATAATGGCTAACATTGAAGACTTAAAACTTGGTGGTCACTGTGCACTTTGACCGAATTAGCATGAATAGGGGAATATTTGGTTTGAAAATAATGCTTAAGTTTTGATCTTCTGCGGTATAAGTATCCTTACCACGTGGTATGTTGTGTTTTTGACCACTCATTGGATGCATATATATTCGAGGTTTGAACCCTTTACCTTCAATATCATTAGAATTTCTTTTTCTTTTTTGGATGAATTTGTATACATTTATCCATGTCATCATAATGCGAGCTAAAAGACCTTAGCTTAATACACCAATCATTCATTGATTGGATGCATTTGTAACAGTTATAAATATTCTGGATAGTTATTAACTTTAGGAAATGTTTGCATGGAGACACCATTTCAAGGCCTTGGGGGCAGTTCTTGGACTGGTTTTGAAATGTGAACATATAAGGTGCAACATGATTTGACTCGTTCAACTTTCAATACGATCAGTTTTGCTTTAAAGCATACATACTTTGGTAAAATGATAGGGTTTGTTGCAATAAGTAGCTCTTCCAAGTACAGTATAGGCCTCTGTGACTTGACAACCAGTACTAAATCGCTGCTGTCTGTTAAGCAAGCAATTGTTGAATCCACTACCACTTGAAATATGTTCTACATAAACACCTTTTCTTTTTGTAAGAGTTGAAAGGATCTTAGAACTTTTGACCTTTTTCAATAAGCAATTTCAATCAGATTTAACTTGCCCTTTAAATAAACATTTTCCAATTCAAATGTGTAGGATATTTTCTCATACCTAGGAAATCTTTCTAAACAATAAGATTAATTTTGACTGTTCAAAAATATACCAGGGAAGAGAAGTGTTCGTCTGCTGGAATTCTAAAATAGGGAATCTTGCATCATTGTAGTGATGTTAAGAAATGAGAAGTGCCGGGAAATTACCTGCATAATTTTTCTTTTTTTCAATTTTGAGGTCATGAACGAAGATGAGTTTTCTTTAAGCTTTCATGGGCAGCAGGTGCCTTCTTTTGGATCGCTAGGATGGCCTGGGTTTTGCCTTGGCAGACTCTGACTTTAACATGACTTCAAGAATAGCTGAGTAGCGGTGTTCAGATACAAAAAGTACCGGGAAATGACCTGGGAACCCCCCCAGCCGGAAGGGGGGATAGAAACTGTCCGGTTGCAGCACTGCAGAGTGGTAGAATCCCACCAATGTGTATTAAGATTTTTTTTTATCTTTGGTATTCAAATTCTTAAGTGATCTGCGAGTTCTTATGGGCAAGGCATACAGTTCTAAAATTTTGATTAGATTTAGCTTGCCCTTTATAAAAAAAATAGAGCGTTTTCCAATTTTAATATGTAGGATATTTTCTTATACTTAAGCCATCTCTCAAAACAATGAGATTGTGTGTCATTCAAAAACACAACAGAAACTTGCATCAATGTTAAGAAATGAGAAGTGCCGGGAAATTACCTGCATAATTCTTCTTTTTTTCAATTTTGAGGTCATGAACGAAGATGAGTTTTCTTTAAGCTTTCATGGGCAGCAGGTGCCTTCTTTTGGATTGCTAGGATGGCCTGGGTTTTGCCTTGGCAGACTCTGACTTTAACATGACTTCAAAAATAGCTGAGTAGCGGTGTTTAGATACAAAAAGTACCGGGAAATGACCTGGGAACCCCCCCAGCCGGAAGGGGGGATAGAAAGTGTCCGGTTGCAGCACTGCAGAGTGGTAGAATCCCACCAATGTGTATTAAGATTTTTTTTTATCTTTGGTATTCAAATTCTTAAGTGATCTGTGAGTTCTGATGGGCAAGTCGTAAAGTTCTAAATCTTAAGCTCAATTTCTATTCGAGCATTTATCTTGTCCTGTTAGTCTAGGATATATAGGCTTGCTTCTTGTGTATAGAAGATGATAAAGCATCAGACAAAAGTATGCTGGTAACCTTGGTATTTGGGGAGTAAGTGTGGTCCGTGGCTTTCAGATGCTTGGCATTCAGATGCTTGGCAACCTGAAGCTCGGCAACTTGAAGCAATAGCAGCATGTTTGGAATTAAGTGCATTAAATTGTGCTTTCCACACTAAACCTAGTTTTACCTTGACCGGTATTATCCATGTCTGACATTCAACTGGTAACACTGACCATACATTTACCACAGACTGTCTCTTCATATACAATATGAAATTTTTTTAAATGATAATTAAGACTTTTTATAAGGATGAGGATAAGTTTTCTTTAAGCATTCATAAGGCAGTAGGTGCCTTCTTTTGGATCACTAGGATGGCCTGGGTTTTGCCTTGGCAGACTCTGACTTTAACATGACTTCAAGAATAGCTGAGTAGCGGTGTTCAGTTACAAAAAGTACCAGGAAATGACCTGGGAACCCCCCCAGCCGGAAGGGGGGATAGAAACTGTCCGGTTGCAGCACTGCAGAGTGGTAGAATCCCACCAATGTGTATTAAAAGATTGATTTTCTTTATCTTTGGTATTCAAATTCTTAAGTGATCTGCGAGTTCTAATGGGCGAGGCATACAGTTCTAAAATTTTGAGTCAATTTGATTAGATTTCGCTTGCCCTTTATAAAAAAAAAGGATGAGTTTTCTTTAAGCTTTCATGAGGCAGCAGATGCCTTCTTTTGGATCGCTAGGATGGCCTGGGTTTTGCCTTGGTAGACTCTGACTTTAACATGACTTCAAGAATAGCTGAGTAGCGGTGTTTAGATACAAAAAGTACCGGGAAATGACCTGGGAACCCCCCCAGCCGGAAGGGGGGATAGAAACTGCCCGGTTGCAGCACTGCAGAGTGGTAGAATCCCACCAATGTGTATTAAGATTTTTTTTATCTTTGGTCTTCAAATTCTTAAGTGATCTGTGAGTTCTTATGGGCAAGTCGTAAAGTTCTAAATCTTAAGTTCAATTTCTACTCAAGCATTTATCTTGTCCTGTTAGTCTATGATATATAGGCTTGCTTCTTGTGTATAGAAGATGATAAAGCATCAGACAAAAGTATGCTGGTAACCTCGGTATTTGGGGAGTAAGTGTGGTCCGCGGCTTTCAGATGCTTGGCATTCAGATGCTTGGCAACCTGAAGCTCGGCAACTTGAAGCAATAGCAGCATGTTTGGAATTAAGTGCATTAAATTGTGCTTTCCACACTAAACCTAGTTTTACTTTGACCGGTATTATCCATGTCTGACATTCAACTGGTAACACTGACCATACATTTACCACAGACTGTCTCTTCATATACAATATGAAATTTTTTTTTAAAGATAATTAAGACTTTTTATAAGGATGAGGATAAGTTTTCTTTAAGCATTCATAAGGCAGTAGGTGCCTTCTTTTGGATCACTAGGATGGTCTGGGTTTTGCCTTGGCAGACTCTGACTTTAACATGACTTCAAGAATAGCTGAGTAGCGGTGTTCAGATACAAAAAGTACCAGGAAATGACCTGGGAACCCCCCCAGCTGGAAGGGGGGATAGAAACTGTCCGGTTGCAGCATTGCAGAGTGGTAGAATCCCACCAATGTGTATTAAAAGATTGATTTTCTTTATCTTTGGTATTCAAATTCTTAAGTGATCTACGAGTTCTAATGGGCGAGGCATACAGTTCTAAAATTTTGAGACAATTTGATTAGATTTCGCTTGCCCTTTAAAAAAAATAAAATAGAGTGTTTTCCAATTTTAATGTGTAGGATATTTTCTCATACTTAAGCCATCTCTCAAAACAATGAGATTGCGTGTCCTTCAAAAACACTACGGAAACTTGCATCAATGCAAGATTGCTTATGTCTGCTAATGTTGCTTTCCTAATTCTGGATGAAAAAATGATTGAGCCTTTCGTTTCTCAGATCTCCTGTAAGTTAATCATGTTGTTCGGTACATGTTAGGATCAACCCCTAGCTGGCAGGGGGGATATAAAAATGTCAGCTACAGTCCTGATGGATTGTGCTGTACCCCAAAAAAAACAAAAAAAAACAAAAAAAAAGATTGTAATAAGTACCGACTTAATATGTTTGTCTATACATACATGAAAGACTAACAAAGATCTTATTTGAAGGGGAAATCTGCATAATTCTTTTTTTTTTTTTCAATTTTGAGGTCATTAACGAGGATGAGTTTCTTAAAGCTTTCATGAGGCAGCGGATGCCTTCTTTTGGATCGCTAGGATGGCCTGGGTTTTGCCTTGGTTGACTCTGACTTTAACATGACTTCAAGAATAGCTGAGTAGCGGTGTTTAGATACAAAAAGTACCGGGAAATGACCTGGGAACCCCCCCAGCCGGAAGGGGGGATAGAAACTGTCCGGTTGCAGCATTGCAGAGTGGTAGAATCCCACCAATGTGTATTAAAAGATTGATTTTCTTTATCTTTGGTATTCAAATTCTTAAGTGATCTACGAGTTCTAATGGGCGAGGCATACAGTTCTAAAATTTTGAGTCAATTTGATTAGATTTCGCTTGCCCTTTATAAAAAAAAAATAGAGCGTTTTCCAATTTTAATGTGTAGGATATTTTCTCATACTTAAGCCATCTCTCAAAACAATGAGATTGCGTGTCATTCAAAAACACTACAGAAAATTGCATCAATGCAAGATTGCTTATGTCTGCTAATGTTGCTTTCTTAATTCTGGATGAAAAAATGATTGAGCCTTTTGTTTCTCAGATCTCCTGTAAGTTAATCATGTTGTTCGGTACATGTTAGGATCAACCCCTAGCTGGCAGGGGGGATATAAAAATGTCAGCTACAGTCCTGATGGATTGTGCTGTACCCCCCCAAAAAAAAAAAAAACCAAAAAAAAGATTGTAATAAGTACCGACTTAATATGTTTGTCTATACATACATGAAAGACTAACAAAGATCTTATTTGAAGGGGAAATCTGCATAATTTTTTTTTTTTTTTTTCAATTTTGAGGTCATTAACGAGGATGAGTTTTCTTAAAGCTTTCATGAGGCAGCGGATGCCTTCTTTTGGATCGCTAGGATGGCCTGGGTTTTGCCTTGGTAGACTCTGACTTTAACATGACTTCAAGAATAGCTGAGTAGCGGTGTTCAGATACAAAAAGTACCAGGAAATGACCTGGGAACCCCCCAGCCGGAAGGGGGGATAGAAACTGTCCGGTTGCAGCATTGCAGAGTGGTAGAATCCCAACAATGTGTATTAAAAGATTGATTTTCTTTATCTTTGGTATTCAAATTCTTAAGTGATTTGCGAGTTCTAATGGGCGAAGCATACAGTTCTAAAATTTTGAGTCAATTTGATTAGATTTTGCTTGCCCTTTATAAAAAAAAATAGAGCGTTTTCCAATTTTAATGTGTAGGATATTTTCTCATACTTAAGCCATCTCTCAAAACAATGAGATTGCGTGTCATTCAAAAACACTACGGAAACTTGCATCAATGCAAGATTGCTTATGTCTGCTAATGTTGCTTTCTTAATTCTGGATGAAAAAATGATTGAGCCTTTCGTTTCTCAGATCTCCTGTAAGTTAATCATGTTGTTCGGTACATGTTAGGATCAACCCCTAGCTGGCAGGGGGGATATAAAAATGTCAGCTACAGTCCTGATGGATTGTGCTGTACCCCAAAAAAAACAAAAAAAAACAAAAAAAAAGATTGTAATAAGTACCGACTTAATATGTTTGTCTATACATACATGAAAGACTAACAAAGATCTTATTTGAAGGGGAAATCTGCATAATTCTTTTTTTTTTTTTCAATTTTGAGGTCATTAACGAGGATGAGTTTCTTAAAGCTTTCATGAGGCAGCGGATGCCTTCTTTTGGATCGCTAGGATGGCCTGGGTTTTGCCTTGGTTGACTCTGACTTTAACATGACTTCAAGAATAGCTGAGTAGCGGTGTTTAGATACAAAAAGTACCGGGAAATGACCTGGGAACCCCCCCAGCCGGAAGGGGGGATAGAAACTGTCCGGTTGCAGCACTGCAGAGTGGTAGAATCCCACCAATGTGTATTAAGATTTTTTTATCTTTGGTATTCAAATTCTTAAGTGATCTGTGAGTTCTTATGGGCAAGTCGTAAAGTTCTAAATCTTAAGTTCAATTTCTACTCAAGCATTTATCTTGTCCTGTTAGTTTAGGATATATAGGCTTGCTTCTTGTGTATAGAAGATGATAAAGCATCAGACAAAAGTATGCTGGTAACCTTGGTATTTGAGGAGTAAGTGTGGTCCGTGGCTTTCAGATGCTTGGCATTCAGATGGTTGGCAACCTGAAGCTCGGCAACTTGAAGCAATAGCAGCATGTTTGGAATTAAGTGCATTAAATTGTGCTTTCCACACTAAACCTAGTTTTACCTTGACCGGTATTATCCATGTCTGACATTCAACTGGTAACACTGACCATACATTTACCAAACACTGTCTCTTCATATACAATATGAAATTTTTTTAAAAGATAATTAAGACTTTTTATAAGGAAGAGGATGAGTTTTCTTTAAGCTTTCATGAGGCAGCAGGTGCCTTCTTTTGGATCGCTAGGATGGCCTGGGTTTTGCCTTGGCAGACTCTGACTTTTACATGACTTCAAGAATAGCTGAGTAGCGGTGTTCAGATACAAAAAGTACCGGGAAATGACCTGGGAACCCCCCCAGCCGGAAGGGGGGATAGAAACTGTCCGGTTGCAGCACTGCAGAGTGGTAGAATCCCACCAATGTGTATTAAAAGATTGATTTTCTTTATCTTTGGTATTCAAATTCTTAAGCGATCTGCGATTTCTGATGGGCAAGGCATACAGTTCCAAAATTTTGAGTCAATTTGATTAGATTTTACTTGCCCTTTATAAAAATAGTGCTTTCCAATTTAAATGTGTAGGATATTTTCTCATACTTAAGCCATCTCTCAAAACAATGAGATGAATTTTTACTGTTCAAAAAATACACCTGGTCTAATAGGACCTAGAAACCTGTAGAAATGTAGGATGTTTCTAATACTCAGGATATATTGCTTAACAGGTCCTTTTTTTCCCCTGGTGCCAAGCATTCCTTAAATGGATATATCAATTTATAGTTTATTCTACTTAATGGGAATTTTTCTTTCATGTAAAGGGCAATGGGGGAAGATATATAGATTTCAATTACAGGCTGCCATTTGAATAAAAAGTTTTTCTAATGTATTAAACAATGGCATTAGGTCAGAGAGGGGGGATCATTCATAGTTTTGGCAAGGTTAGGATATGCTACTCTTTTAGGAGATGGAATCACATGAGACAGCAATATGCTGGTAATCCTGGTACTGGGGGAAGTGTGGTGGTGAGGTGATTCGTTGCCCCCCAAACTGCAGCAGTTTTGGAGTTGCCTCATTTTGCGCATGTATTGTGCTTCCATACTAAACCTGTATGTACCATTACCAGTATGACTCGTGTCTGGCATTTACCTGGTAACCATGGAATCCAGTACTATAATCATGGTTACACAGGACTTTACAGTTTACATTAACAGTATGACTCGTGACTGGCATTCACCTTGTAATCATGGAATCCAGTACAAAACTTTTGGTTTCACAGGACTGTTCAAATAGGTCATAGGGACTATTAGAAGTATGAAGTTGAGATGGGATGGGATTTGAATGTTTAGTCACAATTTATAGAAATATGGGCTAAGAACGGTTAAAATTATGAATTGACATAGGATGGGCTTTGAAGGGTTAGTCACTCATCAATTACTTGGGCTTAGAATAGTATCATGGAATTAAGATAGGATTGACTATTTGAAGGGTTTGTCATCATTCAATGATTTAGTCTAAGAACCATTAGAATAGTAAAATTGTGATAGGATGGGCTTTGAAGCGTTAGTCACTATACAATTATTTGGGCTAAAAATGGTTAGAAACTATAAGATACTTTATGTTTTTTGGTTCTTTGTGTAACGCATCTTTCAAATGACAGGACATAGTGATCATTATAGGTATTGAAACTTGCTGCTTTGGAATAGGATATAAAACAGCATCAGACAGCAATATGCTGGTAATCCTGGTACTGGGGGAAGTATGGTGATGGGGTGATTCGTTGCCCCCCAAACTGCAGCAGTTTTGGAGTTGCCTCATTTTGCGCATGTATTGTGCTTCCATACTGAACCTGTATGTACCATTACCAGTATGACCGTGTCTGGCATACCTGGTAACCATGGAATCCAGTACTATAATCATGGTTACACAGGACTTAACAGTTTACATTAACAGTATGACCCGTGTCTGGCATTCACCTGGTAACCATGGAATCCAGTATTATAGTCATGGTTACACAGGACTTGACAGTTTACTTTAAAGGCCTAGTCTTTGGAATGTCTGGTATCTTATCTCCCACTGGGCACCCTACAGGGCAACAATACAGTTCCACAGCATGGAGCAAATTTCCTGTATATTACTTGATAAGGAATGGGTGGTCAGATTATGCAATACCCCAACCCTTCGGTTTCTCATGATGTAGATTATTGATAAGAAGTACGTGTTTGGTTATAGCTTTCTTTATCTACAACAAGGATTTACATGATTAACAGATTTTTCTTAATAAACTGACAAGAAATATAAAAAAAATAATGAGTTAGTTGTTCAATGAACTAGCACTTGTCAAAATTATAAAATGGATGATGATGATGATGATATACTATGGTGATGATGATGATATACTTCAGAGGAACTATAACATTCCCTGCTGCAAGTCATTCTTACATAAATTAATCTATATTCAAGGCACAAATTAAAAAAACAATCCCCTATTAAAAAAACATCTAAAATTCCAAAAATATATTTCAAGTCTTACATAGAAAAAGATGTCATTCTGCTTCAATTTTCATAATGTGGAATATTAATAAGAAATAAATGTTGAATTCTTGATTTCTTTATTTAAAACAATGACTTACAAGATAAGTAGATTTTTCTTAATAAACTGTTAAGAAATGTGAAGAAAATAATAAGTTAGTTACTCCATAAATTAGCACTCGTTATACTTATAACATTGATGATGATGATGATTTTGATGATAATGTTGATGATGATGATGATTTTGATGATAATGTTGATGATGATGATGATTTTGATGATAATGTTGATGATGATGATGATGATGATGATGATACTACAGAGGAACTATAACTATGCTGCAAGTCATAATTACGTAAAATGATCTTTATATAAGGCACAAATTGAAAAAAAAAAAAAAAAACTACTAAAAAACCTTTCAAACTTCCAAAAAAAAATATTTGAAGCCTAATTGAAAAAAAAAATCAATTCTGCTGCTTAAATGTCCTCTTTAAAAAAATTGTCAAAAGAAACCCATCAGTTTGACACAGTGCTATACATGGTATTACGTAATCCCAATTAATTATCACAGCTGGTCATCACACCGGGTGGGCATCTGGCTATTGGTTTTGGGGGGGGGGGGGGCAATTAAAGAAGGACTAAACTAGGCCTTTAACAGTTTGACCCGTGTCTGGCATTCACCTGGTAACCATGGAATCCAGTACTAAACATTGGTTACACAGGACTTAACAGTTCAAATAGGCCATAGGGGTTAGAACTAATAAGTTGAGATTGGATGGGATTTGAAGGATTAGTCACAATTCATAGAAATATGGGCTACCAACAGTTAAGATTATAAATTGACATAGGATTGGCTTTGAAGGGGTAGTCACTATACAATTGTTTGGGCTAAGAATGGTTAGAACTTCTAAGAAACTTTATGTTGTTGGTTTCATCGGGTAATGCATCTTTCAAATGACAGGACATAGTGATCATATAGGTATTGAAACTTACTACTTTGGAATAGGATATGAAACAACATCAGACAGCAATGTGCTGGTAATCCTGGTACTGGGGAAAGTGCGGTGATGAGGTGATTTGTTGCCCCCCAAACTGCAGCAGTTTTGGAGTCGCCTCATTTTGCGCATGTATTGTGCTTCCATACTGAACCTGTATGTACCACTACCAGTATGACCGTGTCTGGAATTCACCTGGTAACCATGGAATCCAGTACTATAATCATGGTAACACAGGACTTAACAGTTCAAATAGGCCAAAGGGGTTAGAACTAATAAGTTGAGATGGGATGGGATTTGAAGGTTTAGTCACAATTTATAGAAATATGGGCTACCAACAGTTAAGATTATAAATTGACATAGGATGGGCTTTGAAGGGGTAGTCACTATACAATTATTTGGGCTAAGAATAGTTAGACCCTTTAAGAAACTTTATGTTGTTGGTTTCATCGGGTAATGCATCTTTCAAATGAGAGGACATAGTGATCATATAGGTATTGAAACTTACTACTTTGGAAAAGGATATGAAACAGCATCAGACAGCAATGTGCTGGTAATCCTGGTACTGGAGGAAGTGTGGTGATGAGGTGATTCGTTGCCCCCCAAACTGCAGCAGTTTCGGAGTCGCCTCATTTTGCGCATGTATTGTGCTTCCATACTGAACCCGTATGTACCATTACCAGTATAACTCTTGTCTGGCATACCTGGTAACCATGGAATCCAGTACTATAATCATGGTTACACAGGACTTTACAGTTTACATTAACAGTTTGACCCGTGTCTGGCATTCACCTGGTAACCATAGAATCCAGTACTTTAATCATGATTACACAGGACTTAACAGTTCAAATAGGCCATAGGGGTTAGAACTAATAAGTTGAGATGGGATGGGATTTGAAGGTTTAGTCACAATTTATAGAAATATGGGCTACCAACGGTTAAGGTTATAAATTGACATAGGATGGGTTTTGAAGGATTAGTCACTATACAATTATTTGGGCTAAGAATGGTTAGAACCTCTAAGATACAATATGTTGTTGGGTTCATCGGGTAATGCATACAGTTTACATTAACCCTTTAAGGTATAGAGATAAGGCTAATCAGTGACACCATAGGTATAGACCATCCGACTATCGAAGACCATTAACGCATACATAATCCGTCACCCTAGGTACCTATTTGCACAGGATTATCTCCGATAATAGTCACTAATTGGGGTACTGATAATCAAACCAAAATTAATGCAATTTTCGTTAATCCAATAGATTTTCACAGAGAATAAAGGACGATGAGAACAAAATTTCCTATAAGTTGATGTTTTTTTCTTTTTTTAGTGATACATACATATTAAGATTAAGGTGTAGAAAATTAGACAAACAATGAAACTGTTAATATCGGTGTGAATTATACAAACTCAAAACGAATAAAATGACGTATGTGTTCCCCCTGAGACATCCCTTATTTGTTTTTCTATTTTGTCATCAATTGCAGGGAATTTTGTTGACGAAAAATGCCATTCATGACGGAGATTCATGCTTTGTCTTTGTATATTTCTCAACAAAACTGAATCGTTCTCTTTCCATTAAAACTGTTTCCAAATTAAAAAAATGTTTTTTAACGCAACATTGCTTCATAAAGTAGTCAAACCTGGTCCTCTAATACATGTAAAACTGTAAAAATCAATTCATTATTGCAACGAAACATGCTTATATTTCCGTAAAATATGTGACCATATGTGATGAATCTACCAAAAGCTCGTTGTTGTAGTCAAAGTCCGAGGAATAATCTAATTTGCTTGTCCGCGAATTGGTAACATTTATCAGCATTTCATCATCTTCATGCTCAAAAGACCGATCAAATGACTGCTCTGAATCTACATTGGTGTCTGACCTGCGATTGAAAGCACCAAAATTGACGTAAGATCAAAGCATTAAGTGAGGTTTCATGCAATCTTCAAGAATTTATCAGTTCAATCCTAGTGACAGCTTACTCTCGTTTGACTTGGGAAGTTTGGAACACATTAGATTCAATTTGGAATATCATGCTTTAACGTCTTGGTTCCTCAAGACACTACAGAATACTATAGGCTATGATTGGTTTAAACTGGAAAATGTGGGAGGTTGGGTTCATGAGGGTTTGTCACACACAGATTGTATGGGTTAAATAGGGCAAAAAGGATGTTAGTAAGGTAGGGTGGGTTATGAAGGGTTGGTCATTCTAAATGATAATATGGGCTTAGAATCTTCAGGATAATTTCCTTTTTTGTTCTGGTTTGTCCTTATTAAGCACTGGCACCAGTTGGATTATCATTGCTACATCATTCTCTTCTTGTCATTCTGCATAAAGTGATAGGTACACCAACTTCCATGAAAGAATCTGATAGGAACAATTAAATGCTAGGTTTTGGTCTGATAGCTCAACTGGTAAGAGCATCTTAGTATTTCTGAGAAGGATCTGGGTTTGAATCCCAGTTGGACTTTCTAGCATGTTTACTTCAGATTCTTAGCTCTTGAAATAACTGTGTTGTTAAAACTAGAAATTAGAATTGTTTTGAAGTCAAAATGTTTGCCTACATTTGTTTTTGCCCTCTGAACTAGTTCTAAATTTTTCTTTTCTGTTTATGGAGCCATGAACTAAATTCTTTAACCCTTTACCAAATCCCAACTTTTCGACTGTCCCAAATTGAAAGTTTGCACACAACATTTCAAAACGTGATGAAATTGGAAAATATTTTGATAGGGTAGAAAACATTGTTGGAAAAGGAGAAATTGCTTGTAACAAGCAATTTCTAGCTATCCCATGATGTGTTCCAGAGCTGTCTGCAACAAACTGGTGAAATGTTGTTATTGTTTGGTAAAGGGTTAACCAATCAAAAGGAGGAATTGTTCATGAAATTATCTAATTGTTAATAACCAAATTGATATCAATGGTTATTTTAATGGCTGGTTTAGGTCCATTGCGCTTGATTCAATCAATCAATACTATATCTGAGATAAGGGCTTCTGGTCAGTTGCCTACCATTGCATTTAGCCCATATTACCTGCATACATTTTTGTACTAAGGGTGCGTCAGCACCTTAGTCAATTGAATTTACATACCACATTTTGAGGGACGGTACTTTATTGATACACAAACAGTGGTCTGACTCCAATTACTCATTAAACATCAGCCTTCACTGTGCGGACTAATACCTTCTTTGAACTAGGAATGTAGTCCGGATTTACTCACTTTGTTTTGCTTTATATTATTACAACTGATGCCTCATGAGAAATTGTAAAATGTCCAGATATTCGAAAAATAGACTATCGTTCAGTCTCTGTTCAAAGAAATAATAATTATAGTAATGGTGGTAAAAAGAGCAGCTGTTTTCCTCTAGATGTTGCCCAAAGACATTTTCAAATGTATCCTCAATCATTTTGCTTTAAACACACCTTAGTCCTTTAGCACTATCAGCGCTTTGATTTGAACTCTGCCATATACAGAGTTGGACCTTTACCATACCTGAAATAGGGGTTCTGATCAGAGTTACCTACCGCTGCGTTTAGTCTATCTCACCTGTTTATATTTTTTTTAACTCAACCAAATACTGCGTTGGACCTATAAATATTTTCCACTGATATTGTTAAATGTTGATGGAAAGTTCTGCTGTTTTACAAATTAAATAAAATCATTCATCCATTATATCTTTATACACTAATTAATTGTTAGATTGATTTGGTTTATTGACAATGTATAGACTCCCATTTGAAGCATCTGCAAGCCAATATTTAATATGTGATCTAACCTGTTTGCTACCCTCAGTATCTTTCCTCATCAAAATTAAGCAGATACTTATGGTTTTGGAAAGCAGACGACACAAAAATCTGATTTTTTTTAAAAATTACACAGCTTTCTAAGGGTTAAATTTGGTAGAAAGCAATGGAACATAACAAGTAATTGCTCACTATGAGCCATTTATACTTTTTGTACCCTTTTTGCATCTGATGCAGATGTCTGAAAATGCTTATATGAAAAAAGTTGTGATTAAAGGAAAACTTTCTAGAATAACATGAGTCAATTTTACCCACAATGATTTTAACATTCATTGATTAAATTTGCGAGGACACCTTTTTTTTCGAGAATTGATATTGACAAGCTGGTTCAGTTGGTTTTAGCCCAAATCTTGCAGAATGTTATACAACAGTACTTCTATCTCTGCAGTTGTAACTACTAAGGTGTTTCCATAACCTTGTATGTAAGTGTAGGGTAACATATTTTATGTTAATTAGATATCCCAGCTAATATCATATTACATATGAGCGACCAGGTTGAGTAGTTCAATGTTTATAGGAGCGTTGAACATCATTTAAAACCATTACTTTTGGTCGGTAATGCATACATGGTGAATTTATGAGTTGTGATAATATTCTTATTTCCTTAATCATATTTAATGACTGTTTACATATTGCACTTCATATTTTCCTTTGGAAACAAAGGTATCAATACAATGAAAGAAGTGTTGCAAGAAGTTATATGGCAGCTTGCATATCATGACAGAGGTGTTTTCATTGTGTAAACCCGATATGTTAAGATTGCAGTAGTTATATCCACATAGCTAGCCTGGCTACTCTATTTCTCATAGTGGTAACGTTTCTCTTTTATATTGTTTCAATACTGTCTCTTTTACATTACGTGAATATGGGATGAATGAAGCTTTTAACTCATTAAATGGTCTTGATACCCATGCCACGGACTGGTGAATCGAGAAATGTTGTATAACTGTAGAAATTGTTAATACTGTGTGATAAACCCAATATGTAAAATCAGAGCACCAAATGAGAAAAATAATGCTATTCATTATTTCCATTTCGGAAAGTTGTATTGTGTAAGTCCAGTCCTTTCATTTAATTATAAAACAGGCTTTACAGAATAACGTTCAAATACTTAGTCAATAAATATTCCATTTAACAACCTTGTCTAAACCCCTGTATTTGTTCATTTCTTATCATTGACCAGTCATGTTCATGTTGTAAGTAGATAGCGGCTCAATAAGAAAAGTGTACAGTAAATGGCAGGAGTTTTGATCTGTAAACTGACCACCACAATATCACGGAAATACTGTTCAAAAGAGTTATGAAGAAAAATCTCTTTGAGGACTATTGAATGTTCATGAGAGGTAGTCTCTCTGCTGACTTATGGTTGAGTATGGGGTCTTTAAGAGTTTGGCATGCAACATAACTAAAATAATGTTGATGTGATGTAAAATCAATAGTAACCGTTTACCAAATGCCAGATTTTGGACTTTCCTAAATTAAAAGAGTTTGCAGATGACATTTCAAAATGAGATGAATTTGAAAAATAATCTTTTGATAGGGCAGAAAACAATATGGGAAGAGATTCTGCATCAAACTGTTCATTTGTCGTTATTGTTTGGTAAAGGGTTAATGAAAAAAGACGAACGAAAAATCTTATCCAATGATGATTTCTGTATTTCTCTTTCCTAGTGTTTATAACTTAAAATCACAAGGCCACTGTTTTGTGTCATTGACTGATTTCAAGTTTCCATACGACCAATCTCCTGGCTGACAATAGGTTGATGATGCTACCAAAATGTCATTCGGAACACCTCAACAATTTCTTAAAATAACCTCAGATGTAATAGGGAAGCCATTTTGAAGGTAATCCAGCAACATGGTGGCGACGAAGGGCATGTCCGTTTGCAATCATATCTACTCGGCAATCAACGGCACAATATTCAACACAGATGTGTTGGTATGATTATTTTTAATGAAATTAGTAAAAAAAATACATATCACGAAATTTAACCAATTTGTGTGTATTTACATAAATATTTAGTTTTTGTATTTCATGTTGTAATCAAATGTGTTAATGGTGGGAAACAGCCGAATTTCCCAAGGATTTCTGGTGTATTCATAAACTACCTACAAGGTATATCTACTGGCTCGTGCCATGGATTGCCGAGTAGATAAGATTTCCTAAATGCTTGATGGAACCCAAATGGGTAGGTCAGTATACCGGTGAGTTTACTTCATCTGTGACTTACAATGTAAATTATTGTCAATGTGATATTAAATCCTATAAAACAATAACCATTATAGAGCTATCCATAAATATTTGTAGCTAATTTTATAAGTATAATTAAACATCTGTGCTATCTTTAAAATGTCAATTTCATACAAGTATTAACACATTTTATAGACCATTTGGTGCATCTAAGAGTCATAAAATCCCCATATGAGGGCATTGGTTTATTTACAAATATAATTTAATGAAAGAGAGTCAACCACCTTCGAGCAGAATTTGCCTACAATTTTTTCTTTAAGAGATAACCTTTGTTGTTTAAGAAGGGTATATACAGGTTATATTCGATGTAAGAAGTTCTTGGGCAAGACACAATATCCCTAGCCTAGTACTGGTATATTACATGGGAAGTATAGAAAGATGAGATGTCAAAGTGAAATAAGTAAAAAATGTTGAAAGCATAAAAAAAAAACTTATCATGCAGAATTTCTGTTTTTGTACAAAAAAAAATGTTATGTTCATTTATGACTTATATAGCTTTCCATGGCTATTTTCATAAGTTGGGTCAACAGTTTAACAAACTGTTTTTAAAGTAGATTAGAGATAAGGAATTTTAACCCTTAGAATGCTGGGTAGTTTTCTAACAAAATATTCCTGTGTTGTCTGTTTTCCAAAACCACAAATATCTGAATCATTTTGATGTGGAAAGATACTCAGAATAGTAAACAGGTAAGATCTCAGACCAGCTGCCAAATGACTTGGCGGCTTGCCTGGATCTAACCTGTTTGCATAAGCATGAGGTTGGTTCCAGTCCTATAAGGGCTAATTTTTACTGTTGCAAAATGTTTCACAATTATCTGCAGTAGACAAATATAATCCAAGAGTTGTTAATTAGAGCTATAAAGCAGATTGTTTGTTTATATGGAGGTTAACAACATGACAACAAATGTTCCATTATGTTACAGCTGCCCAGGATTCACCAGTACTAGACAAGGAACCTGAAGTGTCTTGCTAAAGGACACTTCCATGAAACCAGAGGTACAGGTTTGGCTCAAACCCGGCACCCGGAGTTCGAAGACCATAACCATAACAACTTGGCCAGGCAGGAGAAGAAAGACATAAGTACAATATGTCATTAAAGTCATTAACTAAATAACTTTTTTAGAGATTAAAATCAAGAATATTTTCAAGCATTCTTCGATATTTTTCTGTGACCAGGATTTGAACCCAGAATACTTCCTTTCATTGGGAAGTGTTTTATCTTTTAAACTACCACAGCTTTGCTCTCCAAATACTTGCTTAAACATTCAGGATTCAGATAAATGACAAATAAACTACCATTTCCTATTTCACATCAAACCTTTTCTTAATAATAAACTACCCAAAATTCTAAATAACAGCAGAACAACAATAAAATTTCCATTGTGTAAAATTTTGTCAAAACGACAGACTAATTCTTTGCCTGTATAAAGCTTTACAATTTAACTCTATGTTGGGCAGGTGAGATCCAGGCCAGCTTCCAAGTAAACTGGTGGCTGACCTGTAATTTAACATATTTGCTACTTTGAGTATCTTTCCTCAACAAATTTAAGTAGATATTTAAGGTTTCCGAAAACAGACGAGACAGTTTAAACAGTTTATTTTCCAAACAATGATCTGTTGTTTCTGTTCTGGAAAATCATAAAAGCCTTTTGAAACCAGATTACTGAATGAGCCAAACTTCTTTATTATGTGATATTAGCAAGCTGCACTAGAGAGCAATCTTATGACTATATAAAGGCAAAGTTTGCCATTAAAGCTCTGTATGGCACAAAAGCTAGTTTAAACAGGTTTATTTTGTAAAGAAAGACCTGAACTAAGAATAAGACGCGTTTTTTTTTAGGATTCCATTGTCATGTCCTCAGAATGTTTTTCATTCGTGTCATGGTATGTTTACTATGTGTGTGAGAAGGAATTCTAGCATTTATTCATGAAACGGCTTTCCCATAAAAGCCCTGACAGGTGCAAAAGCTCACCTCACATTATTTAATGAATTCATAATCAAGAAATTAAAATGGTCTTTAGTTTAGTGACAATGATTGTTAACATCAAACTTTTATGAATGTTGTGAAGAGTTGACATACATGAAACATGTAGTTCTTTATCTCTTCAAAATAAGAAATTGCTTCTTTGCAATACTTTTACAAGTTGTTTGCTTTGTTCAAACCACTCAGAAAGGGAAACATTCCAGACCAGGGTACTTTTTTACTTAACATCTTATGCTAAGAACTTGCTTAAGTTCAAAACTGCATTCCCTCTTATTTCAATTTAATCATAACAAATCAATCATAAGCGTCGGCTGCATTTGCTTAGAATTTAGACCATTCACAAAATCCCACATGGAGGAATTTTTGTCGCGAAGTGATCTACAGTTCAAACAACAGTATATTTCTACTCTTTTCTCAGGGTTGATTAAATAACATGATTGTCAGAAAGACCTTAAAACTAAAACTTCTACCTGCTGTTGGAGGAAGTCTGATGTTGCTATGGTGACAATGGACCTTGTGTTCACTCCCTGTAGGGCTCCACCTGAGGATAATAGAGAATGAATATATGTGTTTATTCTTCAATAAACGGTTATTGGCAGGCAACTTTATACATTGCATGATTTTGGGACTGTTCCAAACGGAAACTTAGAGCAAACAAAAATCATTAAGTAGAACAAATACATCCTTATTGATATAAAAAACCACTGCAACTGATAGAAATATTTCTAATCATAGACAGGTTCTTGTTTCTTCTCATTTTTTTTATTATTGTCTGGTGTATCTACCCCAACATGTTTCAATCTTTATCAAGTAAGAGGGTTAGATTTAGTCATGGAATTAGTCTGAAGATTTACTTTACATAGAGTTTTCTTCACTTTTTAAGGCCTGGTCATTTATTACATTAAGGATGCCCCTAAAAACTGAACTGTGCATAAGGTATGAACCAATGACGTAACAATGTTAGTCAAGAGACTTCATGAATACAAAAGGCTACAAACCTGTAGAAGCAGTTTAAAAGCAATGAGTTCTGCCCTTAATCCCAGATATATTGAATTGTTTATACTTTATCTCTTATGCTGTTGTTTTAGATTTGGACCTCTGACAAAGGTTTGTAAGGAGAAATGATGTCAGATTTACGTAAAAAACCCCAATCATGGCCTTCTGGGAAATCATCCTATTTGAGCTGTACATCTTAAAGAAAGTCATAGTATTTTCACAGATTAAACAAAGTTAATCTTGATCGTACCTGTATTTTTCTAATCAAACACCTGTCTGATGCAACACATCTCTGGGGATGACATTCTGACATTTCTAGGGTCAAGTCTTTTATACATGAGGACTTCTCTGTCACAGGTAAAATACAGCTGAAAATATTTAAAAATAAACAAGTATTCAAGTACATGTATAAAGAAACATCCATTGTGAAAATTAAAAAAAAATTAGTAATACTGAAATCATTAATAAATTTTGAAAAAGAGAACAATATGTAATTGAGTATATAATTGTTACTATCAATAGAACTAACCATTTACCTCCAACAACTCTGGTAAATCTGGGCAAACCGTGTTACTTCATGTAAGAAACATTTTCAACAAATACTTCATGAATATTCCTTCTTTGAAATTTGATTGCAATAAAACCAGAATGTTACTAATCATCCCCTTTTTGTGAATGACAAACAACTGTTTGGTTTTAAAATAATGCTTAAAGTACTATTCCTAGATTTCCAATATGATAAATGTATATTCTTATGAAAAAGAACTTTTTCCTTGAATAGATTGTTGTTTCTACTTCATTTAACTTTGCTTCCTGTATCATCTGCAAATGTTTCAAGCTTGGACTAACCACAACATTTAATAATAAATATACCACAATGTACATGTAACATTTCAGTTGGTTAGAGATCAATGGTGCACAACAGGAGACTGCAATCATTATTTTCTTTTCATCCATTTGTTTTTAAGTCATCTGTTACAGCTTTGTCAATATGATGCAGTCTACAGATTAGGTATATTGCCTTCAGGGTTGCATGAAAATTAATATTTCCAATGAATCTTTAATAGTGAACAGCAATTTTTCTTTGTTGCTAAATGTGTAATCTGCTTGTGTTTTCAAAATGAATTGGTAGAAAAGAACTTGACTGGTAGAATTAAGAAAATAGTTTGTACCTCTCCTTGTGTTCATGTACAGCAGATAAGTCATGCTTATGTACAACAGAACTATTTGTGCAGCACAATGTTCTGCTTGATGGGCCATCTTGAATAACAGCAATTGATGCTCCACTTCCTGTCCCTGAATTATGCACATAAACAAATTACTGAGGATATCATTCTTTATATTCAGGAAGTTTGTTTTATAATCAACAGCAAACTCAGAGTCATTATTACATAGAATTCACCATAATTAATTCCTTTTCTTAAAGTATCTATGTTTTGCCTCAATTGTTCCTCAACTCAAAATCAAAGATCACATCTAATGACAGAAATTGACATAAGATACATATATAATAATATTTAACAGACAAGACATCTACAAGTATATGAAACCTTACCACAAAGACAACAACAGATAAGATACCCCTAGCAAGACACCATGCATAAAATCTATACATGGTTGAGACAACCATGTCATACAATGGACCGTTCTGAATGCCAAATTTTTAAGCTATCAGAATAAAGCTTTACATTTACGGCATCATAGTATGTTGCTATGCTTCACAAGCAGTTCTTTAGCGACAGATTGAGAATGTAGTGAGAAGGGAATAAATGGCACGTAGTTTTGCACGAGATGGGTGTCTTGTAGATAGTAGGTATCTAGAATAGATGTACCGGTAGGTGATATGCCAAAACCTTTTTCCAAGCAAAAAACCCATATAAGTTGAGTTATCGCCGTACATAGAAGCTCAATTTTAATAACATCAAGTCAACAAAGTGATATGCTCTATGTAAGGGAAAGTTTTTTTTTTCTGGAATTGATTTGTAATGAATTAATCCACGCTTCGCAATAGTTTGTCAATGCTATTTAACACCGATGAAAATAATACTTAGAAGGCTAGAATTATCGGTGCATCTTTTCAATTTATTGCATCAATTAGAAGGCTTGCTACATATTCTGCATAGAACAACACAACCGTTGTTGTGGAGGTTGTTTTGATGTTTTTGAGTGATTCGTTGTGTAAAGAAAAATACAGGATTTAACTGTTTTCAAGCACCTAATCATATACAGTATGATGACATTAATTAGAAAATCTAGATATATGTCATTTTAATTGATCTATTAAGACCAAAAGAAAGATCATTTAGAATACGGTTATTACAAATCTTTCTTTTATTTCTGCATGTTTTTTGTAGCAAGTATATTTTCCCTTATAGAAATAATTTCATAACGATCAGCACTGTAAAAGATTACTACTATTGGAAGTGGAACACAAACAGTAAGGCAAACCCCCCCCCCATGAAAATAAAGGAAGGAGAGCATAACCTTCAGAAGATATGGGTGAAGAAGTTAAAACAAGTTAAAACAAGACAGGGCAATTGTAATTTTGTAATTTAGAAATGAAAATATATTTTCACTCATAAGTATTAAGGGTTAGTGTTTATATAAATTGCCTAGAACACTTTTGTTAAAACTTGTTTTCAATGCCATGATTGTTAAAGATATAAGTTAATCAGGGTGAATTTAGTGATCAACGCCAAATAAAGCTTCAAATTGTGATTTATAAAGTAATGGTACGAAACAAATTACAATGTACTGTGTTTAGCGCTTTTGTTCAACATGTTTAAAATTAAACAGATGTTTTAACATAAAATAATGTTTTATTTTTGAGTCCCTAGTCATATTGAAGAACAAACACAATTAATGATAAGAGTGTTATCTGTGGAATTCTTTTCTTTTTCCCTGAACCCTTTAGTGTGGGCATTCCTTAGAAATTTCCTTCCATGACCAGTCTGTTTAGAACCAACAGCATATTATCTGTGTTGTATTTCATGAGATACTGCAAAAAAAAGGACGCTGGTCAATTCGTAAATACAGCTAGCTTCTTCTGTCATCCACACTAACCATAGTTAGCTGCAACAACCTTGTCAAATTGAGCATCTTACTTTTATAGAGGAATATTCAAAAAGTAAATCAAATTTTGCTTTTCTTTAAATACATATGTATAATGACTATCTAATACGCCATTGCCCAGTGTGAACTTTCATTTTGAACTGTCACTCCCTCGCAGTGTAACCTAGCATCTCGCACTGACTCTTAAATTTTATGCATCTAAGAATCTTTTTTTTTCCTTAGTTTTGTAAATGCAAGTTTGGGACAAGTAGTTAAAAGCAACATTAAGGATGACATCAGCATTGTTGTCATGACAGATAAATATTAAACACGGATGTCGTGAGAAATAATCTCAAGCTGTTCGATAGCCCTATCGTAGACTGACGCCGCCATTTTGGAAGTAGCTTGTGAAGCATAGCAACAGTAACTAGGCACCGTCGAGTATTTGAAAAGTCGCGGAACGGTCCATGACAAACATATAAACAAAGAAGGTCCCTTTATTCCCTAGGAGGAACAATATGGACAGCATTCATAAAATCTCTCTGATTTCCTTTCATTGGAATGCTTAGGTACCTCTGGATTGTTAAGAGTGAAAGGATATGTATGGCAAAGTCCTCTTACATTACATTTTTCTCCTGGTTGCAAACATTTACCCAATTTACCATTGAACTGTACTGTGATACAGACTACAAACTAGGCTGCTGTTCATTCTTTAACAATAACTTTACAAGTGAATGATGCACGAATGATGATACATTATTGCTTTCAACTTGAACACCTGTTCATAAAGATTCCAAGAAATTGACAAATGGTTCAATGTAGGACCTTGTTGTAGGCTTTTTGGAACCAAACCAAAGTTCACAAAGTGTTTTGATTACTTGTATGTTTTTCTTTTAGCATAATGCATTTTTTAAATTTGGAATTGTCGAAAGAGATACATGTAAGGATTTGAAGCATGGTATACCATCAGTATTCTATAAAACAGACCAGTTGTATGAATTACTCAACATACCTACTATCCCTCAAGATTGGCAAGAACTATTTACCACCTTTAACGTCTAAATCAATATCAGTCCAAAAGTATGTCCCTGTGCAAAAAAAACTTGATTTGCTCTGCATCTGAAATAGTCATTTCAAGGGGTCTCTTTTATACAATCCATCTTTGTCTATGTTTTTCTGGAATAATTAATAATAGCAAATATCATAAATTCAAATGTTACTAAATGTATAAAACATCCCAGAAAGGAAAGCTTGATTGAAGTGTTGTTTTAAGGCTTAGTTAGATTGTCAGCATATATTGAAATCTCCATAATCTACACAAGTATCTTGAACCAGATGAAAGCATAATGAAGCAGAATTATTGTGCAGTTTTTTCCCAATTAGTCTGGTCCTGAATCTTGCATTCTTGATTTGGACTTGAGATTTTGGGGTACAGATCTATGATTTACCTGTTCTTGTGACTTGTTAGTCCAAACACATCCTTGTCCGGAGGCTTATTAGTCACAAAATAAACCATAGCGCATCAATGAGGCATGAAAACATTTTGTTTGCAGCGGTTTTCATTCTAAGGTTTATCAATAGAACCAGACTCTGACTGATGACTCTAAATAAGGTTTGCGCTAACAAATAGTGACACATATGGCACCGATGAGATCCGACCATTTATAATATTTGGTTTTCTTTAATGAGCTGAAGATGCAACTGTTATGTTATTGGGTATAAAGAACGACAAGGCAATGTGTTCTAACTAAGCTACTTTAATAATCCTATTCCTAGAGTGACTAACAATAAACTAACTAGAGATAAGGCATGCATGGCTTTTATAAAGAGGAAGGGAGTTAACTCTTGGAAGGCTAACACAGTGGAGCCATAATGTTACATCTCCCTTCTTATGAAATAAGACATTAATAATGATATGTATAAAATGCATAAGGGTATTCATCCTATATATATTCTGTACATTGTAATTGCTAACAAGTTTTCCTTTGATAAACTTCAACACAGCATGATTGGTTTTTAATGGATTGCTTATCAGTTCTGAGCTCCTGTGCGTGACCACCTTAATTATCGCATCCTATATTCAATTTCTCATGACCGGAAGTGTTTCCTGGATGGCAATCTGTTTTATTACAATTAACAGTTCTAATGAGACTGACACTTCAATCAACACCTCTTTGAGATTTCCGCCTGTGGGTGTCCAGTGTAATTAAGTTACATTGATTCAATCACTCTCTGTTTCACAACCCGTCCAGATCTTGTAACATAATTATTCATGCTTAAGTTATCAGAGGTATTTGCAGACGGTTTTGAGGAAATTGACTCTTTCATGTCAGAAGTCAATGGTGAACATTCATTGCACGACACACCTGGTATTTCAGGATCTAAGACAGCAGTGTTCTGAATAGACTCATTTGTTTTTAGCAAATCTCGCCTATTTCTAGTATAAGTTGCACCATCAGAACATTTAACAGTGTATGACCTTTCATTATGCTTGTTGATAACAGTGGCTGGCTTCCAGGTTTTATTTGCTTGTTGTATTCTGGCAGAATGGCCTATTTCAAGGGGTTCTAATAATTTTGATTGCCTGTCATAATAACTCTTTGCCTTTTGTTTTTTGATATCAATATCTTGTTTTACAATGTTTGTAGGTATTAAGTTTGGTTTGAGATTTTCTGGGACAATTGGAAGTATGGAGCGCAGCTGTCTGCCCATTGCCAGCTGTGCAGGCGAAAACCCTGAGTCAAGTGGAGTAGTTCTATATTCTAGAAAGCATAAAAGAGCATCTCTTTTACTTTCTTTGGCCTTGGCAAGGATCCTTTTGCAAACTGACACATATTTCTCGGCTAACCCATTTGATTGACTGTGATATGGGCTAATCATCTGATGGCTGAAATCCCACTCAGTGGCAAAATCTGCGAATTCTTGTGACTTGTAGCAAGGTCCCCCCATCAGAGATAACTTTCTCGCTTATGCCCCATCGAGCCATTATCCCCTTTATTCGGTTAATAACAGTTGTGCTCTTCATGTTGGGAAGTTCTTTGACCTCGAAGTACCTACTGTAATAATCAACAACTAACAAATAATTGTTGTTTTCCCAGCTGAATAGATCAGTACCTACAATTTGCCAGGGATAGTCTGGAATCTCAGTGGGAATTAACGGTTCTTTTTGGTTTGAGTTTCTGTGCTCTAGACATGTGTTACAGTTATTAACCAAGGTTTTTATGTCATTAGAAATCCCTGGCCAGAACATAACATCCCGGGCCCTTCTTAAACACTTCTCTGTCCCCATGTGACCTAAGTGAATGAGTTCTAACATTCTTGACCTCATGGGCTTTGGTATAATTATTTTATTACCCTTCATTATTAGCCCATCATTGTAAGTTAATTCATCCCTAAAATTCCAGTAGGGTAATACCTGTGTCTGGCATTGATTCCTGGCATCTGGCCAACCCTGAATTATAGTCTGTTTCAGTAAATCTAACTCATTGTCCCGTTCAGTGAGGGATATAATTTCCTTAAGTTTTTTGTCGCTGACAGGTAAACTAGACATGACCATATGCACCTGCATGTCCATGCCTGTAGATAGGTCATCATGTGTGTCAGTGAGATACTTTCTGCTTAAAGTATCTGCAACTGGGACCTGCTTTGATGGGTGATGTTCCAATATGAGTTCATATCTTTGAAGCTGAAGGAGCATTCTTTGCAAACGTGCTGGGGCGACATGGAGGGGTTTTTTAAATATAGAAATTAAAGGCAGGTGGTCTGTTTGAACGGTGACCTCATGACCATAGACAAAATGGTGAAATCTCTTACAACCAAATAAAATAGCAAACATTTCCTTTTCAATCTGGGCGTATTGAACCTCAGTTGGAGTAAGGGATTTGGATGCATATGCTACTGGTTTTCCTTCCTGGAGGATTGTTGCCCCTAATCCGTATTTTGAAGCATCGACTTGCAGAGTCAATGGTAATTTATGATCATAATATTGCAGTATTTGACCTGGTTTAGTTAATGTCTCCTTCATCATCTCAAAAGCTTCAATTTGAGCGCTTTCCCAACTAAACTCAATGTTTTTTCCCAGTAACTGCCTCATCGGTGCTGTGATTTCTGACAGGTTTGGCGCAAATCTTGAAAGATAATTGATCATACCTAAAAGAGTTTCTAGTTCGCCTTTATTCATAGGAGGCTGCATTTTTTCAATGGCAGCAATTTTGGCAGGGTCAGGTTTGAGTCCCCCTGAAGTTAGTAAGTGTCCAAAATACTCAACTTCAGATGCTCCTACAACAAGTTTGTCCTCATTGAAACGTATTCCCCTTTCAAGTGCCCGTTCTAATACTGATTTCAAATTTTGGTCATGCTCTTCTCTAGTTTCCCCGTAGACTAGGATGTCATCGACAATAGCGCCTACACCCTTTAAACCTTCATAACATTCATCGACCTTACGCACAAATAGGTCTCCTGAAGACTTAATTCCAAATGGGAGACGAAGGTACCTGAATTTACCAAATATGGTGTTGAAAGAGGTAAGGTAGGATGATTCTTCGTCAAGTTTCAAAGCCCAATACCCTGACCGGGCATCAAGTTTAGTGAAGTATTTTGCACCTGAAAGCTTTGGTAGAATGTCATCAAGTGTTCTCAAATGATAATGGGGGCGCTGTATAGCTTTGTTAAGGTCCCGCGGGTCTAGACAAATTCTAATATTTCCATTGCTTTTTTCAGCCACAACCATGGAACTAACCCATTTGGTGGGCTCATTAACTCTTGCAATTACCCCAAGGTTTTCCATTCTCGACAATTCTTCTTTGACTTTGTTCTGTAAAGCTATTGGGATTCTTCGGGGTGGGTGCACCACTGGTGTTGCGGCGGAATCTACATGAATCTTGCATTCCCCAGGAAACAGACCTATACCATTGAAAGCTTCAGAATATTCCCTTAATACGTCAGATTTCATGAGTTGGGTTTTAGTGGATTCCTGTTCTACTGAGTATGTGAGCTTAATCAGTTCGAAATCAATACATGATTGAAGACCAAAGAGTGGGCTTCGATGTGACTTAGTATTCACTACGTGGAATACAACCCTTCCCATGTGACCTGTACCCGGGTGATAACATGATAATGTAATGCAACCTTTCAAATCTAGATCATTTCCATTGTAAGCAGTTAGCTTGGAGTTGGATTTTTCAAGTGCTGACTTTATGCCTAAGGTCTGAAATACAGTGTATGGCAAGATGTTCACCTGACTTCCTGTATCAAGTTTGAAGCGAATCAAATTTTTTGAAGGACCTACCTCAAGGTCTGCAAATACCTGTCCATTAATTATATCTGATTCTACACAATCAATAAAAACACCCTCTGTATCATATGTGTTGCCACTATTTGAATACTGTATTTCATTAACACTAGATCTGCACACATTTCCAAAATGATTCCACTTGGTGCACTTAAAACATTGTTTTCCTCTAGCTGGACACATTTCTGTTTTGGCGTGATGCTTTCCACAATTTCGACAGCTAGCGTATCCCTTTCGCTCCCCCTGGCCTGAGGGATTGTGACCAGGCTGGTCTGAGGTTTTGTGACCAGTATTCTTCTGCTTCGAACGTAGGCCTACTGTGTTGACAGATGCTTCTGTAACTGGTGACTTTGACATTTCACGCAGTTGGTCTTGTGCATATTCATAAGATTGACATATCTGCACAGCTTTATCTAACGTTAGTTTTTCCCCAGCATTTATCAGTTTTTCTCTTACTTTCGGTGAAGTAACACCGAACACAATTCGGTCTCTTATCATTTCATTTTTGTCTGTGAAATTGCAGTCTATTGAGAGCAAACGCAGCTTTGTCAAGAATTCCTCGAAACTGTTCTCTCCTTGTGTTATATTGTTGAATTTGTATCTTGAGAATATAGGGTTGGTGGTAGGCTGGATATGCTTCTTTATGGCATCACATATTAGTTTCAGTTCCTTTTTCTCATCTTCAGATAAATTCAGTGTTCCATATATATCCCGTCCTTTTTCTCCAATCCATAGTAATATGTACGTGATATGGACGCCCTCATCCTTGTCTTTGAGAGGACCTTTAAATATAAGTTCGCAATGCTCTTGGAACTTCCTCCATGATTCTGGCAAGTTTGAACTGTTCCAGTTCATGCATGGGGTTGGCACCCCACTTAAATCCATTGTGAAATTCAAACAATACACTTCTGTAATTAATGAATGTTCAACAATATGTAGAATGAGTGTGAGTTCATTTAATCCTTTTATTCTGACACCATGTTATGTTATTGGGTATAAAGAACGACAAGGCAATGTGTTCTAACTAAGCTACTTTAATAATCCTATTCCTAGAGTGACTAACAATAAACTAACTAGAGATAAGGCATGCATGGCTTTTATAAAGAGGAAGGGAGTTAACTCTTGGAAGGCTAACACAGTGGAGCCATAATGTTACAGCAACCAATTAAAACTATGGTTGAGAGGGATCACACATTTAATGACATAATCCTGTGCAATTCCACCACAAATGTACATTTACACCAGTGGAAGCTTCTTCACCGCTCCTCACAAATGTATGTACAGAGAACAAGCTTGTGAAAAGTAAAACTGTACCACCTTCAAAGAGGACTAAGATCTGTATTAAAGACCATTCAAAAATGTTTTTATTTTTACAAAATATTATTTATTCCTTCCTCATAGTAATTTGGTTACATAGCATTAGGAATTTATTAGTTGATCTATTTTCATCATTGTAAATAACAGATTGTTAACATATTTATAATAATATTTCATACCTTACATGAACCATCAACATACCACGTACGCTTTGCAGTCATCAATAGTTTCATCTGTTTGTCTATAGTCTATAT
Organism: Cerastoderma edule; assembly: GCA_947846245.1. Classification (NCBI taxonomy): domain Eukaryota; kingdom Metazoa; phylum Mollusca; class Bivalvia; order Cardiida; family Cardiidae; genus Cerastoderma; species Cerastoderma edule. Next base: position 19,631,865 of record OX401422.1, on the reverse strand, counting down.
CAGGTGTCTATTTACTCTAACCCCTCTCCCTGGTAAAACTGTTGACGCAGAAAATCTCCTTCCCCATGAAATATTTTCTAATTAAAAAATATTGATCACATTCCAAAATGAAATCAATCTAAAAATGGAACAACATGTAATGTTCAATGTGTTTCTAGAGCTTATTTCATGTACATACTATACGGTTCATTGTTTAAGGATTGAATGCAAATAAAAAGGGTAAACTTGTTCCACTTCTTGTCAGTACCAATCTTCATGTTTCATGTCATAAACATGTACATATCTGATGACTCATGAGCAAATCTATAAATGTATGTTTACACCCCTAAATCTTAAGAAATTTTAGACGTATATTAAAGTATGGCACAGCCCTACTTCATTAATTGAGGAGTATGGTGACAGCAGTGAACTGTCACCTAGTCAAAATAATTCAACAAGGAGATTTTATTCTCTGATGGGGCAATCTAACATTGAAATTTCGAAGGGTCAAACTAGTGACGCAGAAGCTTAACTAGAGCCCCCTCCTCCTCCCCGTAGAATTAAAAATGTTCAGTGGTCCCCCTATGTACACACATCACATATTATTGGGACCCCATATTATTGTCCTATGACCCCCAACATTTTGGACTGTAAAGCGATACGAGGCGAGTGTCATCTCCAAAATGCAACTGCAATATATAGTTGAAGATATTTAAAAGCACTCACCACTCAATATTTAGCCCCAATCCTCTGCACTTCACAGTAATGCAAAGTGAAACCAGTTCCCAGCTTTCGAATTGAATGTTAACTGCCATCGCGTGCTGTTTGGCCCGGAAGTACTCTGTGGGTCCGAACGTGTACTTCCGGGTCAAATATAGTAGCTAAGAAATGGACCGATTTACTGTTACAAGTCGATTTTTGGGTCCGAATCGTGTAAGTTTCTTGTATTTTCAAAGTCTTCCGGATGAAACAAAGAATTTGTGTATTTTATCTGGTCGTCTAAAACGTTTGTATTATTTTTCTTCTGATTGCCTGTCCTGTCTGTTTCACTCTTTCGTCCACTTCTGTTTTGGCTTCATTATCATCATTTTATATGTCATCAGGGTTTAACTGTTATTTCATTTCACAATCTCAAACCTTTAAATCTGCGTTCCAGTCTTGCGTATCGGACAATTAGTTCCGCTTAATTAAACCAAGGGAGGCGATCCATTTCTTTACCTTTAAACAGGATCAAAGGTAAACGGTTTGCTGGAATGTTAGTCTCAATAATGATCCGTGAACGAAGCTTTTTTCGTCATTTGGACATTTATCGTGCTTCGAAGGCGTCAGTCAAAATAGCAATAGCCTTCGAGACCAGTTATCTGGACTACTGGAATGTCTGCTTTAATCTGTGTTTACAACTCACTTAATACAATGTAGAGTCAAGTGTCAGATATTGATTGAATTGTTGTCTCTGATTGCTTGATTAATGGTCTCTCTGTTGTGTATTTAACGTGGGTAAGACAATAGAGAGTCTGGGATGTGTCGCCATTGATAGCTATTTTAATGTGGGCGACATTGGTGCAGGGGTAGAGTGACAGGCTCTTGTACAGAGGGTCTCGGGTTCAAATCCCCGTTAGGCGGGGGGGGGAAATTTCTTAGACTTACCCACAAACTGGCGTGATTACTGGTTTAGTATCCAGGAAGCAGTCGAGAGTGGCTTTGAACAAGCTTTAAGCTTCCTTCACAATCAATCATTACATTTCTCCCCATTTTAAATTGAAACAACTAACAACACCACTAAACAAAACAAACCTTGTTTTGACATAAATTCCTTTATATAAACCACATGTTTTCAAAGTGCTGTTAGCTTTAGATAAAAAGAACATTAAGGATGAAACAATACATTCTTCAGCGTTTCTAATTGAAAACATGAACTTGATAAGAGTTCCTATCATATTTTCATGGTGTCGTCTCTGTCATCTGCAGTCAGTCTCATGTGATCAACACTTCATTAACTCTCACTAAAAACATGACCGTTTACATTGTACAGTTATAAATCCAATCTGTCTGGTGGTTTCCCGACCCTTTCTGGATACTTACGCTTTATTGTACTTGTACACTTTTCCAAAACTTTTGAATTGGAGTTTTCCAATTTCTCTTTTGATGGGAACAAATCAATATTTTCCTCGTCATCTTTATTGCATTTCTCAGAATTCTCACCTTCTACAGACGGATTAATCAATTTCTACATGCGGTTCATCTATTTCCACATGAGGTAAAGTAAGGATTCGGGATTGTGAAGTTTCACTTATAGAAATGCGCAGCTGATCAACATGCCATCTCCAGAGTTGACCATAAACAGTTATCTACTTTAAACATGAGAGTGTCCTTTCTTTCCGGGACCATTTCGTAAACCCTTTTATCAATCAAACTGTGATAATCTCTAATCACGACTTTCTCATCAATGTCAAACTGGCGGAATTTCTTGTTATCAGAAACCAAACTTGATACTAGTCTTGAACGTTTGAATAAACCTTTCAGCTAGTCCATTTGATGCAGGGTGATATGGTGCTGATTTGATATGGACGATTCCATTATCCTTCATAAATTTTGCCATTGTCACTAACAAGAATTTGTGGAAGCCCTTTTCGTTAGAAAACTGTTCTCATTACTTGAATTGTTCTATCTGCAGTTGTAGAAGTCATTTCTATTACATCCTGCCATTTTGAATATGCGTCTACCATGATAAGGTACATTTTATTTGAGACATGGTCCACAAAAATCCGTTCCAAGGATTACTAGGCCATTTCCATGTGTGCAAATTTACCTTAGAAGGTGACTTTTGGTGCATTTGACAACCATCACATCTTTTCACCATACTTTCAATACTAGCATCAATACCTGGCCACCATACATAACTACAAGCTAAGGATTTCATTTTGACTATACCTGGGTGACTTATGCGTAACATTTCTAACACACATTCCCTTAACTTGACAGGTACTAAAACTCGTATTCCCCACATGAGACAACCATGATAAATCAATATCTCAGTTTGTCTGCTGTGATAAGCTTTCAGTTACGATTCAGATGAGCCTGTTATCCTTCTGTTCTTTACATTTTCTATTACGCGAGACAAAACGTTTTCTCTTCGCGCTAGTGATTGGAAGTTGTTCAATCTGGGACGTATAGAACACTTCCTTGTCATCACTTTTGTCGTCTGCACATATTTGTACAGGTAACCTAGACAAAGCGTCAACATTTGTATGTGACTCCGTACTTTTGTATTCAATTTCGTTATAGAATCCAGAGACATACAGTGCTTATCTCTGTATGCGTGCTGCAGCCGTTGCAGAAATACTTTTGCTTGGACTAAATATCGGTTGGCAATCCATTATCAGGGTGAATTTTCTACCGTACAGATAATGATAGAATGTCTTCACTGACCAGTGTATGGCAAGACTTTCTCGGTCAATTTGCGCATACCTTTGTCCCGTTTTTGACAGTGATCGTGATATATACGCTATCGGTCTTTTGTTACCGTCTGGCATTACGTGCGATAAAATTCCTGATATTCCGTAGGGACTTGCGTCAGAAGGTAACCTTACTGGTAATTCAGGATTGTAATGTGTGAGTACAGATTCAGATATTAGTAATTATTTTGACCTTTGAAATGTCAACGAAATATTTCAGCTTTCACAAGAGATTTCGGCGACAGATGTTTTCTGAGCGGTAAGACTAAATACCGAAAATGACATTCTTTTCGCGAAAATGACTTTTCCATACGGATAGAACTTTTTTTGGGCTAAGTTTATGAATTAGAGCCTTTATGATAGTCCTGGATTGTTACTTAACATGAAATACTTTCTCTTGTCAATTTTGACTCCTAATATTGTTGGTAAGACATCCATGTCTCTGATGTACTAACAAAAGGCTGGATTATTCTAATTAAAGCTATTTTTTGGAGATTCACAAGTTACATCCAGAATAAAATCGACATTTAACAAAGCATTTAATTCCAGAAATGTAAAAGTAAAAATATCCTTGTCACCAAGTCTGTTGTGTATTTAACATGGGTAAGACAATAGACAGTCTGAGACATGTCGCCGTTGATAGCTATTTTAATAATCACAGAGTACAAGGGAATACAGGTATACATAAACATAGAGAGATGCAGTGAGGGAGGAGCCTAATGAATATGGATGAATTACACTCTCTACTTTTAAAATACAATTGTCCGCTGCCAAGTAATTATTACTAAAGTTTAGTCCAGCTAATTTGACGCGATAGGGAAATATTGAGAAATTTTTGCATCAACAAAATCTGTCAGCACCAATAATTCCATTATCACGGTCAAATATCAAATGATCATTACTTACAGAACTTTGCAAAGTAATCATTGATTAATCAATCCATACACTTAACATGTCAGTATTCTGCATATTTACTTTGTGTAACTAACCGAGAAAATGAACCTTCAAAGACACAAACACATTCGATCAGTGAAAAACACTGTGGTACACTGAGCGTTTGTGGTGTCTATATTTTATGACAGCACGGTCTCTACAACAATGCATTAGGTTCCTTAATTTGAATAAATGTACAACAAACATTACCTTGTAAGAAAGGTTTAGTTAACACTAGGTGACGATTTTCTGCTCCTGATAAACTTCCTTTGTGCATGGGCACTGGCATGTGAAAAAAACCATTTAGTGGTCTTTATTGTTTAACGGCAATTGGTGTCATTATTTGCTGGTATTTAAGTTTACTTAACATGTCTTGTCTTATCAATTGACTTTGAATGGCAATTTTGTGCTTTTAATATGAAAATAAGAATTTTCTAAATCTACCACTATTTTGATCCTTGGAAATTTAGAGGCAAGATTGCCCCATCAGATTTTGTTTGAAAAAAGTCAACAACAACACGTTTTTAGTCAGATAATTATAATATGAAAACTGATTTCCCCATCAGAAAATAAAAGGCAATCTTCAGGTCCAATTATTTAGACTATACTAGAGCTATATTTCATGAGAAATTAATTGGAATTAATGATAAATAGCCCTATCCCAGCTCAGGATTGACCGAACCTTCCATCCTATTTTTCAACTGCTACTTTAAGAATCAAATAACAGAAAAATAGAAATACACAAACAAAAATCACCGCTATACTAGTCTAATCAAACCAATTTGATGTGATGGGAAAGTATTGAGAAATGTTTGTTTTGGATAATATATCCCGCCTCATCAAACTTTGGAATGATTCATTTAATGGCGGACAGTTCAAATCTTATTTTGGGTTCAATGCAAGACTATAAGCATTTCCTTAACTTTTGTGAAGAAATTGCCATAGTCTTTCTCTTAACCTTTGAAATGTGTGATTTGGATATCTGATGGGTTGAATTACTTTTTGTTATACAGTCATGATGTCGTAGTTAAAGGGTATTTGCTTGAGAGTGTATCACCTCTCACATTTCAATCATCTTCATTTGTTGATATTTTGAATTCATACCTTATACATTATTTGATAACTTATTTGATGAACTAAATGTATGTTTTCTAGGTACCACATCCTGGGTTAAAGGTCCTTACATGACAGAAGAATATGCGCTGATTTCTGGTCTAGTCCCTGAGAGTACCTATGTGTTCCGTGTCTCGTGCCACAATAAATATGGAACCATGGAGTCCTTTCAGCTGGGCATCATTGCCCACTTCAACTTTGTCTACTGGTAATATACATTTTACATTTTTTACAATTCTATGAAAGTTATTTTTTCTTTGGCAAACATGGAACTGTTGTATTTCCCTGTATTGACTCGGAGAGTTTCGAGCAAAACAAAGTTGCCACTATTCTATAAAAGACACTGTTAATCATTAAATGACTTTGCCACCTAAAGCTTATACACTACTACAATCAATAAGCTATCTCATTTGCATATTTGTTCTACTAACATTGAATACCGGTGTTAAACATATGATTAAAGTTGCGTTATTCAAAACAGTCTAACAATCTTCATTTTCAGATGCCCCAGCCATCACTATAACAGGTTACCTTCAGTCACTGTTACAGTTACCAAGTTTGAGATGGGGGCCAGGCGTTGGGAAAAGTTTGGGAGTCTCAACACACAGGTACGTCCTCATTCAAACAACAGTTTGTTTTGCTGCAATGCTTTTGGAATGTTTTCTTCCTCTTACAGAAAGCTTGATATAAATCAAGCCATTACTTTATATTGTCTCCAACACACCTGCAATAGATGTATTAAAGGTCATATTTCCCGATAAACAAAATTTTCTTTAATTATGGTTTTTGAATTAGGTTATGGTTTCGTTATGACGGAGGTAATGATTTTTTTCTCATACAGAAGCGAAAAATGTTGTTTTTGACTACTTTTATTCACCTTTATCGATTTTTGTGAATGACTTATCTCCCTTGTTGTGACGTCATTTGTGCTTCAAAGTCATATGAAGGATCAGTTAGAAGAATCTAGTTCTCAGTAACGACGGTGTTTATGCACAAATTTCGGACATTTTAAGTGTTGAATTGTGTTTTGGGAAACGTAAATTGGATATTGAATGTGGTATTTTGACAGGTCTTCTGGTGTTATTCTGCTTTTGGTCGCAGGGATGCGAGTTTCTCCCGTTGTCCGACGAACATAAAAGCTGCAAAAACTTTCGATAAGTTAACTGGACCGTGTTTACTTTACAAATAAGCAAAAGATATATTCCCCAAACAAGAACAGTAGGCTGTGTTACTTTCACTTCGAAGACGGCAAGTTTACGCATTGTTAGGCGTTTCAAGAGAATTGATTTTATTGATCTTTAAATGATCGGACTCAATTCAAAGTAATTTATACAGGTGAAGACGCTTCTACTTCATTCTACTTATTGAGTAACCGTTATATTTCCCTGAAATGATGTTTGTGATCAAAACAATTCCTGACTGTTAGTTTGGGGTGTTAGAGCCTCGTGTAGTCTTGCTAGAACTTTATATAGAATTTGCACTGTGTAAATGTAGATAAATTCAAGAATAGGATAAATCACGTTGATTACACCTTTTTTGAAAGTTAATTTCCTTGAATGACTCTCTTTCTCGCCAAGCTAGTTTTGTTTGGAACAGATTAACTATGCTACATACTTAGTCAGGATTACTTAATCAGGCTGCTTTACGATTATATTACGTAAGAATTCAAAGGGTTGCAAGAATATGTTAATTTCATCCAACATCATAAGTTATTGTATTGCCATGTCTTTGGGTTTTAAACGCTTAAATGCATCTTGTTCTTATTTGCAAAACTTGTTTTATGTTTTAACATAATCGTAGAAACGTTGCCATTGTACATAAATGAGACAAAATGAAAAATGTACGTTGATTGCTATGATAACAAACCGATTAAAACAAGCAAGTTTCTTTTATCTGCCGTTGTCTTTGAATGAAAATTCAAATTATAATGAATATTTGATATCCGCAAACTGTCTCTGAACTCATCAACGCAAATGATATTGGGTTCGATCTTAACTTAAGCGTCTGCTTTTCGGAATTATTTAAATCACACACCTCATTGTTTTGTCATTGGTAATATTGGTTTAAATGACGTATGTCACACTGAAATGCAGGTGTTCAATCATGATTATTACAAATTTATATTGATAATTTAGTAATAAGATCACTAAATATATAATTATCACATTTGAACATAATCTCTTTGTTTACAATTTAATTGATTATTGTCAATTTGGTAATTGGTCAATTTACCTCACATACAAAGGGTCAATCAACAAACATCGGACATTACAAGGATTAAGGGTCGTGATGCAAATTAACACCAATCTGCCACATTTGCACAGTACGTCTCAAGTCACAAGTCCTCTATTGTTTAGGCGAAAGATAGCCTCTGGCGTTAATCTCTTAAATATCTCTGTTGTTAATTAACAGGTCTGACACGTTCTGCTATTCCAGACATGAAATAACAAGCGGCAAATCTCACACTTTCAATGCGCGGCAATTAGATTTATCTAAAAAAAAGTCCATTGTTAAGATTTAACCAATTAAGACCAAACTCTCACAGGATGTTTGGATTGATAAGGTGTCAGGACATATTTATCTCTCAATGTGACTTACGTCTGATACTTTGTCGTTATGATATTCAAAGAAGTGAACATGTTGTCTTTTCTATTAGAATAGTTTGACACTTTAATAAGTATACGATAATCAGTATTCACCAAAACGATATTAACTCTATGTTTTCAACAAAAAAAACGTTTTAACATCAAAATCAAGTTTTGTCAAATTGATATTTAAATTCCAAAATCATAAAGAATAAATTCAAATATGTTTATTTAAGGTTGTCAGTAAAATATACTATGACGATTTTTTTGTTTTAGCTGTTAATTATTAAACCTGTCCGAAAGTTAAATGCTCAATATGTCAAGGCAACTTACACGAGAGAAAACGAACATAAATGTAAAGTGAATATGAAGAACAATTCTTAAGTCAAAACAGTTGATTTAGAAAGACTACATCGGAATCAATTTCAAAATCATAGACCTCTTACTGGGGGTGGAGTTACTGGAAAGTTGTCGGAAGATTTTAACAAATACTTTTGAATGTGCCAGTGTTTAGTTTTGAAATTTGGATGTGTGGTGAAAATGTGAGTTAAAGGATAACCCTCGTATCACAAGTAAGTTGATGTGTGGTGAAAATGTGAGTTAAAGGATAACCTTCGTATCACAAGTAAGTTGGGTTATAATACGTTTTTTTTTGTTCGCAATTTATGATCTTCTCCCGTTTCATTTCATGTATTGATAAGACAATGAAGGGTGAATTTGACAGTCAATAGTTATACGATGTACGGTTTTAAGACAATTCGTTTATTCAGATCTATGTCTTTGTTTACTACTCAATTAAAACCTTAATGCTTATACACGATCATTGACGAAAAAGTACTCTTGTTTTTTTTTCAACAAATATTAATAAAAATAGCTGTTTTCACAAATATCGTCAAAATTTCAAGCCGATTCTTACATATGAAAACATTTACAAATCCTTTCAAATTTACGCGTTACGTCACTTACTCTTTTTTTCAGAAGAATATTCTTATAATATGAAACATATTCAATAAAGAAAATGCACTGTCAATCCAAACATTGACTTAAGGATTGCTATTTCGAGGAAAATCGTCCCAATTTCAAGCCGTTCCTTTCATATGAACGCATTGACATATCCTTGTAAATTCACGCGTTAAGTCACTAATTTATTTTTTTCAAATGGATATTCTTATAATATGAAAAATATCCAGTATAGAAAATTCACTGTCAATCCAAACAATGACTTAAGAATCATTTATTTCAAGGAAAATCGTCCAAATTTCAAGCCGTTCCTTTCATATGAACAGGTTTACGCAATGACAAATCCATGCAAATTCACGGGTTAAGTTATTAATTTATCTTTTTTCAAATTGATATTCTTATAAAATGAATCATATTCAGTAAAGAAGATGCGCTGTCAATCCAAACAATGACTTAAGGACCGTTTATTTGAAGAAAAACACCAATTCTAACCAGCGATCGCTCTTCACGCCCTTTACATGGCGCATTCAGTGGATCACGAGTGACGTCACAGCAAAGGGAAGTAAGTCATACGAACTTTTATTAATCGGTGCGCTATGACGGTGATTTATGACGCAATGCGTTATGCTAAATTGTTGCAAATAATTTCAATGTGATTCTTTTACTTCATATTTTAATTTTATGAAATAAACCCAACCTGTACATATGACCTTTAAGAAGAACAGATGAATTTATTGGGTTCTGATCTGTATTACCTAACACAGTAAAGAACAACACAAAAAGGTAGTTGATGATTAACAAGACTGGGATGGTGGCATTGTATTATTATGCATGTTAGGTTTACTTAGTCCTTTCTTTGATTTTTCATTAAATGACTTTTGATTAATCTCATGATATGGCTGATAGACTGATTTCAGGGTTTAAAAGTGTGGCCTTTCATGGCTGTGATAAGGTCTTGAGAATTCATTGATGTTTTGGGCTGCTTGTTGTGTAATGGAAATTTGATTTAGTGTGGACATTTCATGGCTGTGATAAGGTCTTGAGAATTCATTGCTGTTTTGGGCTGCTTGTTGTGTAATGGAAATTTGATTTAGTGTGGACATTTCATGGCTGTGATAAGGTCTTGAGAATTCATTGATGTTTTGGGCTGCTTGTTGTGTAATCGAAATTTTGATTTAGTGTGGACGTTTCAAGTTATAATGCTGGCTGATCTGTCTCCAAAATGTTATATATGATATATACCTTAGTTTTTCCTAAAGATACCAGACTCACATATTGATAAAGATTTTAACTTCTTATAAATCATTTTGTCATTTGATACTAAATATTAGAATAACATTTTATGCTCTTGATATGCATGTAAGTAAATTTTGTTTCAAACATTGTTTTTCAAGGTTGACTGCAAAGTTGAAGGTTGTATCTGCCAACTGTACAATTCCGCTGGACTCTACCTGTTTTATAGATGCCTGTGAATTCAGACCCATCAACATTCAACAAGGTGGTGTGCATACACAGAATAGAGGTTTGTTTTAAAATTTATAAATCCATTACAAGGCCAACTTGGCTAAGAATACTCAATAACCCAATTTATTAAATGGTGATTTGTAACTTTTTCAAATTGAAGTAACAACAGACAACACTGATGATAAAGTAGAACAATTTATATTGGCTCTATATATGTACTTACAATTAGAATATAAAAGTTGAACACAGTTGCAACGTAGTTCAAGCTGTTTAGGCCTTTAATTCATCTCACAACATGGTGAATAGACTGATTACAGGGTTTAAAAGTGTGACCTTCCAGGGCTGTTAAAAGTGATTAGTTCTGGAGAATTCAGCGATGATTTTGGCTGCTTGTTGTGAAAGAGAAATTTTATTTGGTGTGGACTTTTCAAGTTAGAATAAAATGTTACTTGATATAAATACCTAAGTCTTTATTTGTGGGTTTAGCAATACTTTTCTTTGTAAATTCTTAATCATCAATTGATTTGGTGCATTTTCCAGAAGAGGATTAACTTAATCAAACTTGAACTACCCTGTTCTTGTTTCAGTTATTCTGATAAAGAAAAGTACAGAAACATTAAGAGCAACAGACTCATTCTGACAGACAGACATGTATTTATTGTCAGTCCAAAATGGGATCTGTCCAACAACATATATAATGTTGGATTATTATGATATCATATCATTCATTTCTGTCCTACATAATAATCTTTTCAAAAGGAAGTTTGATAGGTGTCACAACTAAAACCTGTATTGTCAATGACACATCCACATAGCATAACTATGACTAAAACTCTTTTGCATCTTCTGATGTGATCTTATCTGTAACATCAAATATTTCAGACATCTGGCTGATCAGAAGCTGTTAAGTGAAGTGTCTTCTACCTTGACAGGGTTTGATCCTTACATTGTTTCGATGATCCAAATCTATAAAGAGGGATCCTTACTTATGAAAGGTAGGGGTTCTAATTTTGCTTTCATTGTATCATTACTTATCAATTTGTGGGTTATGTTAGATCTATCAATGTCAAAATGACTGTTGAAATAAGGATTTGCAGCGCTGCTTACTTTCCTTTGAAAACCCTACTTTACGCTATCAGAATACAAAAGCTGGCTAATTTGTTTGAAATGAAAAATTAGCGTAAATAGAGACATGTTGAATAGAACAGAACTGAACATTAACAATGCAATTCTTTTCAGTTGTTAAAATATGATTTACAAGGTAAGTTTGTTTATCTATAGTATTTGGAAAATAATTAAGAATAGTCTATTTAATGTGGTGCCTGTGCATCTTTCATTATTTTTATCATAAGGAGACAAAGTTTGATTGTTTGACTTTTGTTATTTGGTGTCTTCAATCTTGCTGTTATGATAAAGTATATTTTTCTCAAAAGCTTGAATTCTTTATGTGTTATATGCAGGACAAGAGATTGAATAATGCATTGCATAGCCTTAAGAGTTGTTATAACATTCATTGCATCTTCTTTCAGGGTATGGCATGCCTGTCCATCTGCCTGTCACGACTGGGAGTTTGTGATTTGACGTTCTTACAAGGATATAGGCAAATTATGTGGGAGTAGAGAAAGGTAATTTTGGAATATGAAATTGTGTTCCTTTTAAACATTTTGTCAATTCTACCCTTTGTTGATTGCATTGTAGAATGATTATGAGCCTAATCTTGTAGGTATTGATCTAACAGATTCTGCTTTATAAGTGCATGTATGTTCAAGGTCAAAAGAATTCATTTGAGTTCAAGCTGTACTTAAGTTGTAAAGTTATGTACATTTTTGATTTTCTATTCGGCCTTTAAAGGAACTAACTCAGAGATTTGTGGTCTGGAGTAATAGATGTTAAACATTTGATAGCATTGTCACTTAACCAAAGAACATTTGCAATTTCTTAACTTGTAAGTTTCTGAAATCGTGTGATTTCATAAAATAATGTGAAGCAAGCCTTTGCCCCTGTCAGCGCTTCTATGGGAAAGCTGTTTTACAAATAGATGCATGAATTCCTAACGTCATAGTAGAAGAGCGGTTAAACATTTCCAGAGACCCATATAACGACGGAATTCAAAAATAGCCTTTCTGATTCTACAATTGATTACAAAATGATCCGGTTTAAACAGCTTGCAATATCTACAATACAAAATTAATGTTGTTTATCTTTTCTGGAAGGTTATACCCAAGATTGAGAAGCTGTCAATAATCTATCTACCGGTAGTCATATATTATTTTAGATTTTTTTTTTTCTATCAGTAGAAGACTATTTATTTCAAAAGGTTAGGATCCCAGTTTATGAGATAGTCCCTTAGAATGTTTTTATGACTTTTTTTCATTTAGAGCACATTGCTATCATTCTTTTAGGACTTAACCAGGCATTCATAGGAGTGTTTTCTGTTCCAATTCCCAACTCCACATTTGCAAGGAATTGAAAATGCAATACAATGTGAGAGAGATATATGAAGGTTTCTGGTATTTTTATACAAAATGGGTCAGAATAAGAGGTGTGAATATTGATTATGGGACAAAAAGTAAAGATGGTTATCAGTTATTTCATTAAACTAAAGAATACAGAGAGAATAATATCAGTAATGGGGCTCGTCATCAATATCAAGTGAGATATTGCATTAATCCTATCATTCCTAAGGATATCTAAACAACTTGTGGCTGTTCATCTGAATCAGAGCATTAATCCTGACATCACAACTGAATAAAAGAAATCATCCAAGAAAATTTAATGGTCATCAACCCAAAAAATCTTGTTTGTTTCTGTTTCAAAATTTGTAATGAGTAAAAGTTTATTCATAGTTTGATGTGTCTTAAGTGTCTTATGTAAGAGCATCAGTAGATAGAAAAAGGATACTACTTGAACCTGACTCCATGGAGGTTTCTTAAGAAGGGAGTGAAAGTTATACATGTATATACATTTACAAAAGAGAAAACAATTTTGAAATCTCCAAAATGTAGAAAGTGATCGTCTATTTCTATAATTCATAACTGTTGATAGTTACTTGAGGATTCATGTTATTCAGATCTGCAGAAGTGTGTGATTCGAGTGGCTAATGTGTAAGGGGAGTGATAAGTGAAAGGTCAAGGTGAGCAAAGTACGTAAAAAACTGGCAACATGTGATTGATTAACCTGTTAAAAGATTTGTGATTATATTATTTCAATAGTCTTTCATTTTCATAACATTCATCATTTAATGCTTTGCCCGGGATGGCAAAATCTGATTTTGATTTATTTGTCTGTGTATGCCAAATTTTTATCTGCACCTGTCCATAAAATGGATAAATACAGTGAGTTTTAGTAAAAATCCACTTGTCTGTTAGGGCGTTTAGACAAGTTGGGTAATACAGACATTTGAATTGCCGTTTAACATTGGTCATTTGAAGCCGTCTTTACAGTCTAGTATCCTTTTATCAATATGACATAACATTCATTTTAAGCCAATGTCTTCTTGGGAGGCGTTGAGAGGTGATAATCTTTACAAATGAATAGAATACTGTGAGAAAGAAATGATGACCAAGTCAGAGATGTGCATTACTTCCAAATGAGTGATGGAAAGATTGATTCATGTATTTAGTATAAGATATACATAACTTTATTCTTTTATTTGACAAGTTTTGTTTCATCAGTCTTAATGCACACAACTTTGATAACTTGAAAAATAATATTAAAAAGGTAAACATTGCAGTTCTGTTATTGTAATTTCTGCTTTAAAAAGACCTCCGTTATTTTTGTGCTTTGAATTTGCCAGTTTTATTCAGCTTGCTTATGAAGGTTCATAAAAGCCAAGCAGATCATTTTATTTTTTATAGGGAAGATTTTAGTTAAAAACAATTAACCGGATATTGGAAATGGAATTCTCTAGTTTAAAAAGAAGGAAAAAAGGCGGTGCAGGCAGATGCATTGATTGATACAAAATGCTAGTTATCAAATATTTGTTTATCTCAGGAAGTTATGTAAAGGTTCAAAAGATGAGAGATGAGGGCGCTGGTAAACATCTGATTCATGAGACCACAGACATTTACTGCTCAGGTAAGAAAGGTTACTTAATTCAGTCACATATATGCCACCAATGGTTTAAGAAACAACTACCAGTCACTACGAAGCTACACTGGACAGATTAGTCTGAAGGACAGTTTCAACTGTCCTGTAACCTTTTCAGTTGAGATTTTAGTTGTTATTTTTTGGACAATTTATCTGTTCTCTCAACTTATTGCTTAATGATAAATTGCTGGAAACTATCGAAAGAGTACCGGTATTTGTTTGGGAAGATAACTGATATTGTTTGGTGTTGATCACTCTTCTTCTAGTAGTCAATCAGAAACACTGATATATGGACAAACAAACTCATACAGGTTTGTTAAAATGCCAATGATTTGTTCTTGATGTTTTTTCTTTCCAATTTTTCCAGCAGTAAACGAATTTAGCTTAGAATAAAGTTGGACCAAATCCATCATGTTAATGCATTTTTATTTTATACTGCTTTTATGTAAGATAATTTATGGTCCTCTGAAAAAAAATGTTATGGGTTTCATGAATTATGTTTATCAACTTTCATCTACATTGTAAGATTATACTGTAAGAATTGACATTTCTTTGACAGTGCTCAGAAAAAATAAATAGTCCAAAGAAAGCAGATAACAGTAACATTAAAAGTAAAAAATAAAGTCCTGGTCAAGAAAAGCTACAGACATAGAGTGAAAGAAAAGAGCGAAAAGAGACAAAACTGAGAAGAGCACATATCACTATACATATCCATCAGGACATGACCAATTTGACTTTGATGGTGTCTGATGCTCTACCCACAAAGCTGGAGTCCTTCCTGTAGAAGATCAATTTGTGTCTGGAAGGGTGTCCACTTATATATTCATCTTGAAGATGATATAAAGTCACTATTGTTTATACTAATCTACAATACTTAAGGTTATTTAAAGAGTATTAACAGACAGTGTTGGATCCTTTCTTCTTTCTTGCATAGCAATATAAAGAGAAAGAAAACATTTCAAACTCATCTATAGCTAGTGACTCAGTTGATGAACATAATTACACAGATTTAGAGACTTGGATTTATTGCCTGTACATAGTTAATCAGTTCCAAAAATATTATTTTTAAATGGTGTATGATATTAGATCTACAATACAGGTTTTATGTTGCCATATGATTCGATATGTTCATTTGGTGTATTACGATTTGATGTGATATTATACAGTATGATACCATTTGGATCTGATGCATTTTGATACTTTACAAACGATTTATGCTGATTTGGGGAACTCATACAATAGCACTTCTGTTCACAAGCCATGAAAATAGCACTTTGAAACATCACTAATGAAGGCATTATTATATGGAATCTTGCTATTTTGTAACATATTCTTTCATAATTTATAACCCATTTTAACCAGTTTTGCAGCTTTTTGGTGCAATGTTTTGACTTTTAATGTATTGATTAGAATGGTCCCCTTACTGGTGTGTTTGGGAGCCAATGGTCTCCCCAATGTTGTGATCAAAACACACCAAAGGGATATGCCTCTGCAGGGAATATTTGAAGTGACTTATCATCATCACAATTTTATATATATAAAACTGCTGTTCATAGGTATAATGAAAAGAATATGTAACGATTCGCCACAATAACGACTCGCCACTAACGATTCGCCACAGGTTCATATAACGATTCACCACAGAGTGATAACGATTCGCCACACATTAATAACGATTCACCACAGTTTATAGATGTGTGTTGTATTTTAGTATACGTTGTTGATATCAATTAACAATCATCATTCAAATCGGAAATCTTTATTTTATTGTCTTTCCTTGTTCATATAAATAACGAATATTATTAGTCCTTAGAAAAGTCGTCCCGTCAAAGGTGTGAAAAATATCACAATTATCGATGGATTCGGTGTGGCTTTAATCATTGTACATTAAAGAATAGATAATATGACAGTGTTAATCATGTTCCTTAATTAATAGTAATTAATATATAAGTGGATGTTGATTGAATGTTTAAAGACTTATTTTTCCAAGTTTGTTACCTTGCTTTGAATTATGAAAGGGAACGTGCCGCTGCGTGATGAATTGTTTGGAGACAGTAAGTATAAATACGCAGACACCATAATGATAACATTACATTGACCTGGCATTGCAGATATTTAGTCGACCTACCTAATATTGATGATTGTTTCTAAAAGGCAACATTTCATTTAAATAACTTAACGCCAATGCACATGAGGCGGAGATTCTTTCTTTCGAGTTTTTATAACAGAACATAAATTTTCGAAATTGGACTTGCGCATGGCAATGCTCATCGTCCATTACAATGAATTTATAAACAATTACATTTACTAACATAATGTACATACAGTTAAACAATAATTGTGCACGTGCGTGTCGTGCATGTTTAAATCAATGTCTTTACTGTGGAAGCAGGTAAAACATGTGTATGGGGGAACATAAAGAAAAACTGTAAGGATTCACATTTTATTTGGTAACGGATTCATTTTGAAGGTTTAATGTATTTTTCCGTTCATTGAATGTATTGATGCAATACAAGGAAAGGTTATGCAGTACTTTTTTGTTTGTTAAATTAAGGGACAAATAAATATAAAGTGGTATTCGTCCTCCAAATCATTTAAATCACAAACAAAAATCCAAACTAGATATAGTAAGAAAGAATAAGCACAATCAGGTTGAGTTTTCAATGTTGTAATGATAATGTCAATTCACAGGTATATCGGCCGTCTGTCGTCATATGCCCATGGATACAGACGACATAGAGGTCGCAGACCAGAGTCACCTTAAACCTCCGTCGCTAGAGTCCATCAGATAATCATTACCCATTGGAGATGATTATACGTCTCTGACATTTGACCTTTCGACGAGACATCGCTCTTTCCTGAACAAACTTGCTGAACCCTCTATCATGGAAACAACAGTTCCAGAAGAAGCCCCTGTCACATACCAGGTCATCGAGAAGGGAACAGAACGGGGGGACCAGACACTAGTTTCGTCAGACAGTTATTGCTACGTGATTCAAAACTGTGGCGAATCGTTATTGGTTTGTGGCGAACCGTTAATTGGCTTGTGGCGAATCGTTATCATTTGTGGCGAGTCGTTATTGTGGCGAGTCGTTATTGTGGCGAATCGTTACATTACCAATGAAAATAGCATGAAAGATGAGAAAATCTGGAAAAAAATAGAAGAAACAAATGCAAACATCATTTGAGAACAAGGATGACTTACTGCTATCAAACAATACAAAAATTTGTCACAACTGTTTTTATGATGATCATCACGATCAAAAAAATTGCTCTTGCTTTTTTCCGTAATATGATGTTGAATTTATTTGTCATATGATTAATCATATAATTTTGACCAATGACCTGTTTCCATATAGATGAATGGATGAATCTGAGATTTCTGTATTATTTCAGGTAGATTGCTGATTATTGGAATTTAAGATGACAAGTCAGTTTTCGAGGATTTTATAAGCAGCCTTTTACAAGCAAGGATGTTTGAAGAGACTTCCCTTTGAATGGTTTTCAGAAAAACATGAAACAACTTAAACAAGCAACCTATGAAAGAGTTTATGGTGCATGGGGAACTTTGTGAATTATTTTACAATTTGATAAAGATATAATCAGAAGTCTTACTGCAAAGTTCAGTCTCTGTTCTTACTTTAGCGAGACTATTACTCAATAAATACTCATGTCAACTCAAGCATCAAAACTGCTGCGGTAGTCATGGTGAGAAATAACACACCGTCTGCTAAAAAGAGTTCTTTCGTTGAAATGATAGTCATAGCAGTTCAATTTGGAGAGAACCATTTTCTTTACCCAAAAGGTGATGATAAATCATCGGTTAAATGTTGCAAGTCCTTTACCTACATAATCCATTTCTATAGCATTGTTTATGGGATATTGTATTTGAGATACTTTATGTTATATATTTGTTTCAAGCAATAATTCTTCAATAAAATAAATCTGTATAAATATAAAAGCAAACTGTCACCATGATATTGCAAATATTTGTTGAGTTCATGTTTCACCGAGATGGATAAGGAATGTCAGTCGTCTAGAAATTATTGAACTTATTTTCTTTTGATAAAGAACAAATTATTTATGTAAAAGAAAAATTGCTTTTCTCTCTTATATATAATTATGGTAACTTTTGTAACCTAGTACTCAAGAGATGTTACTGAAGCAGATGACTTTAATGGAACTGGTTCACAGATATTAGTAAATTACAATGTTAAGAATTAATTTCTTAAAAATGCACAAAACAGCTCTATTGTTAAATGATACACTATAAATAATAGTCATTTGAAGCATAATAAGATCTTTAAAGAGTGTATATAGTGAATTAGAATGTTTTTTTATCCAAAAATGTGACATCGTTTTTGAGGCTACAGCAACTAAACTGTACAAACTTAAATGAATTGCCACTTCCCGAATAATAATTTCAATAGCTGGTTTTAATTGCATATCAAACAACAATGCAAAAACTGTAATGTTTCATTGACATTTTATTTTCTCTTTTGTGAACATGCATCTTTAAGCAATTTCTAAAAGTAAGACTTTGGAACATGTTCAAAGGCATTAGTAGAGTGGAAGTCTTCTTCATAGTATGAAAAATACTACTTTTTTGAGTGATATTAGACACCATTGCTGGAAATTGAGAACTCTCTCACAGTAAAAATTTATTTAGTCTATTATATTTTTGTAAGACTGAAAAAAGATATTATGTGACTGATGGCATGACACCCAAACAAGGAAAGTACCTAAAGACTGACGGGGTTGATTGTAGGTCTAAAGTATAAAGTAAAGGACTTGTTATTGTCTTGCATTCAACCTTCAACAGGTTTGGGAGGTTTTGTAGATTTGTTATTATGATTCAGCCATCATAAATAGAGGAGGGCTACAGTCTCAGTCAGATTCACTACCGTTTACTTGTGGCAGTCTTGCAGCAATCTATGGAAACGGTCAGTCTTGTCTTTCCCCCATTTCAGTCTATTATTGATAGTGGTGGCTGCAAGTTTGATTAGAACATTTAGTTTGACCTGTGCAGACAGATCTTTAATAAAATGTTCATAAGTAATAGTGAGTTTGAAAACTTTATTGTTTATTCAGTCTATCGTTTAGTATATTGTTCTGCATCATGAACATTCAAGCATAAGGATCCCACAGCTGTGATAGTTTAAAAGATAAAACCCTTCCCTCTCAAAGGAAGAGTTCTGGGTTCAAATCCTGGTCACAGAATAGGATCCATGTATGCTTGAATATGATTTAAAATGTTTGACACTTGAGTTTCTGTAGTTGTAAAAAGTAATGGTATAAAAGGGGTAGCTTATTGGTATTTAACTTAAGTCATTTTCTCCATTAAATATGAACATGTACATCCTTAATTTCTGCTGTAGATAAAGTTGTATTCAGAGTAAAGGTAAAGCAAATATATTCATGTTGCTATTTCTACCTTCTATACTCATATTATCACCAATGATGGTCAATTAACACATCTAGATTTAACACAAATCAAATTGTCTGCAGCAAATCACTTTGTGACATGAGTATAGCTGTTTATAAGTTAAACTCTCATGAAAACTTGATTAAGCATCCTCATAATAGACAGTCTTTAGACTGATTTATGGAATGTTGATTGTTCTACTTGGCTTGACAAACCCTTACTTCCTCCATCATTATTAACCCAGCATCCCAACATCACTGAAATAGGGTTGACACAAAGTAAAACATATATGAATAGATTTAGCATCCACATACATTCATCTAATATTGTCTGTCCTCATTTAACCAGCCAATGTTTCTCAAATATGTTAGTCGGTAACTGTCCATGTATGTCTTTGTGACTTTAGTGACTGCAGAGCGAAGTCAAAAGAAAGGTTGGAGAAATGTGACAGTACTAGGGTTTATTTATGAATAATACTTCTACAGTCTTGCTGTGGAAGCTGGCTTTATGGGTGATTCTGTAGAGTACGTGGATTTCTCTCGAAGTTAAGCAGCATACTAAGCGGTTAGTACCTGGATGGGTGACCCACGATGGCTTTACTCCCAGAGGGACCCAATACACGTTGTCCTGACATTAATATTGCCGGAAAGCGGGAATTTCCAATATTCTGTTAAAAATAGAGTTATTCATGAAGATATCTAACAAATATATAGTTAAGATGAACAACTTCTCAATGTTGTACTTTGTAATAAGTCAAAATTGGTAGCATATGTCTTGTAAGTTTATTCAAATTGATAAACGGTTTAATCTATTGTATTGTATTTTTGTTGTACTTAAATTATTTTCTTATTTTGTTGCATTTGACACTGATGTCATTTGCTTTTGTCGATGTGCTTGATGTTAGGTCCAGAGAGGGAGGCTATATGGATACCTGGTCCTAATTGGAACCATCAGGGTTTGTTTAATGATTAATACTTATGTTTTTCTATAAAATTGAAATGATTTGGATATTATACATTAACCTGTTATGAATGAAATCACCTTTTGCTATTTAGTTTGTGAATTCCATATATCGCAGGCATGATAAATATAGAACCTTGACATTTTCTTGTGTTTAATGGGTAAGCTAATTAGAAAAAGAATTTAATATTACTTTATATGGGTAAATCACCATTTTAGCCAAATAGTTTGATAACAATCTACTGAAATTGTGTTACAATTGGTCAAGATCGTATTTGACGGTTTAGAAACCAGGGTACCGTTTTACTAAACAGTTTACGCTTAAGATTTGCGTAAGTCTAAAACAACAATTCCTCTTATTTCAATATTGGACGAAGCAATATTGCAAAGTGACACATCATTGGAATCGTCTCTCCGAGACGCTTCCAATGAAGTGCCACATTGCAACATTGTACTTTCATTGAAGATACTATCCATGTTTATCAATTATGACTTACGCAAATATTTTCCGTAAGTTGTTTAGTAAAACGGGCCCCAGATCCTGAAACTAATGAACCATGGTTAAGTTACTCAACACTTAATTATTATATATAAAGAGGGAAACTTTTAGAGCACAAACCACCTTCAGATGAACATGTACAGTTTTTAACCAAATTAAAAGTTTACTCAAGGTAAAGTGGTGCTTATGATAGATGATGATGACACTGCTGATATTAAGCAGAATTGTACCAAACAATGTTCAACCCCAGTCAGATGCTAGGTCTACGTCTCTGTCCAAGTAATGCCAATATCAATGGACAATCATAGAACTGAGGGCTTACCAATGGTATGAGTGTGCCAAAGCAACATTTGTTCATGACGATTACTTTTCTAAATTGGGATTAATTGAAGCAACAATTCAGTTCCTGGTGTTTTTTGTTTGTATGTGACTACAGGGTAGAAAATGGTGTCTTGCACAAAGATAATTCACAATGAATTGGACACGGAAAAACATATTCCAAATTATCAACATTCTCTCCTAGTTATAGAATCATCTAGTAAATTATATTATGGTCTAAGAGAGCTTACTCTCATAAATAACTTCAACATCCATCACCACCACATACCATAGATGCTAGACATTTAACATACAGAACGGTCAGAATGACATCAATAATTTGATAATTAATGTAATACTAAGCCAGGTCAATCACGTTTGTGAAGATCTTGCCTTAGTATTTCACCAATCCAAATTATTGATGTGGGCGTAAACTAGATTGTTTTTTATGTTGATTGCTAAAATGTTTCAACTCACTTTGTTTTAGAAGTAGAAATACCAGACACCCCTCATTGATACACTGCGTTGGCATAATTGTGCATACAGTAGATTCTGGCATATTTGCCCTGCATATAAAAAATATGTATCTGTCGATCTTAAATTTGAAACAACTAGTCACATAAATCGTTTAAGACATTTCGAAATAAATAGATTAACTGATGGAGATTACCAAAAAGGAAAATTCATTTATCATATATGCTTCCACCTTCCCTGATAAATGCTACAACATAAATCAAAGCTGACTACAGTGTTGGGAAAGAAAAGAAATGGGCCTAGACAGTATACAATATAACAGTCTTCAAGAAACTATTTCCTATGCTTGCTCTACAGACTTCTGGACATGTGTCAAGAACAAAATATTTCTGGTCGAAAATGTTAGGTATGCAATGTTCATCTCCTTGTATTGAAATGAATATCTATCACTGCTTTTGATATGTTCTAGATTAAAGTGAGATTCCTTTTATGAAACACATCAGATTCAATCAATATGCTTGTTGAATACATAGTGATACAATTACCGAGATACAGTGATACAGTTACCGAGATACAGTGATACAGTTACCGAGATACAGTGATACAGTTACTGGAATGCTGCGATGAACCTCGTTGGAGAGACCTCACAAGAACAACTGGAGGCAAACTAACTGACAAATCGGTCAACCATGTATTGGCAGCAAAACGTGCGTGAAGAAAATACAATAGTGGCAAGAGTGACACTCCACAACATGAGACAAGATCGTGACTTTCCGAAATGTTTGTGATGACATGTTCTAGAGAAAATAATTATCTAACATCCATAATTGGTAGCATTGCTTTATTTCTCCCTTGGACAGTATCGCGATTTGTCCACAAAAATCTATCGAACTTTATCAGAGTTTGACTTCCTTTCGAGATAATCAACCCAACAGTGGCTGCTTATATCAACGGATCCCTGTGGATCATTAATTCATAACAACAATGGGCGTTTCCGGGCTGTTTTAATATGCATTTAGAATGAGTGAACGGACGTACGAATAAATGATCAAATTAATTGGGACTTTAAAAGGACAATCTCGTAGAATGAGACTTAACATAATTGTAAAATAAAATGCTTTCTATGGTTAAAATGACATTACAGTCCTACAAAGTTCGACGACGTAGTAATGGATCGCCTGAATATACAAAGTGGATTGAGTTTTAACACAACCGTAAAGTGGCCTGGTGACGTAAATGGGCTTAGGGTTAGGGTCAATCTGAACACATCGGGTTTATCCAATAGAAAACACCTCTGAAATAATAGGGATGACGCCATATTGTTTCCCGCGAGAATGACGTCACTTTCTTTCGTTTCTAAAAATAGATCTTGAATGTAAAATCCAAAAAGTCGTTAAATTTGATTGAGGAAACAAGTATACATGTCACAACAACACGTTCGCCATTTGGTATGAGTAACTGATCAAAAGTGATTAAAAAGGATGTCCAACACTTCCATACACATTGAACTACTTAACATGCACGCTTAGAAAAGGTGTTCATCGGCGGATGCCAATTTACCCGAAAAATTGTAACCCTACACTTATATCCGAGGTGTATTTCACAGCTCACGGAAATACCCGAGTAGTTCCGATTGGGTTAGGGTTAGGGTTAGGGTTAGGGATTATGTTTTTATAAATAATATCTTTTTTTTCATTTATATCTTTCATTGTTTCACATAAGATTTCTTATGATGCAAAGTATTCAATTTCATTCTGAGGAAGATTTAGATCTATATAATACAATGTCGCAAACGTTGTCGCAAATATGCGTCAAAACTCTATCCATTTCGTCGTCAGAATTTCGATCCACTACTAGCTCAACCTACAAAGTTACATACATCTATAACATTGATTCACGTATCACCCCTTATACATCTGTGTGGTGGATATATAGAGCACATTTATAATGCAGATTTAACAAACCGGTCAATTGGTTTATTTTATAAATAATAATCTAAATTTGATTTACCCATCGGCAAGATGCAGAGCTTTATAATTATTCCATCATCTAATGAGACTCACAAACATTAGACTGTCCATGCACACATTTCCCTCATGCAAGTGATCAAATAAAGTAAGAGTTTGAAATCAAAGCACTGAAAGGCACAAAGAGCTTGTTCCACTTTTCTTCGTGGATTTATAGAATGACGGCAACTTTAGAATGAACAAATGAAATGGGTCGTATTTTAGTGGAAAGCAAACATTATAATGGCGGTTATAAAAGTATAACGAAATCATTTATTGTTTAAATGTGTAACACGATAAAGATATGTGAAAAAGTGAAATGAGGGAATTATAATAAGGATATAATTTGATATGGTTAAATTATGATAAATAAAGTTAAAAATAGATAAATAGACAGGTAACGATTTCAATTGAAACTGATCACAACTATGCGTCACCAAAAAGATATTCAAAACAAGGGTCAATGCAATCAAGTACATGTATGTAGTATATGTTTGAATGACAAGGATGTATTACACAGAATGGATTCAGGGCGATCTTCTGTATAATACTTTCGTTAACAGATAGCTGCATATACGCGAGAACGCGGCTAAATCAAGATGATGCTCATCAAGAAAATGAGATTTTTTGTTGAATTCACAAAAATCTACTTGATTAATGTATGACCCTGAACTCGCCTAGAATGCACCAGATTGCACCGATATTTTCAAATGTACCCGGGCATCTCCCCGGACACCCTAGCTGAATCCACTTCCATGGAGGGCTAGCTACGCACCTGTCAGCAGATGATAATCATGTTTGTTTGACGTTGACGACATATGATGCCCCACGGAGCCATGAATAGGAACATTCCCAGACGTGATGTCATTTCTAATCGTCAAAGTCTATGTCCCAAGTAGGGGTTTGTCTTAGTGGCAGATCTATATAGATAATTTATGTATCACGCTGGAAATTTAAAGGGCTGATTCAAGCGACATTCCCTTTAATTGTGAGAGTTCTCTCGCTTTGACCATATATTCAATATCGTATCAGACTTGGATAGCACACCCGCGGCGTCGGATAAGAAATGAAAAGACAATCCCCCAATGCTCAATAATACCTCACACTTGACTGCATGGGTGTCCTGTATTGCCTAGTAGTTACAGAGGTGCAGAACTTGTAGCTCAGTGGTCCCGGATTCAAACCCCACTAGTGTCCCTGGTCCCACGGGAGCTTCTATTGACAAGATATTTCAGAGCCCTTACTTAGTACTGGTGAATACCGGGACAGCCATTATACAACCGGAGAATGGTTAACCCATTACAAAGAATGCGCCTGCTATAATAAGATTTAGAGACCAATGTGTACACGAACACATTCATCCGAATGAGCTGTGACGGTAATAGGGTTTATGTATTAATACTACTTCTACAGTCTCGCTGTGGAAGTCGGCTTTCATGTGTGATTCGATAGAGTGGTTGGCTTTCTCTTGAAGTTAAGCAACATTCATCGCGGTAAGTACCTGGATGTGTGACCCGCAATGGCTTTACTCAGAGAGGGACCCGATACACGTTACAAAATCCGTGGCAGCGGTGAGAATTGGTTTGATATCACCATCATTACCGTACCCTTCATTGTTCGTCACATGTTCTCGATCCTTGTTTCTGCTTTGAGGCAGTATTAATAGTGGCAGTAGTACCTACTTGAATCGTAAAAAAGTTGGTAACTGCCCATGTATATCTTTGTGACATTTGTGACTTCGGGACGAAGTCAAGAGAAAGGTGGGAGAAATGTGACGGTAATAGGGTTTATGTAGTAAAACTACTTTTACAGTCTCGCTGTGGAAGTCGGCTTTTATGGGTGATTCGGCAGAGTGGTTGGCATTCTCTCGAAGTAAAGCAACGTTCATCGCGGTAAGTACCAGGATGGGTGATCCGAGATGGCTTTACTCCAAGAGGGACCCGCGACACGATACAAAACCAATCCCAGGAAATTAGACTAATTACTTCAATTCTTGTATTTGATTTCAAAACTGGTTGCGTTGTTTTACCACTAGTAATATAACCAGTTTTGACATAGACTATCGGGAGATGGGATCTCTCTCTCTCTCTCTCTCTCTCTCTCTCTCTCTCTCTCTCTCTCTCTCTCTCTCTCTCTCTCTCTCTCTCTCTCTCTCTCTCTCTCTCTCTCTCTCTTTCATTCTCTTCTGTTCTCCCTCCGTATCTCTTGTTTCTCTCTCTCTCTCTCTCTCTCTCTCTCTCTCTCTCTCTCTCTCTCTCGAGGGAGGGGAGGGGAGGGGTAAAAGGATCATGTCCTTTTTTGGTGGTTAGATGATTGTATACACTTTTTATACACTCGATGCTTAGCATTGCATGGGTTTGGTGATTTTAATTAAAAACGGGTAATTTTATTAAATGTTTTCCTACTTACCGTATGTTCCGTTCCTAAAATCTTCTTCAAGAAAATTGAATGGACGACAGTAAAGTCATTAATACACGTGCATGTCTATTGTTTTAGCGAAAAAGTCATCTTTTACTTCCCTTTAGTGGCTCCCACTTTCTGAATTGAAATATAAATTTCACACCTTACTGTAATATGACCCACGATAGCGCAGTTGGTTAAGTGCTTTCCAAAAAGATCACCACCCAATCAGGATCCCTTGATTGTCGCTGGTTCGAACCCTGTATCCGGTTACAGACAGTTAAGAATTCCCTAGTTAATTTTTTACTTTTGATACACATTATTCAAAGCGTATGAAATATTTCTGTTATCATCATATTCATTAATATATGTACCCACCCTAACATAAGAAAAAAACCTTCCACCGTTTCGATCCTTTACGAAACAAGACTTCGAAAATAGATGAACAATCTTCTACATATTGAAATGTGCTTTGTTACAAAGGTACATTTTGTGTCGAGAACTCACCTAACAATCAATTAGCACCATTCAATGCTTATAAAAAGTTGTCCGAGTCCAATTTAAATTCAAATCGGGGTCCTTCTAATATATAATTTCGAAACTGATTTTTTCAATAGTGGTAAGACATTTATTAGGATCAAAATGTAACTCATCTGATGTGCAGATAAAACAATGAACAATACCGCTAGATGCAGGGTAATGCTGCTCTGTGCCCAATCTTTTCTTTCTTACTTAGTAATACATCGCAACCAGTTTTGAAACAAAATACGAGAATCGGAGTAATTACATCAAAACGTGTATTTTATTTCAAAAGTGGTTCTTGTCTTTTCTTCACAATGCTTTTTTCTCTATCAAAAGATAACTTTCCAATTTCATCACATATTTCTGTTTCATATTTCTTTTTTACAAAAGTACATTTTGTGTCGAGAACTCATCTTACAATCAATTAGCATCATTCAATGATTAAAAAAGGTTGTCCGAGTCCGATTTAAATTCAAATCGGGTTCCTCCCGATATATAATTTCGAAACTGATTTTTTCAATAGTGGTAAGACATATATAGGATCAAAACAGTATCAAAACTGGTTGCGATGTATTACGAAGTAAGAAAGAGAAGATTCGGCACAGGGCAGCATTACCCTGCATCTAGCGGTATTGTTCACTGTTTTATCTATTGAATGTTCGAAACAAATATTGAGAGATGGTATGTTGGAGAAATATACATACATATTATAGATATATGTATAGCATGTTTGAGACAATAACTGGGAGATAGAAAGGGGAGAAGCCAAGCCAACCTCCCCCTGTATTGTCTCTTGTATTCAGTTGGAAATGATGGTCTGCGTGCATTTTCAACATAAGATTTGATATTCTTTTCATTTGATGTTGCCTCTAGTTGGAATAATTCAAATTCAAGGAGAACAAATATTCATTATGAGGTAATGCTTTTAAATCAAAGAGGATCTTTTTCTGGAAGACATATGAAGAGGAGCATTTACATTTTTCGCTCCCCCAACCTTTTGATGTTTTGAGAATAGTGTACAGAGTCATACCATTAGGCAGATCACAATAGCTGGCTAGGTGGGGGCTTTCCTAGCTTAGTGGTTGGGGAACTTACATCACTTGTCCTCTCTGCATCCCTTCTTCATGTGGGCTCACATCCTTGTATCAAAATTATGATTTTCGCGAGGCCTGTCTACTGGTTGATGTATGGAATGCCTATGGTTCTTTCCTAATAAACCATACTAACAATAACCTTAATGATCAAACTTGAAATACAGAGGTCCCAAGCTAAATCCACACTTTTTTGTTTTAGAATTTGGTATAATGTGTTAAAATAAGGTTGACTGTTAATGACAGAAGCTAAATAAGGACTATTGGTCAGCCTAATCCTTAAATCCTGGGTAATTTTCTAATAATATATTTTTGTGTTGTCTACTTTCCAAAACCTTAAATATCTGTTTAAAGATGCTCAGAGTAGCAAACAGGATAGATCACAAGCGGGCGGCCAGTTTACTTGGCAGCTGGCTGTAATCTGACCTGTTTGCATAAGCATTAAGTCAGTTCCAGCACTATAAGAATTTAGGAAGTCAGTTATGACATCTTTATGTCAGTGTGATTGAAACTTTGTGAAGGTTATTACCAATATCATTCCAAAGCAAACAATTGTTTCTCTTAAAACTTTGATTCAACAATGAACAATACAATCTAGACATATAATGAACTTCCTTCAAGCATGCAAGGATTTCATTCTGTGACCAGGATTTGAACCCAGAACTCTTCCTTATAGTAGGAAGTGTTTTATCTTTTAAACTATCACAGTTGATTATCGAATACACGTACTGCTTGGTCGAAATCAAATCAGATGTCTGGATGAAAATGCAATTAAAACCTATTCCACATTCAAGTCAATATCCAGTGTTGCCCGAGTCTCATTGACTCTTCGGTAACATCTGTGGGTAAGACTTATAATAGTTATGGTAGTTCTATAAAGTAGCTTTTACCCTTAGAATGCTGGGTAATTCTCTAAAAATAGATGTTTGTGTCGTCTGCTACCTAAAACCTTAAATATCCGCATAATTTTGATGAGGAAGGATACTCAGAGTAGCAAACAGGTTAGATCAGAGGCCAGCCGTCAATTAACTTGGCAGCCTCCCTGGATCCAACCTGTTTGCGTAAGCATGAATTTGCTTCTAGCACTATAAGGATTAATAATGGGACTGTCAGCCAGCCTCAAGGATAGTCAGTAATGACGTCCTCGAGTCTGTTTCCAGTGTCGCCAGGGTCATTGTAGACCCATACGTGGAGGCCAGTCCCGTGACACCAAAAATAAATATATCAGTCCATAGTGCCATAACCGAATCACCACAGCCACACAATATATGTGCGAGAGAAAGAGTAAAAGAGTCTGAAATCTTTCTCTACCCAATCTCCCTATCGCGTGCATGTTTAAGACTCTCGCACTACAGTAGAAAGGGTAAGTGGTGAAACGGGCACGTTAAACCTTTGTAATGGGTTTGCAAGTTTTAAGTTTTGTAGGTTCGAATCATTCCAGCGCCACATTGACCAGCTTGTAGGTTTGAATCATTTCGGTGCCGCATTGACCAGCGTGTAGGCTTGAATCATTCCAGCACCACATTAATCAGGTTGTAGGTTCGAATCATTCCAGTGCCGCATTAATCAGGTTATAGGTTCGAATTGTTCCGGCGCCGCATTTTTCAGGCTTGATATAAAACTCTAAGATGACGATAAATTTTTTAAAAGCACTGTTGTTGAATTCCTTCATAACTAATCGGATATCCTCCTGAGGCAGAATTCATTCAGGTTTAGATGTCAGGTAGTAGGTCAATTTCAATCTGTTCTTGTCTGATAAAGGCATTATACTTAAAATTTATGGACAACATTAAAGCATTTTCTGGCTAAGGGTTAGTGCAAACAGGGATATAATGAATTCAAAAGAGTAATATGTCCAAGACGCAATTATACATGGAAACGAAATCTTGATAAGATGCAAACTACCATTGCAGCTATACATTCAATAGATGAAATTCCTTTTGTAAGAATAAAGCCCTGTTCCTGGTCACCATATACTAATAAGATAAATGGAAATCAGAGCCTTCAGTATAGCTTGTGTTAGCAGTAATTAACAATCTTTAGAAATATATGAATTTTGTGAAACTTAATCATTATCAAAGTTCCTTTGAATGTATCTTTTGTAAATCATAACTACTAATTAGTAGCTTTATACTGAATTTGAAAATCAGTAATGATTAGACATAAGCAACATTTCAAGAAAAACAGAATCATGGGGTTTGAGGTTTTTTCATTTTAAACCTTAATCCCTGTTCCTGGTACAAAGATATCCATAAAAAAAAACATTCTTTCAGTATACTGCATGCTAGCAGATCATTGTAAAGATTCCAAAGTAACAAATATAAAATGCTTTTCTTAAAGGTTGTGTTGCAAATGCACATGTACATTACTGAATGTTGAATCTGTTGAGCTAACAGTAGCATCTCGATAGAGGAAATTTCCATTAATTCTGTGGAGTCTCCGTTCCTGGCCTGAATAAAAAATAATTTTTAATGGAAAACCCTACTTTCAATAAACTGATTGTTAGCAAGTCAATACAGTGAACAAAAGGGGTTATATAAACAGATGTACACCATGTTTAATGTAAATGCATTCAAATATTCTTTTCGTGGAATGATATAGAAATTTCTGCTAATACAACTAACTACAGCATCATGAAAGCGAATAATTTCCATTTGCAAAATAAAGCCCTATTCCTGGTCACAAATGAATCAGAATGTCAGTTTTCACTACACTGAATATGCAGTAGATGTTTGATTTTTTCCTCTGCATGTCATATTTGTATAAATGGCACCATAGACATTGAACAACTAGAAAACAATATATTTGAAATTTTGAATTGAAAAGATTAACATATCAGGATCAGTAGGGGAAAAACAATAGCTCGATCCCAAATGCCCATATCCTGCCTTACAAATGCTTTTCCATGGAGGTAAACATGAAAGTGAACTTGGATAAACTCATCATGCTCAATTTGTCTGTTGACTACATTTCCATTCGAATATCACTTTGGTGTTTACTTTAAAACTAATGCAAATGCTGCAGCTTACCTATGGACCCAGTCAGAATAGTTTACCAGTTTGTAGTCAGCCTGTCTGCCTGTAGCCTGGTGTTTTTCCTCCTTATTGGTATAAACTAAGGTCTGTAATAATGAAACAGAGACAGGTGTGTGTACATTGTCAGTCTGTAGTCAGGTCTTTTCCTCTTTACAGTAGATGCAGTTTGTTAGGCGCCCTTTCAGGTTCCCCGTATATGTTTACAATATTTTACCTGTCCGTTGCAATAAGGCAGTAAGTGCTTCATATTTGTGCATGCCTTAATTCAGTTCTGAATCCCTCAATCCGTTGGCTAACATAGCTGCGGGCATGCTTTTTTCGCTCACACTACATGCAATAGGCCGGGACGGTGTAAGAAGATAATTTAAAGTAATATAAAAGTACCAGCACTGCTTATTTGCAAACACTATTTCGTAGAGTTCTATCGACTTTGACAAGAGGTTTCATTATGCCAATCTCTTATTTGCTATTGCTGAGTCTGTCCGATCAGCGCCGAATTACATTGTCACACGGACACATAAACTGGTGTGTAGTTCGATCATTTGTTCCCAAAAATGTTACTCGTTCCCTCATGATTTATTTGGATTCTCCCAATTCATACGGAATTTATTAGGGAAAGTTGACAAATGGTGGTTTTTGATCAAAACCAATGGGATCAAAGTAAACAATAATAATCATTGACGAAACAACCGATATGTCTTTCTTCAACAACGGAGAATCTCAAATTTCCTTGGAAAGAAAGGGGTGTACGTTCTATTATTTGATAATGTACATTTCATAAAGTTAGGCTCCATTCTGACTCTGGAAGTGACTTCCCTACCGGTTTGTTACGGATACATGTGGCATATTTTGTACTTGATGTACCGACTCAGGAAACGTTCAACTAATCCGGAACGGGAGTCGTTATTGAGAGACGAACACCAGGTACAGGAACACTTCACATACCTCATCTTTCATGACGATGCTTGCGAGTTTGTGCACAACGAGTACCTTAACGCGATTAAAACGGAACTGGGGTTCAACTGTTTATTTGGCATTGCGATGCGTATATTGGTAGCAAAGCGAATATCATGTTTAACCCTTTCCCAAACAATAACGACATTTGACCACTTTGTTGCAGACGACTTTAGAAAACATTGAGGGAAAAGGAGAAATTGCTCGTGAGAATTCAGGTGAATTGATCACAAAGCAGCAATTATGCTGAGGCCATACCACTGGCTTAAATGTTTCTTTTCATTTTCAAAATATTCAGCTTTTTCAATTAGACTGAACAAATCTTTAACCATTACCAAACAGTAACGACATTTGACCAGTATGTTGCAGAAGACTCTGGAAAACATTGTGGGAAATGAGGAAATTGCTCTTATCAAGCAATTTCTCCTTTTCCCCACAATATTTTCTGCCCTATCGGAAGATTATCTTTTAATTTCATCACATTTCGAAATATCGTCTGCAAACTCTTTCAATTTGGGACAGTCGAAAATTTTGGTAAAGGGTTAAAACGTGACAAGGGCCGTGGTAAATGGCTTTCTACTATGGCGCTCTGGATAATGGCGATAGCTAAACAACCGGATAGTTATGGTATAACTGCAAATTCTTTACAATGATCTCCCTTGGTAAATGGCTTTCTACTATGGCGCTCTGGATAATGGCGATAGCTAAACAACCGGATAGTTATGGTATAACTGCAAATTCTTTACAATGATCTCCCTTTATGGGATTGATCACTGCCACCACAAATCTCACATGACCATCTACTTAGAAACAAAAATGGCGTTTTAAGATGGCGGCGACACAAAAAGTATCATACGTTGGTGCTTTATTTGCAAAAAAAACCCGAAAGTTAACTGGTTTAACTGGTCAGAAATCGATATAAGAAGACATAATTAACAAATTAACTAATATATCTGGTAAAAGCTTAAAACCAAAATAAGTAAAATTCCATTAAAATTTGAATGAAAATCTTGGGGTTGCATTGATCAATGCAGCGTAGCAAGGAGGGTTACTGTGAGGAGTTTGTTATTATTAAAAACCCATCAATTAATTGCTTTCACTTTTATAAATGGACACATATTTGAATGGCCTTTGTAGACTTTGTAGATAATATTTGAAAGTGTTGTTACGTTTGAAGAATGTGTATGCAAATCTGACAACCTTACGTATTGTTATATAAGATCGCCGATGTGTATACAGGCATCAAAACGGAATTATGGTAAATTTATTCTACCGGAGTTACACAAAATTATTTACTCAAACAACAACCAAATGATGAACTCTATCCAGAATAAACACAATTACAATCTGTTTTTATAGATAAAAGTTTTTAGAGAATCGGTTAAATGGTATAACAAAAGAAATAAAAAGTATATAGTAAAATGTAAATATTTTAATACAAAATGGTAAAATTTCAAACCCATATATTTCATACATGAAACAACCCGTTACAACAATAATAAGAAACTTTATTAACATGAGACATGAAAACGATGCTGTTAATATAGGTCGTTATCGATACTAATAAAAAGATCGTACCTCTCTACATGCAAATGAATAAAGATAAGGAAAGAACACTCTATTGTTAAATTGACATTTATATAAAATGATAAAATTGTATTATATAGAGTAAATAATCTCGTGTTAACTTTCATCAGAACACACTGAATTTATTTACAAAAATATAAAATAAACAATATTCATGACGGGGTATAAGCTCATTTTAGCAAGTTCATTATAATGCTTTCAAATAAATTCTCCTGAAAAGAAGATTTCAAAGACTCTTTAGAGGATAAGGGTAAAACAAGTTACAATAAACCAACGAAATGAAATGTTTTGAGGAGATTTTATCAAGCTTTAACCCTTTCCCAAACAACAAATTTTTCGACTGTCCCAAATTGAAAGAGTTTGCAGACGACATTTCAAAATGTGATGAAATTGAAAAACATTCTTCAGATAGAGCAGAAAACCTTGTGGGAAAAGGAAAAATTGCTCGTTATGAGCAATTTCTCCTTTTCCCACAAGGTTTTCTAAAGTCGTCTGCAACAAAGTAGTCAAATGTCGTTATTGTTTGGGAAAGGGTTAAGACATAAAGTTGACATTTGGTTTAATGCCTTGTCCCCAGTTAAGGGATTTTGCGTAGTAAAAACCTCTTTTTGTAAATGTGTTTAAATTGTACAAAAGTGCATAGTAAATAAGGAAAACTATAACAGGTATTTGTGGCAGGTCAAAATCGACAGCGTTTAGACTTTCAAATGGTTTGGTGTGATTAATGATTAATCGTAATATAAACCCATCAGGATTGAAAGCCTTTTCTTTATACTAATATAACAACAATGCTTGTTTTGGAAAAGAGTCGACAATGTTCCATCGTTATGAAAGTTTATTTTATAACAGAACCATATACTATGGTAAGGCTTAAAGGAATTCTATTTTGGCAGCAAACCAGAGACATAGCGGGGATAAACCTATAGTCGTATCCCTAATTATTTCGTTAATACTTAAATGCAT
The DNA here is from genome assembly GCA_947846245.1 of Cerastoderma edule. Lineage (NCBI taxonomy): Eukaryota > Metazoa > Mollusca > Bivalvia > Cardiida > Cardiidae > Cerastoderma > Cerastoderma edule. Next base: position 19,597,053 of record OX401422.1, on the reverse strand, counting down.
GTTTTGTAGATTTATGATAAGTACCCATATAACTAGATTCGTCCTAAATAGATTGAAATATTGCAGGAAAAGACCCTTATATCAAGTGTTCAATGCAATACTCTAAAAGTCCTTAAAATGTGAAACACTTACTATAGTTTTGCCCTGAACCCTCGATACGCCCTCTTATCTACAACACTTGTATGGAATGTCAGAAAGCATTTAAGAGACATAGATTTTTAGGATACATCGTTCCTGTTGAGCTTTTTATACTTCTATCACAATGATTTCTTTGTCTTGCGTGTTGAAGTTGCTAGTTTTTTATCCCGTTACATGAAGTTTTCAAATTGCATATTCCTCGCAGTTCTTCTCTGGCGAAGAATATTCAAAACATCACAAGCGCCTTGAATTTCAATAAACCTTTCATGGGCGGCCATTTTCTCTTCTTCTAGTTTGTACTTGTCTGGATGCCATTTTCGGGACAGTTCACGACATGCAGCTGTAATTTCTTCTTTGGATGCGCCTCTTTCTAGTTCCAGTGTCTGTAATAGTAACAAGGAAATCAAAGCTTATTGTTTTCCATCACATGGGTATTTGTGTTAAGTCCGATTTGAAATTAACATCACATAATAAATACATAAGTATCTAAATTCCAAGCATTTGGCAAAGTTATGCAGATGCCGTTGCTTTATTCAGCTTCAGATACGTCAGAGTGAGACAGTTTAACCCTTTCCCAAACAATAACGAGATTTGACCATTTTGTTGCAGACGATTTTAGAAAACATTGAGGGAAAAGGAGAAATTGCTCGTGACAGCAATTTTTCCTTTTCCCTCAATCTTTTCTGCCCTATCAGAAGATTATTTTCCAATTTCATCACATTTTGAAATGTCGTCTGCAAACTCTTTCAATTTGGGACAGTCGAAAATTTGTTGTTTGGGAAAGGGTTAAAGAATTGAGCTATGAGATCATATCTGTTTTATGAGAAAAATAAGAATTAAAGAACCCACCCAATTAAAAGTGTATTGGGACACTCATCATCAATACGCTTTCATTGGTAGCCCCACTTATAACATTTACAGATGAACCAAACAATTGAAACATATTCATATTGTAACGTTCGTTGAGCTTTTATGCAAATTAAGAACCTAAAGCATTGTTTGAGAGAACATGCTGGTATATATATAGACAACCCAACGACAGTGTTTTTCACTGATCGGATGTATTTGTGTCTTTGAGAGGTTCAATTGCTCGGTTCGTTACATTGGTGGCAGCGGTGAGATGAAGACTTCTCCTTCTATCGGAGTTGCCTTTCCCACGTGTTTCCCAAGGGCCAAGTGGGAGTTATGTAACGTTCGTTGAACATTTATGCAAATTAGGAATCTTAAGCATTATTTGAGAGAACATGCTGGTATATATATAGACAACACAACCGCTCAGTGAACGACAGAGTCTTTGAGAGGTTCATTTGCTCGGTTCGTTACAATATATTTAATCTTGATCTCATGAACATGCAATGAATTGCAAAAAAAAAACTTGAAGAAATTATGTCAAGCATGCAAACTATAACCAACCAGAACATATTTTGGCAGACCTATGCATTTAACTCCAATGTCTTTCAAAACCCCAGAATAGATTAATTATAGCGTCATCAAATAAAAAGGTGAACCCAACTTATGTATTTACTCTCATCCCATGGTATATGGAGATTCACTTCAGACTAAAGTAAAAGTTGTGGTTATATAAAGGTTGTTATGTCGTTGGGTTTCTTCTCATGGTTCCTTGAAAGTCATTTCCTAAGATAGCTAGCAAAGAGTATATTAACTTAAGCAAATAAGCAAGTCTGCTGAAGACTACTATTGAAACTGTTGCAGAAATGATTGAATACTATCAAAAGGATTTTGAAGAGTCAAGACTTACCTTATAGGCACTAAAATCTCCAGTGGGGTCCCCTTGATCCATGAAAAGAGCGTAACATGTCCCCCATCCATTTTTCTGACAAAACATGTATAAATGATACGACGAACCCTTTATCAATTCCCACACAATATATCCGACAGGGTGTGTAGTTACCCTAAAGTAAACCACAGAAGTCCACATAGAGAGGTAGATGAATCCTGCAACGGATAGAATACTAACTCTTCGGATAAAGTTACAAAGTCCTTTTCGTTGCTTTATGCTTGGGTTCCACTTGGAGTACTTGTAAGCGACAATGGATGCAGCCAGAGGACCCATCATGAAATAGTGTGTATCCATTAGCAACCAAGGAACATATATTCCGACACATGATCCAATCAGGCATGCTTTTAAAGACGTCTTCTGGTGTCCGATACTGTAGACCAAGTAAACCCCTGAAATGAAATGACAATTTATATCGTTTCTGTTTTTTAACCCTTTCCCAAACAATAACGACATTTGATGACTTCGTTGTAGACGACTTTAGAAAACATTGTGGGAAAAGGAGAAATTGCTCGTAACGAGCAACTCTTCCTTTTCCCACAAGGTTTTCTGCTCTCTTTGATGAATATTGTTCAATTTCATCACATTTTGTAATGTCGTCTGCAAACTCTTTCAATTTAGGACAGTCGAAAATTTGCTGTTTGGGAAAGGGTTAAAGAGTTTTTGAATTATACTGTTGAAGTCATGGAGCCTTTAAATGCTCTTGTTCTGCACAGAAATCTTTCGAAGTTGCGCACAGAAATCTTTCGAAGTTGCTCACAGAAATCTTTCGAAGTTGTTCACAGAAATCTTTCGAAGTTGTGCACAGAAATCTTACGAAGTTGCACACAGAAATCTTTCGAAGTTGCACACAGAAATCTTTCGTAGTTGATCACAGACATCTTTCGAAGCTGCAATTAGAAATCTTTCGAAGCTGTGCATAGAAATCTTATGAATTTGCTCACTGCTTTTTAAAGCGTCAGTGTTGAGAGAAGAATACATCATCATGCATAAAGACCTTATTGGACTTTAGAAAAATTTTTGGCCCAATTAGTTCTCTTATTCAGGACCCATGCATATTAGGATGAACCATATACCAACTCAGCTAATGAGGTTTGGAGTCCAATGAACAAATACTATTAGTTTGTTTGTCAAGAAAATACGGTAACACATTCACAGGAAAGGGAGATATTTAAAGCATGTTCCGTTAGAAAAGACATCCAAACATGGAATGCTATTACCTGTTGATATCCTGCAGAACAAATACATGAAGTTGTTTGCTAATAATTGTCATTGTCATAGTCATTTACTCTTATATAATACATAATATGTTATTGCGTTATAAACATAACATGTTATATAGCAATTTTAACAAACATTTTAACAAAGGCATGGATTTACAGAAGAGCTTATCATTCATTTAAAGGTGTCATTCAATTTCGATTGCGTTTAGCATAATATATATACTTTGACAGATTAAAAATAATTTTCTTTGAAGGATTTGATAATAAATTGACAAATTTATGCATATTTGGCCATGTATGATAATACCTCTTTACATATTTTGATCTTAAATTTGTATGCTTTTGACAAATTAATAAAAAGTGAAATTCATTTTCTATTTGACCAGAATTAACAATGGAGAAATCTCTTTTCGCTTTTTTTTCTTACTTTCCTTTTTAGGTGGCTGTTTCTGTTTAGTCGGCATGAGATCAATATATTCAGTTTCCTTCAAGTCCAAAAATTAGTCCAAAACTCATATCAGTTTGTTTTTAATTTCGTGTTGTTTACAGAGCTCAAAAAATCCATGTTCGATGTTAACCGGAAGTATATTGTATATATTGTTAAAAACTAAGATGTCTGACAATTAACCCCTTCAGATATTAAAATGAAATTTACGTACATAAATTGAATTAAAAACAAAACATTAAGAGAGAAAAGTACAAATATCCAGTTTTTTTATTCAGTTCTTTGATAACTCTCAAAATGTTTGTTATTGAAAATATGTTTAAGCCATTCCCCAAAATGAAAATTGTTAAAAACAAAAGTCACAGCAATGCACAAAACTGGCAAGATCAAAATTAAATCTCTTCATCACATTGAAAACAATTACTAGGACCAATTAATTCTTGAGTCACAGTGGCTTCTCAAACAATTACTAGGACCAATTAATTCTTGAGTCACAGTGGCTTCTCAAATCCTCTACAGAAGATGCGTCAAAGTAATTGATCATAAAATACGGGTTTTAAATGTTTGTTTTTTTTGCCAACATTATTCTAAAATTACTAGGAAAAATATCATTTATGCTTTACCCCAATTGTAACATGCAAAATACATTGAAAAAGAAGTATTTGGACAAAATGATTTCTTCCTTTATAAAAAAAACCAATTACCTAATGCTGATCCCAGAGGCGGCATTAAAACCTTCAAAAGTGGTCCAATGGTTTTTATGTTTAAAACCATGTTTGGAATTGCAAGCCAAAAAAGGTAGGTCTGCAAATAACCTGAAAAAGGAAACATAAGCAAAAAGGTAACTTTTAGGGTTAATCAAAGAAAGTACCGCTTACACGTTTGGGAGAAGACTGGACTTAGATTGGGGAGCGAAAAGAAGGAATTTGATAAAAGAAAGAGTGGATTAGATTGATGGGAGGAGCGAGGTTTGGGGAATTGTGTCCAACTTTTATATTCTGACGGGCTTTGTGAGTGATTGGATAAATCTAAACAATAACTAATAGATGATTGCAGATAAAGACAACAATATGTTGTTAATGGAAATCAACGAAACACAACACTGCTTAACCCAATTGGAACTACTCGGGTATTTCCGTGAGCTGAAAAATACACCACGGATATAAGCGTCTGCGTTGAGTATTAAAATGTATATGGAAGTGTTGAACATCATTTGAAATTTTTATTCATTAGTAACTCAAACGAAGTGGCGAAATTGTAAGTTGTGATTTATAAACTATTTCCTAAATAAAATTAAATGACTTTTAAGATTTCACATTTAAAGTCTATATTTGAAAATAAAAGAACAATTACAGAAGTCTCACAAGAAACAATATGGCGTCATCCCTATTATCTCAGAGCTGTTTTCATTGGATAAACCCGATGTGTTCAGATTGCGCTTACCCTTAGAATGCTGGGTAATTTCTAAAAATATATTTTTGTGTCGCCTGCTTTCCAAAACCTTAAATACCTGCTTAATTGTGTCGAGGAAAGGTACTCAGAGTAGAAATCAGGTTAGATCAAAGGCCAGGCGCCAATTTACTTGGCGGCTGGCCCGGATCCAACCTGTTTGCATAAGCATGAAGTCAGTTCCAGCACTATTAGGGTTACTACCTAACTTGTTAAAAACATGTTATGGTAATATATTTACCTGGCTACATGTGTCTACTATAAATGAGGGGGAGGGGAGGGGGAGAGAGAGAGAGAGAGAGAGAGAGAGAGAGAGAGAGAGAGAGAGAGAGAGAGAGAGAGAGAGAGAGAGAGAGAGAGAGAGAGAGAGAGAGAGAGAGAGAGAGAGAGAGAGAGAGAGAGAGAGAGAGAGAGAGAGAGAGAGAGAGAGAGAGAGAGAGAGAGAGAGAGAGAGAGAGAGAGAGAGAGAGAGAGAGAGAGAGAGAGAGAGAGAGAGAGAGAGAGAGAGAGAGAGAGAGAGAGAGGAGAGAGAGAGAGAGAGAGAGAGAGAGAGAGAGAGAGAGAGAGAGAGAGAGAGAGAGAGAGAGAGAGAGAGAGAGAGAGAGAGAGAGAGAGAGAGAGAGAGAGAGAGAGAGAGAGAGAGAGAGAGAGAGAGAGAGAGAGAGAGAGAGAGAGAGAGAGAGAGAGAGAGAGAGAGAGAGAGAGAGAGAGAGAGAGAGAGAGAGAGAGAGAGAGAGAGAGAGAGAGAGAGAGAGAGAGAGAGAGAGAGAGAGAGAGAGAGAGAGAGAGAGAGAGAGAGAGAGAGAGAGAGAGAGAGAGAGAGAGAGAGAGAGAGAGAGAGAGAGAGAGGAGAGAGAGAGAGAGAGAGAGAGAGAGAGAGAGAGAGAGAGAGAGAGAGAGAGAGAGAGAGAGAGAGAGAGAGAGAGAGAGAGAGAGAGAGAGAGAGAGAGAGAGAGAGAGAGAGAGAGAGAGAGAGAGAGAGAGAGAGAGAGAGAGAGAGAGAGAGAGAGAGAGAGAGAGAGAGAGAGAAGAGAGAGAGAGAGAGAGAGAGAGAGAGAGAGAGAGAGAGAGAGAGAGAGAGAGAGAGAGAGAGAGAGAGAGAGAGAGAGAGAGAGAGAGAGAGAGAGAGAGAGAGAGAGAGAGAGAGAGAGAGAGAGAGAGAGAGAGAGAGAGAGAGAGAGAGAGAGAGAGAGAGAGAGAGAGAGAGAGAGAGAGAGAGAGAGAGAGAGAGAGAGAGAGAGAGAGAGAGAGAGAGAGAGAGAGAGAGAGAGAGAGAGAGAGAGAGAGAGAGAGAGAGGAGAGAGAGAGAGAGAGAGAGAGAGAGAGAGAGAGAGAGAAAGAAAGAGAGAGAGAGAGGGGGAGAGGGAGAGGGAGAGGGAGAGAGAGGGAGAGAGGGAGAGAGAGAGAGAGAGAGAGAGAGAGAGAGAGAGAGAGAGAGAGAGAGAGAGAGAGAGAGAGAGAGAGAGAGAGAGAGAGAGAGAGAGAGAGAGAGAGATCCACAAACCTATAAGCAATGCTCCCGTGAATCTGGCCGAGCTGAAGGGCGGTTTTTGCAAACGTCGACGCCTAACCGCAAACTCGTTCAGGAATTTCGGACCTCTTTTAGCCGCGTATACATACTCTGGAAGTCGCCAGAGATCACGAAAACACCCGAGTCCGAATCCACCCAAAGACATCCACCATACAAACGCATGTTTATCCCGCCCGAGATAAAAATGATGGAGACCAAATTGTCCACCGATTAACCAGCATAAATAGGCAACAACTATATTAGCCATGCTTCAAGCCAATGCATACATCACTTATGATCTGTATTTCTAATGGTTCCTATTTTGTAGTTAGTGCTCTGTAACAAGACGTAACATGTATATTTAGAGTTTATATGAAACCAGTAGTTTGAGAATTCCGTCTCATACGCATGCGTATGTATACACCGATCAGATTTTTTAAATCTATTTTTATCTTCTAAGCGTGTCAAACTAATTGTTCGTAAAATGCCATATTCACAATCAATTCAAGTTTGTATTGGGAAGAAGGAGTGAAATTTATACCATAATCGATACACATTTTTTTGTAAGTTGGAATATCGCTTCAATGGAATTCATTTAAGTTAGTTCATATCCATATGGATATTTTCTTTCGAATCCCATGATGCGCAACTTTGTCTAGTGTTTGTTTCAAATTAAAGATTAAAATATATAAGGAAATACCATCATACATGGCCAAATATGCATAAATCTAATAATCTATTATCAAATCCTTCAAAGAAAACTATTTTTAAGCTATCAAAGTAGACCTCTATATATAGTATGCTCAGTAGAATAGAAATTGAATAACACCTTTAAATGAAAAGCTCTTCTGAAAATAGAGCTTTGCTAAACTGTTTATAAATAGCTATATTACATGTTATGTTTATAATGCACTAAATCGTAGTATGTTTATGATGCACTAAATCGTAATATGTTTATAATGCACTAAATCGTATTATGTTTATAATGTACTAAATCGTATTATATTCATAATGCACTAAATTGTATCATGTTTATAACACTTGATCGTATTATGTTTATAATGCACTAAATCGTATTATGTTTATAATACACTTAATCGTATTATGTTTATAGTACACTAAATCGTATTATGTTTATAATGCACTAAATCGTATTATGTTTATAATGCACTAGATTGTATTATGTTTATAATGCACTAAATCGTATTATGTTTATAATGCAATGAATTGTATCATGTTTATATGAAATAAATCGTATTATGTTTATAATGCACTAAATCGTATTATGTTTATAATACACTTAATCGTATTATGTTTATTATTCACTTAATCGTATTAAATTTATAATGCACTAAATCGTTTTATGTTTATAATACACTAAATCGTATTATGTTTATAATGCACTAAATCGTTTTATGTTTATAATACACTAAATCGTATTATGTTTATAATGCACTAAATCGTATTATGTTTATAATGCACTAAATCGTTTTATGTTTATAATGCACTAGATTGTATTATGTTTATAATGCACTAAATCGTATTATGTTTATAATGCACTAAATCGTATTATGTTTATAATGCACTTAATCGTTTTATGTTTATAATGCACTAGATTGTATTATGTTTATAATGTACTAAATCGTATTATGTTTATAATGTACTAAATCGTATTATGTTTATAATGCACTAATTCGTATTATGTTTATAATGCACTTATTCGTATTATGTTTATAATACACTAAATCATATTAAATTTATAATGCACTAAATCGTTTTATGTTTATAATACACTAAATCGTATTATGTTTATAATTCACTTAATCGTATTATGTTTATAATACACTAAATCGTATTATGTTAATAATGCACTAAATCGTTTTATGTTTATAATGCACTAGATTGTATTATGTTTATAATGTACTAAATCGTATTATGTTTATAATGTACTAAATCGTATTATGTTTATAATACACTAAATCGTATTATGTTTATAATGCACTAAATCGTATTATGTTTATAATGCACTAAATCGTATTATGTTTATAATACACTAAATCGTATTATGTTTATAATGCAATGAATTGTATCATGTTTATAATGCACTAAATCGTTTTATGTTTATAATGCACTAAATCGTATTATGTTTATAATGCACTAAATCGTATCATGTTTATAATGCACTAAATCGTTTTATGTTTATAATGCACTAAATCGTATTATGTTTATAATGCACTAAATCGTATTATGTTTATAATACACTAAATCGTATTATGTTTATAATGCAATGAATTGTATCATGTTTATAATGCACTAAATCGTTTTATCTTTATAATGCACTAAATCGTATTATGTTTATAATGCACTAGATTGTATTATGTTTATAATGCACTAAATCGTATTATGTTTATAATGCACTAAATCGTATTATGTTTATAATGCACTAAATCGTATTATGTTTATAATGCACTAAATCGTTTTATGTTTATAATGCACTAGATTGTATTATGTTTATAATGCAATAAATCGTATTATGTTTATAATGCACTAAATCGTATTATGTTTATAATGCACTAAATCGTATTATGTTTATAATGCACTGAATTGTATCATGTTTATATGCAATAAATCGTATTATGTTTATAATGCACGAAATCGTATTATGTTTATAATGCACTAAATTGTTTTGTTTATAATTCACTTAATCGTATTAAATTTATAATGCACTAAATCGTTTTATGCTTATAATACACTCAATCGTATTATGTTTATAATGCACTAAATCGTTTTATGTTTATAATGCACTAGATTGTATTATGTTTATAATGTACTAAATCGTATTATGTTTATAATGCACTAATTCATATTATGTTTATGATACACTAAATCGTATTATGTTTATAATACACTAAATCGTATTATGTTTATAATGCACTAAATCGTATTATGTTTATATTGTACTAAATCGTGTTATGTTTATAATGCACTAAATCGTATTATGTTTATTATACACTAAATCGTATTATGTTTATAATGCACTAAATCGTATTATGTTTATAATGCACTAAATCGTATTATGTTTATAATGCACTAAATCGTATTATGTTTATAATGCACTAGATCGTATTATGTTTATAATGCACTAAATCGTATTATGTTTATAATGCACTAGATCGTATTATGTTTATGATACACTAAATCGTATTATGTTTATAATACACTAAATCGTATTATGTTTATAATGCACTAAATCGTATTATGTTTATAATGCACTGAATTGTATCATGTTTATATGCAATAAATCGTATTATGTTTATAATGTACTAAATCGTGTTATGTTTATAATGCACTAAATCGTATTATGTTTATTATACACTAAATCGTATTATGTTTATAATGCACGAAATCGTATTATGTTTATAATACACTAAATTGTTTTGTTTATTATTCACTTAATCGTATTAAATTTATAATGCACTAAATCGTTTTATGCTTATAATACACTGAATCGTATCATATTTATAATGCACTAAATCGTTTTATGTTTATAATGCACTAGATTGTATTATGTTTATAATGTACTAAATCGTATTATGTTTATAAACACTAAATCGTATTATGTTTATAATACACTAAATCGTATTATGTTTATAATGCACTAAATCGTATTATGTTTATAATACACTAAATCGTATTATGTTTATAATACACTAAATCGTATTATGTTTATAATTCACTAAATCGTATTATGTTTATATTACACTAAATCGTATTATGTTTATAATACACTAAATCGTATTATGTTTATAATACACTAAATCGTATTATGTTTATAATACACTAAATCGTATTATGTTTATAATACACTAAATCGTATTATGTTTATAATTCACTAAATCGTATTATGTTTATAATACACTAAATCGTATTATGTTTATAATACACTAAATCGTATTATGTTTATAATGTACTAAATCGTATCATGTTTATAATGCACTAAATCGTATTATGTTTATAATGCACTAAATCGTATTATGTTTATAATGCACTAAATCGTATTATGTTTATAGGAAACAAAACGGATAGCCACCTCCACATCCCCATGAACCCAAAAGATGAAGAGGACTGATTTAGGACAACTCCCCCCCTTCGGACGATACCCCTTACAGCAGTTAAAGTTACCCTAACCCTGCTTAGATGTAATATTAAAAAAAACATATCTTAGCTATGAGGGGGAATTGCCGCTGTTACCTAAAAGTGGCGGCTGTATTGTCCAAGGGGTTACTGCCCTAGGGGTTCCTAAGATGGAGTTGTCCTGAGGGGGAATTATCCGGAGGGAGTGTTGTCCGTAGAGGGCATTGTCCTGAGGGGGATTGTCCGGAGGGGGATTGTCCGGAGGGGAAATTGTCCGGATGGGGGAATTGTCCGGAGGGGGGTCCTGAGGGGGGATTGTACTGAGAGGGAATTTTCCTGAAGGGGGATTGTCATGAGGGGGAATTTTCCTGAGGGGGAATTGTCTGGAGGGAGTTTTGATCAGAGGGGGAATTATCCGGAGGGGGAATATTCCGTATTCGGTAGAAGACAACATCATCTGAATCAAAGTACGGGGATAATTCCCGGTGGTTAATCAAAACGGCTTCTATGCGTATATATGGTGTACGAAATAGACCGAAATTGTAAATGGCGGTATACCGCCATTTAAAATGGCGGTATACCGCTAATTTTAACGGTATACCCTCAAATTTAGCGGTCAACCGTTAAAAATAAGGGTAAGCCGATAAAATAGCGGTTAGCCGTAGTCTATTTTTAGCTGATTTTACCTGGATTTGTTATATAATCCCGAAATGAGGGTAGACCCTTATTTATTTATAGATCACCCTCTATTTCTCAACAACCAATCAACGCTCTTGTATCATAAGAGGTTTTCATAACTAACGGTAACAACCAAAGCCGAAAAACATAATTATTAATTTCTTTTCAAGACGCTATCATACAATTTAAGTACATCTACTTTTGTATACAATCGGTATGTTGAAATCTTTGGCAGCGGATTTTGTTTGTTATTTATTTTTTATTTTCTATTTTTTAGTTTTTAAGTGTTTTCTTTTTCATTCACCTCGTGGTAGTTTTTCTGCCCCAACAAACATTCGATTAGAAAAAATTAGAAAAAAAACGATAACAATATTGGGGTCTCTCTTTCTCTAAATACAATGTACAATGAAATAAATTTATTGATGCGAATGTTTTTCCTTAAGAATAATTTCGATGAAAACTCGTTTAGACGCAGTTGCAGCAGACGATTATCATCCAACAATTTCTTTTGTCATTCCGATTTTTTTTATCGAAATATCAAATTGGATATGTTTAAGTTTCTACGTTTTAAGCGACGTTTTTCAACCAACGTACCTTAACATTTTCCAAAAAAAATAATTACATATCACTAGATTGTTGAAGACGACTCTGAAAAACATTGTTGGAGAGGAAGGGATTTCTCCTTTTCCAAACAATATTTTCTACCCTATCAGAAGATTATTTTCCAATTTAATCACATTTTGACATCACATTTTGACATGTGGTCTGCAAACTCTTTCATTTTGGGACAATCGAAAATTTTGCATTTGATAAAAGGTTTATTTTATTATTTGTATGGGGGTTTTACATCGCGTCAACAATAGTACATTTAAATGATGGAGGAAGACCCCACACTCAACTTCCAAAAAGAGCTGGTTAAGCCGGGTAGAACCATCGGCACGCCGTGAATGGTCAGTCGGAAGACTGCTCTCATGAAACTTAATTCTAGAACGTTTTATCCCGTTTCTTTAGCCGTTCAGCTATATATACGGCATTCGTTTTATCCGAATAAATATATCCAAATGTTACAACCGTCACATGTCTGTGTGTTCATCCGTCCGAGAAAGCACAAAAACATATTAATAGTTTATAGAGGGCACTTCACCCAATTCGGTTTGTTACAAAAATAAAATTGAAACAAAAATGTCTTTTGGATTCGGATTCTGACAGCATATTGCCAGAATTTGCATTACAAGATAGTTAATTTGTTCCGACCTAATACCTTACGCATTGTGAGACGAATGTCCGATCCCTTGTTTTAACATAATTTGTGTCTCAAAAAAAAAGCAAGGACATAATTAACTTAGCTCGTTTGATATAGCATTACATTTCCTATGTTCTTAACTAAATCCCCATGTCCAGAGGAATGCTTATTAATCAGGGTGGGGTAAGGGAGTTTTTTAGACAAAGAAAGTCTATACATATTTGTCCGTCCGTATGTCTCAGGAAGACTTGGAAGTACGATAGAACGAGAAAATTGGTAATTTCAAATAATTTCCACTGGGATTTTACATTTATTTTAAATGATATTCACCCATATATCATACAGTCAAACTTGTGTTAAGAGGCCAGCCTATGGGACAGAGTAAATTGGCTGTTTAAGACAGGTTGGCTGCTTAACACAAGTTGATGTACACTATAAATCTAACAATGGGACTTTCTGTAGTGGTTGTTTAAGGCAGGTTGGCTGCTTAAAAGGGTGGCTGCTTAACACAAGTTAGACTGTATATATATTTAAAACTACATACCGTTTAATAGGCAGTTTCAAACACTATAGAAAACAACAATTTAAAATTTACATGTATAGTCAAATCTATGTGCACACGTCTTTCCATATGAGAACTCAACTATTTTCTTCTTTTCCTATAGGGCCGTCTAGTCACTCTACGGTGTTAAACACATTGTCAACAAATAATTCGGGCATATTACAGATTTCCCAACACTACTATATTGGGGCTCAAACGTGCTTCGCTAAAGAAATGTGCACTTACTCAGTAGTACAGATGGGGATCGAACACGTGCCCTATATGGACAACCCTTACAACATTAACTACTGGGTCCCACGGAAATCCCCGTTCACTAGCTTGTCTAACTCTTACTCTTCATTTATTCGAAAATGTGCTTATTTCAAACATAAAAGACGGTCAAAACGAGTGTTTGCTACTTTTCAATCAACAGTTTCGGAAATATATAGCTATAATGATTTAAAACATGAATAAAGGAAACTTAAGCTAGTTATACAGAAGCCAGAAGCGTATGTGTCACGGCAGGGAAGTATGGAGTATGAGACACGTCAGCGTAGTATGGAGGATGTGACATGCCAGGGTAGTATGGAGTATGTGTCACGAAAGGGTAGTATGGAGTATGAGACATGTCAGCGTAGTATGGAGGATGAGACACGTCAGCGTAGTATGGAGGATGTGACATGCCAGGGTAGTATGGAGTATGAGACATGTCAGCGTAGTATAGATGATGTGACATGTCAGGGTAGAATGGAGTATGTATTATGTCAAGGTAGTATGGAGTTTGAGACATGCCAGCATAGTATGGAGGATGTGACACCACAGGGTAGTAAAGAGTATGAGACATGTACGGGTAGTATGGAGTATGTATTATGTCAAGGTAGTATGGAGTTTGAGACATGCCAGCGTAGTATGGAGGATGTGACACCACAGGGAAGTATAGAGTATGAGACATGTCAGGGTAGTATGTGTTGTGTCAAGGTAGTATGGAGTATGAGAAATGTAAGCGTAGTATGGAGGATGTGCCACCACAGGGTACTATAGAGTATAAGACATGTCAGGGTAGCATGGAGTATGTGATATGTCAAGGTAGTATTGACTATGAGACATTTCAGGGAAGTATTGACTATGAGACATGTCATCGAAGTATAGGTATGTGACTTGTCAGGGTAGTAAGAGACATGTCAGGGTAGTTTGGAGTATGAGACATGACATGGTAGCATGAAGTATGAGGCAAGTCAGGGTAGTAGGGAGTATGTGACATGTCAGGCTAGGAAGAAGATTATGACATGACAGGGTAGTATGGAGTATGTGATACAACAGGGTAGTATTATGTATCTGACATGTCAAGGTAGTATGGAGTATGAGACATGTCAGGGTAGTAAAGAAAACATGACATGTCAGGGTAGTATGGAGTATGTGTCACGACAGGGAAGTATGGAGTATGAGACATGTCAGCATAGTATGGAGTATGTGACACGACAGGGTAGTATGGAGTATGTGACACAACAGGGTAGTATGGAGTTTGTGTCACGACAGGGAAGTATGGAGTATAAGACATGTCAGCATAGTATGGAGTATGAGACATGTCAGTGTAGTATGGACTATGAGACATGTCAGGGAAGTATTGACTATGAGACATGTCAGGATAATATTGACTATGAGACATGACTGAGTTGTCAGGAGTATGTGACATGTCAGGGTAGTTTCGAGTATGAGGCATGTCAGGGTAGTAAGAAGTATGTAACATGTCAGGGTAGTAAGGAGAACATGACATGACAGGGTTGTATGGGGTATGTGACACGACAGGTAATTTGGAGTACCTGACATGTCAGGATAGTATGGAGTATGTGACATGTCAGGGTAGTAAGGAAAACATGACATGTCAGGGAAGTATGGGTATGTGACATGTCACCAAAGTATGGAGTATGAGACATGCCAGAGTAGTATGAATTATGTGATACAACAGGGTAGTATGAAGTATGAGACATGTCGGGATAGTATGTAGTATGTGATGTGTCACCAAAGCATGGAGTATGAGACATGACAGGGAAGTATGGAGTATGAAACATGACAGGGTAGTATGGAGTATGTGACATGTCGCCAAAGTATGGAGTATGAGACATGCCAGAGTAGTATGGATTATGAGACATGACTGGGTAGAATGCATTATGAGACATGACAGGATAGTATGGAGTATGAGACTTGTCAAGGAAGTAAGGAGAACATGACATGGTAGTATGGAGTTTGGAACATGTCAGGGTAGTATGGAGTTTGGGACATGTCAGGGTAGTATGAAGTATGAGACATGTCAGGGTAGTACAGTGTATGAGACATGTCAGTTTAGTATGGAGTTTGGGACATGTCAGGGTAGTATGGAGTATGAGACATGACAGGGTAGCATGGAGTATGTGAGATGTTCGGGTAGGATGAAGTTGTAGACATGACAGGGTAGTATGGAGTATGTGGCATCACACGGTAGTATGGAGTATGAGACATGTCAAGACATGGCATTGTATCAGTGAGTATGTGACATTACATTGCAGTAGTGTGTTTTTGACTTGACGTTGTAAAAGTGAGTATGTGACATAACATTGTAGTAGGGAGTATGTGACATGACAATATAATAGTATGTTTTTTGCAATGGTAGGAAATATGATTGTCAACTATATTTGATGCCACTACATTTCATCGAGCAATGATCTGAAATGCACATCTGAAATGACATTCCCTCCCATACATCATCTCATACTGTCTGATCTCAGACTGGACTTTCTGCTTTTTAAGGATTCTCTTTTAGCAGCTGGTGTGGGATGTGTCGTTCTAGATTAGCTTGTATACTTGTCGCCTTAGATCTTTCGACAAGAGCTAAGGCTTTTAAATAATACTTTTCCTTAACCGAAACAGCATTTTACAGTCTTAAATGTATGTGTTACAATAATTGTAAAAAGACAAAAAGAGCTGTTCAAAGGTATTTCAAGTGAAACAGGTTAAGGTGGCTGGTCAAGTGCAAAAGAAACAATCACACAATCCTATAAAAAATTATGTCAAACTTTTTTAATTCAATTTGATGGACAAATTGCTCATTCCCAAAAATCTTCATAAGTATATATCATGTTCCTCATATCATAACCATCATCATTTCAACATCAGTTATGGTTATTATTATCATTTATATTACTTATTATTGTTATCTTACCATATATCCATTTGCATGTTAGTTGGTGAGTTTTATTCATAGGTTATGCTAGTTTTAAGAAAACTGTTGAAAACAAGTACATGAAAACATTGGTGGAAAAGAGAAAACCATAGTTAAAAATCAATGATTTCTTTCCCAATGCTATTTTTCCAAGGAAAATCTTTGGACATGTCTGTAGATGAAGCCTGAATATCAAACATTCTTCTCAATAGCTGTGTTTTAGAAAGTATTTTAGATATGGATTTTCTGCCATTGAAAAAATATACACTTTTATATCAATCATTTAAATATGGATTGCATGTTTGGGTCTGCTTTTCCAAAGATATCCTTTGATACAGGATTCACCTGTTTCAAAAGCCCTTATACATGTATGCATGAAAATCAGTCATTTGCTTTGTAACATGAACATGTTCAGTGTTAAGATGAGGACCAATTTGACTAATTTTCCCATAATGTTCTAAAAAAAAATAATTTCCTTTACATACTAAAGAGAATTTTTAGTCAATCATTTAATTGTCCAGTTATTTTTAGCTAAAGAAATCACATTTCTCACACCATGAGTACAAAGCTATGTTGCACACATTTTCCCATACTAATTTAAAACGCCCATATATATATATCCACCTTAGATTACCCCCAAAACCCTTAAATTTCTGTCTCAAACAACATAATTAAACCATTTCCTGCTAGATGTCATTAAACAATGAAGAAGCAAGCCTTCGTTTTAATGAAAATAGCCTTTATTTTACCAAATAGACTACTTTCTTGGAATGTCCTAAGTTCAAACCTCACATAACCTTTATCAAAGTATGGAACCATCTTTAAGGAACAGAAAAGCATATGGTCTTGTATGCAAAATAAGTCAATTAGGGTAGGTGTATGGATTCACCAGGCAAAAGGGCTTAAATACAGCTCACAGCAGCTGCTGTGTTCCCAAGAGGTGCACATATAATATTCAACTGTCTGAAGAGACCTCTAGTTGGTGGGTGAGTTCCATCCATGTACCACATGTTCGATGCACACAGGTGTCTCAGGGCTTGGCCAGTTCAAAACATATAGTATTTGTTCACTTTTAGAGGTTGAAGTATGTCAACTAGAAGCTGCTGAGGGCGTCCACGACTGATGTTAGTTAGCCTCGTCCTTCATCACATTGATAGCTTTAGTTGTCTTAATCTTGTTGAAGTCAGCCTCATGGTTATGCTCCTTCTATGATAGAACTGCTCGAACCTTAAAGTAGAAGAAAAATGATATTGGCATATTTTACATGTACATGTCAATCATTTTCATTATTAAATATACATGAAATTGTACAACATGACATTGTAGTAGGGGTGAGTGGTGTGACAGGGTCATGAAGTATAGTGCATGTGGCATGACAGATAATTTGTTATACCAATGTAGAATGAAGTATGTGCGATAACAGGGAAGTGAGGAGTATGTGACATGTCATAAAAGTATCCAGTATGTGCTATGACAGGGCTGTGAGAAGTATGTGACATGTCATAGAAGTATCAAGTATTTAACTTACCAATGTTGAATAAAGTATGTGCCATGACAGGGTAGTGAGGAGTATGTGACATGTCAAAGAAATATCCAATATGTGTCATACCAATGTAGAATAATGCAAGTGCTATGACAGGGTTGTGAGAAGTATGTGACATTTCATTGAGGTACCAAGTATTTGATTAACCAATGTTGAATGAAGTATGTGCCATGACAGGGAAGTGAGGAGTATGTGAAATGTCAGAATCAATCTAGTATCTGACATACCAATGTAGAATGAAGTATGGGACATGGTAGGGTAGTGAGGAGTATATGACATGTCATAGAAGTATCCAGTATGTGACATACAAATGTAGAATGAAGTATGTGCCATGGCAGGGTAGTGAGGAGTATATGACATGTCATAGAAGTATCCAATATGTGTCATACCAATGTAGAATAAAGTATGTGACATGACAGGATGATGAGGAGTACATGACATGTCATAGGAGTATCAAGTATTTGACAGACCAATGTAGAATGAAGTATGTGACATGACAGGATAGTGAAGAGTATGTGACATGTCGTAGAAGTATCTAGTATGTGACATACCAATGTAGAATGAAGTATGTGACATGACAGGATAGTGAGGAGTGTATGACATGTCATAGAAGTATCTAGTATTTGACATACCAATGTATAATGAAGTATGTGACATGGCAGGGTAGTATTGAGTATATGACATGTCATAGAAGTATCCAGTATGTGACATACAAATGTAGAATGAAGTATGTGACATGGCAGGGTAGAAAGGAGTATGTGACATGTCATAGAAGTATCCAGTATGTGACATACCAATGTAGAATGAAGTATGTTACATGACAGGATAGTGAGGAGTGTATGACATGTCATAGAAGTATCTAGTATTTGACATACCAATGTAGAATTAAGTATGTGACATGGCAGGGTAGTGATGAGTATATGACATGTCATAGAAGTATCCAGTATGTGACCTACAAATGTAGAATGAAGTATGTGACATGTCAGGGTAGAAAGGAGTGTGTGACATGTGATAGAAGTATCCAGTATGTGACATACCAATGTAGAAGGAAGTATGTGACATGACAGGATAGTGAGGAGTGTATGACATGTCAAAGAAGTATCCAGTATGTGACATACAAATGTAGAATGAAGTATGTGCCATGGCAGGGTAGTGATGAGTATATGACATGTAATAGAAGTATCTAGTATTTGACATACCAATGTAGAATTAAGTATGTGACATGGCAGGGAAGTAAAGAGTATATGACATGTTATAGAAGTATCCAGTATGTGACAAACAAATGTAGAATGAAGTATGTGACATGGCAGGGTAGAAAGGAGTATGTGACATGTGATAGAAGTATCCAGTATGTGACATACAAATGTAGAATGGAGTATGTGCCATGGCAGGGTAGTGATGAGTATATGAGATGTCATAGAAGTATCTAGTATTTGACATACCAATGTAGAATGAAGTATGTGACATGGCAGGGTAGTAAAGAGTATATGACATGTTATAGAAGTATCCAGTATGTGACAAACAAATGTAGAATGAAGTATGTGACATGTCAGGGTAGAAAGGAGTGTGTGACATGTGATAGAAGTATCCAGTATGTGACATACCAATGTAGAAGGAAGTATGTGACATGACAGGATAGTGAGGAGTGTATGACATGTCATAGAAGTATCTAGTATTTGACATACCAATGTAGAATGAAGTATGTGACATGACAGGGTAGTAAAGAGAATATGACATGTCATAGAAGTATCCAGTATGTGACATACAAATGTAGAATGAAGTATGTGACATGGCAGGGTAGAAAGGAGTATGTGACATGTCATAGAAGTATCCAGTATGTGACATTCCAATGTAGAATGAAGTATGTGACATGACAGGATAGTGAGGAGTGTATGATATGTCATAGAAGTATCTAGTATTTGACATACCATTGTAGAATTAAGTATGTGACATGGCAGGGAAGTGATGAGTATATGACATGTCAAAGAAGTATCCATTATGTGACATACAAATGTAGAATGAAGTATGTGCCATGACAGGGTAGTGGGGAGTATGTGACATGTCATAGAAGTATCTTGTTTGACATACCAATGTACAATGAAGTATGTGACATGGCAGGGTAGTAAGGAGTATATGACGTGTCAAAGAAGTATCCAGTATGTGACATACAAATGTAGAATGAAGTATGTGCCATGGCAGGGTAGTGAGGAGTGTATGACATGTCATTGAAGTATCTAATATTTGACATACCAATGAAGAATGAAGTATATGTCATGGCAGGGTAGTAAGGAGTATATGTCATGTCAAAGAAGTATCCAGTATGTGACATTATACAAATGTAGAATGAAGTATGTGCTATGGCAGGGTAGTGATGAGTATATGACATGTCATAGAAGTATCTAGTATTTGACATACCAATGTAGAATGAAGTATGTGACATGGCAGGGTAGTAAAGAGTATATGACATGTTATAGAAGTATCCAGTATGTGACATACAAATGAAGAATGAAGTATGTGACATGGCAGGGTAGAAAGGAGTATGTGACATGTCATAAAAGTATCCAGTATGTGGCATACCAATGTAGAATGAAGTATGTGACATGGCAGGGATGTGAGAAGTATGTTACATGTCATAGAAGTATCCAGTATTTGACCAACCAATGGAGAATGAAGAATGTGCCATGACAGATAATTTGGTGTATGTGACATAACAATGTAGAATGAAGTATGTGCCATGGCAGGGTATTGAGGAATATGTGACATGACATATAATTTGGTTATATATATGGGTTTTTACATCACATTAACATTATTTCAGTTATGTAGCGATGCCCGACTCTTAAGGTTGGAGGAAGACCCCATACTCAACTGCCCATAGGGGCTAGTTAAGGTGGGTAGAACCATCGGCATTCCGTAAGCCAGTCGGGAGACTGCCTCTCATGAAAATCCATATCCCTCTCAGGATTTGAACCCAAGCGGAGAGGGGCCATGTTCATATAATTTGGTGTATGTGACATGACAATGTAGTTTGAAGCATGTGCCATGACAGGGTAGTGAGGAGTATGTGATAAAACAGATAATTTGGTGTATGTGACATGACAATGTAGTTTGAAGCATGTGCCATGAGGGGGTATTGAGGAGTATATGACATGGCATTCAAGTATCCAGTATGTGACATAACAATGTAAAATGTAGTGTTTGACATGACCATAACAGTATGGTGTTTGTGATATGACAGGGCAGAATCTAGTATGTGACATGAATGTGCTGTATGGTGGTGTATGTGACATGACAGGGTAGTATGGAGTATGTGACATGAAAGGGTAGTATGGAGTATATGACATGACAATGAAGTATGGTGTATGTGACATGATTATGAAGCAATTAAGAATGGTGTAGTTGACATGTAAGGGTAGAATTGATTATGTGAACTGACAATATAGAAATGAGAATGTGACATGACAGAGAAGTGAAGAATGAATTAATAGTGTTCTAAGGAGCATTGACAGCTGAGGTCGTTTAGCTTGCATTATGATGATATTGATAGTGTATATTGAATCATTTACAGCTAAAATGTATTTGGTTTAAGAAAAATAAATAAGAATTTGCAATCAATGAATGATAGTAGATTGAAATTTTGTATAAAAAAACAACGATAGTAGATATACATGTATAATTTGTAATGAATGTGTGGTATGAAATAATCAATTTGTAATGACTTAATGGTTATCATATATGTATATATAAAATGAGTAAGGAATCACAATTAATTGTAAATTCCAATCTCTTTAATATTGACTTGACTTTGTAGTAGGGTGTATGTGACATGACATTGTAGTAGGGTGTATGTGACTTGTCATTGTAGTAGGGTGTGAGCACCATGACAATGTATTGGGGTGTGAGTGCCATGACATTGTAGTAGGGTGTGCATGACATGACATTGTACTAGGGGCCATGTAACATGACATTGTAGAAGGGTGTGTGTGACATGACATTGTAGTAGGGTGTACATGACATGACATTGTAGTAGGGTGTGTGTGACATGACATTGTAGTAGGGTCATGTGACATGACATTGTAGTAGGGTGTGCATGACATGACATTGTACTAGGGGCCATGCGACATGACATTGTAGTAGGGTCATGTGACATGACATTGTAGTAGGGTGTGCATGACATGACATTGTACTAGGGGCCATGCGACATGACATTGTAGTAGGGTCATGTGACATGACATTGTAGTAGGGTGTGCATGACATGACATTGTACTAGGGGCCATGTAACATGACATTGTAGTGGGGTGTGCGTGACATGACATTGAAGTGGGGTGAGAGTGCCATGACATTGTACTAGGGGTCATGTGACATGACATTGTAGTAGGTGTGTGTGACATGACATTGTACTAGGGGCCATGTGACATGACATTGTAGAAGGGTGTGCGTGACATGACATTGTACTAGGGGCCATGTGACATGACATTGTAGTAGGGTGTGTGTGACATGACATTGTACTAGGGGCCATGTGACATGACATTGTAGTAGGGTGTGTGCGCCATGACATTATGGTGGGGTGTGAGTACCATGACATTGTAGTAGGGTGTGCGTGACATGACATTGTAGAAGGGGTTGTGTGACATGACATTGAACAAGGGGTCATGTGACATGACATTGTAGTAGGGTGTGCTTGACATGACATTGTACTAGGGGTTATGTGACATGACATTGTAGCAGGTGTGTGTGACATGACATTGTACTAGGGGCCATGTGACAGTAGGGTGTGTGTGACATGACATTGTAGTAGGGGTCATGTGACATGACAATGTAGTAGGGGTGTGCGTGACATGACATTGTAGTGGGGTGTGAGTGTCATGACATTGTAGTGGGGTGTGAATGCCATGACATTGTAGTATGGTGTGCGTGACATGACATTGTACTAGGGGCCATGTGACATGACATTGTAGTATGGTGTACATGACATGACATTGTAGTAGGGTGTACGTGACATGACATTGTAGTAGGGTGTATGTGACATGACATTGTAGTAGGGTGTACATGACATGACATTGTAGTAGGGTGTGTGTGACATGACATTGTAGTAGGGTCATGTGACATGACATTGTAGTAGGGTGTGTGTGACGTGACATTGTAGTAGGGGTCATGTGACATGACATTGTAGAAGGGTGTGCATGACATGACATTGTTGTAGGGTGTGCATGACATGATATTGTACTAGGGGCCATGTGACATGACATTGTAGAAGAGATCATACAACATGGCAATCTAGCATAAAGTTAGTGACTGGACAGTGTTGTACTTAATAAGGCATGATAAAGTTATGACAATTTGGAATTGAGTATGTTACAAGACATTGTAGAAGAGTTTATCTGACTTGACAGTGTAATGGTGAGTATTTGACATGACAGTATAGTATGTAGTCTGTGAAATGCTTTAGCTTATTTATTAGGGAATTTAAGTTATGACAATAAATGTGAAACAATGTTACTCTTATGAAATTATTACAAAATAATACATTTTTTTTAATTCAATAATATTCTTAAGATGTTTTTCACATACAAATTTGGAAAAAGTTTAATTTAGTCATGGAATATCTGTACATACTGGTTGGTGTATTTGATCCAACAAAATAACATTATTCATATCAAATTTGAGTGGAAGAATTACAGATTGTCATAGTTTTTTCAGTTGAGAGAGAAATGATTTAAACAACAACCCTAAGACTTCTGGATCTAAGATAGCCATTTCAAAACACTCAGGTTCATAAGAATACCAAATACCTCCCAACTTATATCACTGTGCCCAGTCCCAAGCCTATATTAGTCGATAACCATCAAATTTAACTAGCTGGCGGCTCTCAAACGGGCCATTTCGGTACATATCCCACGAGAAACATTCTCCGGACAAATACCATCAGTGGCACTCGAACCTTCCACCTCTCCGACTCGAGGCGGACGCCTTAACCACTAGGCCATGGTGACATAATGGGCATGAGGTAATGGGTTATCCATGGCAACACATTTACTATCTGGACAGAATTACTTCAAAATTACAAGTTAACAACAATTAAGTGAATCTTGATTTGTTATGCCTGCTTTCAGAAATTAGAAGCAATTTAGCAATAAATTCAACCGCCTTTTCATCTTGGACTTCTTTTTCCATACATCAAATGGCAGAGATAGCTATTGTCACTATTCTATGTGTTATAAACCAACACAGTTAAAATTTGTGTCATTTAATGGATCATGGAAGGACACAAATCCTATATCATAATAAAATATTTTTATTATATTATTTGGTAAACTTTTAGTTCGATTAAATAGTTATCACCCAAAAAAACTCATCATCACAACGTAAACGTGAAAGCCAACAAGAAATAACCTGAATAAGCCAGTTTAATAATTTAGATTGCCTGATTCTTCACCTCTGACCTCATCACGTGATATATTTTTTTTTCAACCAACCAATCAGAATTCGTTATTTTGAATACCTAAACAAGCAAATTGCTGAATTGGAGACAGCTATATTTAAGCACAATAATACATATGTAAAACAAGTTTATTTTTTCAGTAATTTATTTGTACTCATATCCTGTCACGTGCCTTTAAAAGGTTTTTCAACATTATAACCCACAGGAAGGATTTGTCTACTTTAATATACAAAAAAGAGCACCTAATGGGGATTCGATCCCGGAACCCACGATACAGGAAGTCAATGCTCTACCTCTGCACCACCGTCTCCCACTGATATCAATAAGTTACTTATCCTATGATACAATTCATTGTGCTGAAGACACAGCACTTGTTTATGTTTGGAAACTAGTTGAAACTAGTCCAGATTTCTGGTCATGAAGGTTATTGCTATATATAGTCCAGATTTCTGGTCTCAACGAGTCCAGAGTCCATCGTGATTTTTACGTTACATTTCTGTGCACAGATTGACCACCTATGACTCCATAAATATGCAATTGAATATGAAATCAAACATACCGATTTGGAGCTTAACCAATCTTTCGTTGTGTGAAGTCTTAAAAGTGTCACTATTGTATGAATATCCATGCAATGAACGAGCTAGGTCACATGGTTCGAAAAGTAGGACATCTCTCTAATTCCCACATACCACTGTGAGTACAGTGTACGCGAATGACCGGAGTTCAATATTTGTGAGCATTTGATACTATACTTCTACTAAAATCATTGATCCATATTTTCCTTATTTGATTCTTTAGTTTTGTTCTTACTTATTTGAAAAGATGGATTTACATGTAGATTTAGACTGTTGTACAACTTTTGATTGCAATGATTGATGTCCAAATGTTGAAAAAAGCTTTGTTCATGGATCATTATTGAGACTATTGCTATATATTGACTGATGCCTTCGAGTCCAGAGTCCATGGTGATTTTTACTTCAGATTTCTGCACACAGACTTTGACACATAGTGCAGCACAATATATGTCAGTGTCCAAATGTTGAAAAAAAGCTTTGTTTACGATCATTATTGAGACTTGGGGGAAACCACCACCTCTTTAATGGCTCTACATAGCAGTAAGAAAAGTTATTGACTTTTTTTTGAGACATTTTTCATATTGTCGAAAGCACATTATGGTTATCAAATCAATAAAAAAAATTGCAAAGTAATGATTTTGAGCGCCGATTACAAACTTGATTTAGACAACTGTTACATATAAATATAGCATGAGGGTATCTTTTTGTGTATTCGGTTGTATTGGGCATATTTGGGAGTATTACGGTGTATCGTGCTGACACCCGACATCAGATCGGTACGAATTATTGTTTGTAGAACGTCACAAATGTATTATCAACTAACAAACTTACCTTTATACTACTGTTAACGGAGCTGTCATTCCTTTATTCGTATGATTTAGAACGATTTCTATGACAAATGTCACGAAAAGCATAGTTCCGGAATCCATTGTTTACAGATAAGTCCCGCAGAAAAGACCGATGAAACGACGATTTTGATTGGCCAACGATATTAAAAGTCCAGATGCTAAAAATAGGTAACGGTTGACCGCTAATTTAACGGTCTACCGCTATTTAATAAGGGTATACCCTTATTTTTAACGGTTGACCGCTAAATTTGAGGGTATACCGTTAAAATTAGCGGTATACCGCCATTTTAAATGGAGGTATACCGCCATTTACAATTTCGGTCTATTTCGTACACCATACGTATAAAGTAGGGTCAATATACACTTTGACCTTAAAAAATTGCTACAAAAGGTATTTTAACTGATTCTGATAGGGTATGATTCCCTTTATAACATATCAAAAGCTTACCAAATTCGCTTGCCGGAAAGATGTTTTCCTCAAGATGGCCGACTAAACCTATTTGTGATCTTAACTTTGTAACTATGCACTCACAATTGATATTTTTGGTGTCTTTACCTAGGTTTAAAGGGTCATAGAACACAGCTATTTAACAAGACATACAAAAATAGACACACCCTCAACAAGATGGACCTAAAATACATAACGCTTGACTTAGAGGTGATAACTTTTGGGGTGGGCAAAACAGTGATCTTGTTAATGAGCAAACATTGATGAGGTCTCTTAAGAGTGCTGACAGTCTAACTTGCAGCAGCGGGAGGACCGAGAATATGCAAAGCCTTTGGACCGTAGCTGCTCCTGAAACATCTGAGTACATTAATGCAATGCTGGGTTTCACAGGCCTTGCCTATACCAGAAGTCCGCAGCACAAATAGTCGACTGAGGCACGCATCAAAAGAGATGCTTCTGATCTCGAGAAAATGCACCAGGGTTGGAACCTGCTCATCCTAAACAGCTAATTCTACTCTGATGAACATTGTCAATGGGATAATTTCTGGGTCAGATGTGAATTTGCTTACATTTCAGGACATTGGGAACAAGATCATATGAGATATCAAAGGTAAGTTGGCATTGCTTACTAATTTAAGAGAAGATATAGAGCAAAAACCCTTGGAAATAACTCCGCGATAAGGATTGCTGAAGACCGTGCTATTGGTCCTGCCCTTCTGTTCCATCGTTTCCTTGAAGTGTCACAATCTGTAGATATTTCCCCTGAAGACGTATAGTCTTATGAACTTAGCCACCATCTTTCAGCCCTCTTTGAAGCCAAGAACCTACTTCGCAAAGCAGACAAGCCACATGTCATTCAGGAATCTTACTTTTATTTCTTTCCTACAAAAACGTCAGTTCGTTGTAAAATATTGTCTTGCTAATTGCAAATATAATGGCTTACATAAACATGTTAGATTCGTGTCCTAAGGCCGACGCTCTATCAATGCACCACTGTCCTCCACGTTAATGAAATTAAATCATTTTACTCCGCATGATCCAATCACTTTCCTTTAATGGGAAATCGAATACAAAGAATAATTTGTACAAGATATACAGCGCGACATACATGTGTTGAAATCAGATTTAGAAAACATAATATCCAATCAAAGCGACCCAGATAGCCTTGTACATGTTTTTACAGACCTTTTAACAATGAGGGGAGATGAATATTTCAAAAAGTCTTATAGACCTAGTGAGATACAAATCCAAAATAACCACAAGGAAAACAATGATTGGTTCGACTCAACTTGCAAAAATAAGAAACATGATAATCAGTAATCATTAAACATAAACAATACAACAAAGAACGAAGAAAACAAAACAATTTTTTCTCCTTAGGAAAAAATAATACAAAACCACTGCAAACAATCAAAACGTAAATATAATATCCAACTAGCAAAAATGTTATATGACTTAAAAAATAAACAACCCCGCAAATTTTTGAAATTGTTTAAGAAGAAGAAGTTCTTAAATGAAACATATTGAAACAAACACCTTTTACGAACATTTTAAACACCTCTCTTCAGAAATTAGCCATAAAGACGACCGGGTGTACAATGAGCTTATAAGAAACCATGATTCTCTTCCAAATAACGAAACATGTGAGGATCTGGACTCGCCAATCACTTGCGTAGAAATCAGAAAGGTTTGCCAAAAACTAAAAAATAACAAGTATTGCTCTATTGACAATGTCTTATACGAATTTTTTAAATCGGGTATCGATTTGCTAGAACAGCCTTTTAATCTATTGTCTAACTATATTTTAGATAAACAAGCGTTTCCGAGTTCATGGTATCGGAGAATTGTTACACCCGTACACAAGAAGGAAGATAAATCAGACGCAAACAACTGCTAGCTTGGGGCCTGGTTTTCCGACCCAAGCTCGAACCCCTGCTGACACCTAGCCAATGCTTCTATCGGAACAAATCTTATCTTAATTTCTTCATAGAGTCCTAAGGTAAAATATTATATAAGTTTGATGGAAAAAAAGATTGTATTCCTGGAGAAAGTCGGCACCAAAGATACCCTTATACTCGCATAGGGTAGAATTCACTCCATGACAATTAGGTCCCGAGACTAGCCATTGCTCCAACTTTGAGGCTCTGTCAAAGCGGTTTGTCACTACCATACCATGTCCTCTCCATAAAAGTAATTCGTCCAATTGAAATGAAATCATTGCTTGGTATAGCAGTTTAAATTAAAAAGAAAGAACTAAACAACAAATGTATAGATTTGAAAAAATATTGTCATTGACAGGAATCGAACGTGGACCGCTGGCGCCACAAGCGAGAGCGCTAACCACTAGGCCATCGAGGCTTGTACATGGAACGAATGAACACTAAGAAGTTATTTTTAAAGCCATACTTGCGCTGTTTTACACTTAGATTGTGAAAGTTATATTGTCATGATCCTGTGGTTTTTGTCTATGTATCAATATAATCTCTCATAATTGTTAACTCATATTACCCAGTTTTGCAGTTTTCTGAGCACTATTATGCTTCTAAGTATTTAACTCATTACCAAACAAGAGCGACATTTGACCAGTTTGTTGCAGACGACTCTGGAAAACATTGCGGGGAAAGTGAGAAATTGCTCGTAATGGGCAATTTCTCTTTTCCCACATTGTTTTCTGCCCTATCAAAGGACTGTGTTTCATTTTCATCACTGTTTGAAACAAAGTTTGAAAATTCTTTCAATTTGGGACAGTGGAGAATTCGGCGTATGGTAAAGGGTTAAAGTACTAATACTCTTGGGAACAAAGGACCGAACTACACCTCAGTTTATGTGTGTATGTGACAATATAGTTCGGCGCTGATCACACAGGTTGAGAATTATCAGAAAAGCGATTGGCATAATAAAACCCCTTGTCAAAGTCGTTACAACTCTACGAAATATTGTTTGCAAATGGGCAGTGCTGGTGGTCTTGTATTGCTTTAAATTGTATTCTTACACCGTCCTGACCTATTACATGTATAGTGAGCGATAAAACCATGCCCGAAGCTATGTTATCCACACACTGGGGGATCGATTCAATATTGAAGTAAGGCATGTACAAATATGAAGCACTTACTGCTTTAGTGGACAGGTAATGTGGTAAACATATACGGGGAACGTGAAAAGGCGCCTAACAAACTGCATAAACGGGTTCCCCTATTCCCAATTTTCCCTCTCTTATACCTTACCTGCAGCATCATGCATCTGCATTTCTACGTGTATTTATGATCAAAGAAAAAATCACGAAAGTTGACAAACACCCAACAAGCCAAAAGACAAAGAGGATCAGCACGGACAAGAACACGATTGCGTGCAGAATGACCTGTGGAGAAGGCTATCCGTTGATCCCAGAATTTACAATTAATCCCCTGGATTGGTTCTATACGGTCTGTATTGTTTATTTGTGGCACATTCCCAAGTGAAACATTGTGATAAAAGAAGGCAATGTTCTTTCCTAAGAAGCAATGCTTCTTTTTATCAACGCTTTTTATATTAGATGTTAAATGGACGAATGAGAGTCTGCATCTCCTTACTTTATAATGCCTCACGTTGTCGCATCTGCTGCAGAGCACTTTAGAGACAGCTGTGATTGAAGGATTAATTGATTGTTGTAAGCCATTTTCACTTTTCCAACATTGGTTTCAACCCATAATGTTTGAAAAAGCACTGTAGACCACTTGCTGTAACATGTCGTCTGCTGCTGCTCTTTAATTGGATCTCTCAAAGTGATACATGCCGGAACAATTTTATTTATACTTGAAAACTTTCCTTGATATTCCGAATTGTCACTAACGAACCCTGTACCAACCACATGTACCTACAACATACATCAAGAATCGACACCAGTCTCATCCAATGCCCTTTCTGATGTCTCCTCATATTCAATCACGGCTTATTTCCCGTTCATTTCCCACCCAGGTTTGAACCCCGAACGGCGCTTAGCCAATGCTCGTAGCAAAACTGTGTTTATATGTACATGAACACAAATCAATACCTACGATAACAAGTAGTTTTCATAAGTAGAAGTTGAAGATAACTCGAGAAAATGGCTGCTGAATATCGATCAAAATCACGTTTCAAACCTTTTTACTTTAACTGTCTTGGGTCAGAAACTTGGCCATTGCTCATCAACGAAGCGTCTGGTCATCGGGTTTTGGGGCTAGAATTGTACCTAGGGCATGTACCTACAACATATACCAACATCTCATGACTTAAACGCCTTTAAACCGTTCAAAAAACGCACATTTTACACTCACAAAACCAGTTTTCTGACCAAAGCTCGAATCCCTGCTGACACCTAGTCAATGCTTCTATCGGAACCAAATTTGATCTTACTTTCTTCAGAGAGTCCTCGAGTACATAGTACACAAAACAATGTATACAATAACAAGCAGTTTTCACAAGTAACAGCTGACGATAATTAAAAAAAATGGCCGCTGAATATCGCTCAAAAATCACATTACCAACCTCTTTTTAACGGTCTTGGGTCAAACTATATTATTTGGTAAATCTTTGGACAGATTTATAAAGTTATCACCAGAAAACACCATCAACACAATAGAAAATGTGAAAGTGAACCAGAAATAACCCAGATTAGCAAGTTTCATAATTCAGATTTCCTGATTCTTCACCTCTGACCTTGACAGTTGATACACACATTTTGAAACCACACACATTTTGAAACCGACAAATCAGATTTTGAATATGTAAACAAACTGGTTGTTAATAAACATGATTGAATTGGAGACAACTATATTTCAAGCACAAAATAACGTATTTTAAATGAGTCTACCTAATAGGGTCTCAATGCATTCATAAATTAATTCTCATGACTTTTATGAACATAATAAAAGAACTTCATATATTTTTTCAGTAATTTATTTGTACTCCTCTCCTTTGGTGTGCCTTTAAAGACACACATGTTATTTAGACACTGTCTGCTAACCATCAAACTGCAAAGCTCTCCAGACGTGGCAAGTTGACAAGACCAGTGTTCATCAATTTCACCATTCCATTATAGACTTAACAGAAAGCATAAATACGCTAGAACCAAACGTGATTGCAAAACGAAATACCATGTGTATACAATACATACAAAACGAAATACCATGTGTATACAATACATACAAAACGAAATACCATGTGTATACAATACATACAAAGCTGTCTGCTCGTCAAAAATGTGCAAGTAAAGCACCACGTGATGAAAGTACAATATTGCGATGAGACGCGTCATTTGAAGGGTCTCGGAGAGATTCCCGGGTTCGAATCCCCGTTGGGCGAGTTGAAATCTGCCGGGACTAACCCACAAATATGCACGATTACTGATGTTTTGTCCAGGAAAAAGTCATCCATTGTGACACCAAGAGTCCTTCACAATCGATGTAAAACAAACACACAAACAAATCAACATCACAATTTGCACAAAGGCACTTGAAGTAGTCAATTTCAGAAAATTGATTATCTCTATCTATCTGTAATTAACCCATTACCAACCAACAACGGCATTTAACCACTTTGTTGCAGACGACTCTGGAAAACAGTGTGGGAAAAGGAAAAATTGCTAGTAACGAGCAATTTTTCTTTTTTCCCCACAGTGTTTTCTGACCATTCAGAAGATTATTTTCCAATTACAACACATTTTGAAATGTCGTCTGCAAACTCTTTCAAATTGGGACAGTCGAAAATTTGGCATTTGGGAAAGGGTTAAACCAAACCCTTCTGGAAACATAGACTTTGTCGCGCGGCAACTGACAAGACGTAAGTAAGAGCATTTGAAAAGAACAGAGATAAGGATGAATTAACCCTTTACCAAACGCCAAATTTGTCGACTGTCCCACATTGAAGGAGATTGCAGACGACATTTTAGAATGTGATGAAATTGAGTAAAAAGTCTTTTTGACAGGGCAGAAAACATACAGGGAAAATGAGAAATTACTCATTAGAGTAATTTCCCCATTTCCCACCATGTTTTCCAGAGTCATCTGCATCAAACTGGTCAAATGTCGCTATTGTTTGGTAATGGGTTACAAATAGGTTTAAAAACAGTGTGGATACATCTAGGGTGATATGTGTCCAATCTGGCCCACAGCCAGACTGAACTCTGGTCCGGGTTGTATAATGAGATCAGGAGGCAATGCATTTCGATGTGTGAAAGTTCTACGGAAAAAAGGAAAACTTATGATAGTCAGGTTTTATTTGGATATGTTTGGTTAGATGGTACAAGGAAAGAAATGAAAAGAATGTAATAAAATACAAATATTTTAATACAAAAAGGTAAAATTTCAAATCCAAAAACACAATTATGCATATATTTGAAACATGTAATACTCCCGTTACCACAATGAAAAAAACTTTTTTTTAATACAAGATATGAAAACACTGCTGAAGGTATAGGTTGGCATAGATCCTAATGAAAAAGATCGCACCACTGAATAAAATAAAACAATACAGAGATGCTTTTCTGAGCACTGTTACAAAGAAAGAAATCAAACTCCTCACAGTGATCTCCCTTTATGTAATTGATCACTACCACCACAAATGCCACAGGACAATCTGCGTAGAAACAAAAATGGTGCTTAAGGATGATGGCGACACCAAAATAAATAATCCATATGTGTTTTATTTGTGAAGAAAACAAAAGATTTTTCAATTTAACTGATTGAAAATCAACACCAGAAGACATTGTTACCAAATCAACTACTATTTCCGTTAATAACTTGGGAAAAAAACCTTGAATTAAATATCATCCAAATCTGGGTGATTTTCTTGTGGTTGCAGTGATGATGCAGCGAAGCAAGAGAACAATACTGCAGGAGTTTGAGGAAAGGAAAAAATCATGCTTTCTTCATATTTTATTAAACTGCTTAGACTGAGTGGAATGGTTTATATTTCTCTTTTAGTCTTATAACTGGTGTTGCTGAGATTCTGTTTTGATACAAATCTATCCTTATCATTGCATTGTTTTCTTTGTAGTTTATCGCAGTGTCAACAATTTTTCAGTTATGCTACGGCATTCCTGGATCCACCAGTACTAGGCTAGGTCTCTGAAGAGACTTGCCAAAGGACATGGTCCAATTTGCTTAAAATCGAAACAACAGCTATGGATTTTGGCCAGGGACCTAACATAATGACAATGAACACATGATTAAAGTATCACCTAACATAATGACACTGAACACATGATTAAAGTATCAACTATTCCATACAGAAAATGTTGAGACAGAAACTTGCATGTAAAACTTTCCAAAACTTTAATTACATAAGGGGGCGTAATTTGCTTAAAATCAATACAACAGTTACGGAACTTAATCAGGGATCTAACATAATGACACGGAATGCATGAGTGAAGTATCAACCCATTACATACAGTAATTGTTGAATAGAAACTTGCATATAAAGACTAAACAATGATTTCATAAGTACAAAAGCGAGCATGAGTCATGGGATTTGGATAGGGACCTAAGTCACCTAACATAATAACACTGGATCAATGAGTGAAGCCGTATCAACCAATTCCATACAAAAGTTCATGAAAAAACAAACTTGTACGTAAAAACTTAACCAAGGTGTGGTGCGATGCCCGGACGAGAAGTATAGGTCTCTTTATCTTTGGAGAAATTGAGCTAAAGATGATAAAGAAATGAACCTAAGAATGGTTGTTACATCAGATGCTGTGCTCCACATGATAAGATCTTTTTTGTCACAATAATTCAAAAAATCATCAACTATTAGTTTGTTTAAAGGTTATCCAGATAAAAATAAAAACAAAAGTACAAAAAATGCTTTTAACAAGCTCTTATCGTTACCATAAGATCAATAGTATCATTACTTAATTATCACAACTGCCTAGCAATGCTTCATCACAGAGGAGAGATTCATCACAGAGGAGAGACTCTCATTTACTATTATTTTGTGTGCGCTTTGATCTTGTCTTTTAACACATTACCACATAACGCCACATTTTTTGCGTCTTACAGCAGACTACTTATAAAAAGCATTGTGGCAAAAGGAGAATGTGCTTGTCACAAGCATCTTCTCCTTTTGTCAAAATGCTTTATCAATCTATTCACATATCACAACAGCAGAACTGAAAGTTTTTTCACATGTCGTCTGCAGGTGGTAAAGAGTTAATAACATTATTTCTACATTATTAAATGCAGTTAATAGTATAATAGTTTTTGTGCAACAGAAACCTGGAAACCAAACAAAATTCATGTTAAGTTACAGAAAATATTACATACAGTTAAGTTTTATTCAACATTGACATTAATTGTTTGCTGTGATTCATGTTAAGTTGTAGAATATATTACATACAGTTAAGTTTTATTCAACATTGACATTAATTGTTTGCTGTGATTCATGATAAACTGCTAATTGCAATTAAATACGTTTTTGAACATAATGTATTGTTTAAACTCTCTCCAGAAACTGGAGGAAATAAAGTTAAATAATAACACTTATCCACATCCAACTTTCTTGAGCTTTGCACCATATTGGTATTCAATGTAAGAATGTAAATACTAAACACCATGATGGCTCCTCTTAAAAACCTGATTAAAAAGAAATTATCATATACATTCTTTTAAAAAACTTTGATTATTCCTCTTTTCCCTTAAAGAGCTGGAATTGACTTCATGCTAATGCAAACAGGTTGGATCCAGGCAAGCAGCCAATTAACTTAGTGGTTAGCCTGTGATCTAACCTGTAAGCTACTCTGAGGATTTTTCCCCATCAAATTAAGCAATTATGTAAGGTTTTTGAAAGCAGACGACACAAAAATCTTTTTTTTAGAAAATCATCCAGCACTCTAACGGTTAAATACTTGCTCATTAACCCTTTCCCAAACAATAACGACATTTGACCACTTTGTTGCAGACGACTTAAGAAAACATTGTGGGAAAAGAAGAATTTGCTCGTAATGAGCAATTTTCCCTTTTCCCACAAGGTTTTCTGCTCTATCTGAAGAATATTTTTCAATATCATCACATTTTGAAATGTCGTCTGTAAACTCTTTCAATATGGGACAGTCGAAAACTTGTTGTTTGTGAAAGGGTTAAACCACAGTAGTGGTGTCTTAAAATCTTCAGGTAAATACTAGGCTTTCACGAGGCGTTTCAAGGATTCAATATAAGACTATACACACTCTTTCACTAACTATAGTCTTGCATTGAACCATCCATATGTAAATTGAAATTTTGAAAAAATATTCCACAAACTTGTAGTTTTCCTCATTAGTACAAAAATATGAAAGACAGAAAACTATGGCATAAATCAACAGAAATAACAATCTTAACAAAATTCATGATGTTTAAAAATACAAAAATCCTAACTAAACAATTCTTATGTTTAGTTATTTAAGTTAAAATCATCATTAATGAACACCAGTCAATCCATTCCCTCAAATATAAGTGTGTTACTGGTTTTAATAGAAAATTAGGTTAGACAAAATGACAAAAAAAGCAACTCCTTTGTAATTGGGTAAGAAATGAGAAGTTGTTCAATCCAAGCAACAACCCATTTTGTGAGTTATCTCCAAGAATATTCCGGAAAAAATGAGAAAGGATTATACATAAATATCAAAATAGAGATTAAACCATTTCCAAAAAAAACAGACATTTGACAAGTTTGTTGCAGACGACTTTGGAAAACATTGTGGGAAAAGGAGAAAAGGAATTTCTCCTTCTCCACAATGTTTTCTGCCCTATCAGAAGATTATTTTTCAATTTCATCACATTTTGAAATGTTGTCTGCAAACTTTTTCAATTTGGGACAGTCTTAAAATTTAACATTTGGTAAAGGGTTAAAATAGAGATTAACAGATCACTGAGAAAAGAAAAACTTATTTGTCAGAAAATATTCCTCCATAAGTAAATCACCTGGTTCTTATGTGTCACAGTTTGTTATCTAATGGTTATTCATATGGGTTTTACATCGCATCAACATTAGTTCAGTTATGATACACTGATGGGCATATAATGATGGATGAAAACACCAAACTTGGCTGCTCATGAGAGCTGGTCAAGCTAGGTAGAACCAATGACATTCTGCAAGAAAACCAGGGGACTACCTCTTACGAAAATCTAAAAATGCTGTCACTGAGATTTGAACCCATTGGGAGAGCAGAATAAAAGATCAACCCTTTCTTTGACTATGACTATGATCAGCAATTGTTTCTTTAGTCATGAATATTGTTCACCAGATACCACAAAACGAGGGTTCAATGCAAACTACAATAGATTGCATCACAAATGTGAAACACTTACAATAGTCATGTACTTTACCCTCAAAATGAGATATTTTCTCATAAATTACAATTGTAAAAAGCTGTTGCTTTATCTTTTCTATCACAATCTGTTTAAGGTAGAAAACCCAAAATCTGCCATTTTGATACTCATTCTATCGTCAGTTTATGTCGTTGGTTCTCGGCATACATCGGTCTTGGTGGGGACTATTCCCATTAAACCTAATACATGTAGTTCCCACTGACTGAGCTATACTGTGAGTGACCAAAGTATTCTGCCAAAAGAATAAGTTTCAAAATAGCAGATTACAGGTATTCTTAGCGACAAGTACAGAAAATCAAACAAATAAATCAAAATCAGATTTTGTCAACCCTGGGGAAGGGGTGAGATGTATAAATTATGGGAAGTGTTATATTTATAAGTCTGTTCGCTGTTTTTCATGTTTAGGTTTAGTAGTTGTTCTAGGTGTGTCAGGTTTCATGTTTTGTGCAGTTCTTCTTTGTCGAAGTGTATTCAAAGTATCACAAGCGCTTTGAATTTCAATAAATCTTTCTTGGGCGGCCATTTTCTCTTCTTCTTTCTTGTACTTGTCTGGATGCCATTTTCGGGACAGTTTGCGACATGCAGCTGTTATTTCTTCTTTGGATGCGCCTCTTTCTAGTTCCAGTGTCTATAATGAAAATAAATCAGTCAAAAGATTTAATTCTCCTCATATCGAATTCTGGGACTAGTCCAAATTGAAATAAACATCACAATAAAAATACAAAAGTATCTAAATTGAAAGCATTTGACATAACCTTTTTCATCCAATTTGTGCAGATACAATACAATAAGCCAGTATAAAGAATGGAGCTAGGTGATCATCACTGTATGTAAGTAAAGATTCCATTCTTATTATTCATTGAATACTGCTTTTTTAATATACAAAATTTCAACAAACCATCCAATAAACCCTTTATTGAGGGCACTCATCATCAGCATTCAGAAAAATCTTCTCAAATAGGTAGCTCAAACATCATTTAACCCTTAACCAAACGCCATATTTTCTACGGATCCAAATTGAAAGAGTTTGCAGATGACATTTCAAAATGTGATGGAATTGAAGAAGAGTCTTCTGATAGGGCAGAAAGAATTGTGGGAGAAGGGAAAATTGCTTGTCACTAGCAATTTCTCCTTTTCCCACAATGTTTTCTAAAGTCATCTGCAACAAAGTGGTCAAATGTCTTTATAGTTTGGGAAAGGGTTAAAGATAAACCAAACAAAAGTTACATATTTTTAGTTTTAGCTCATGGAAATGACTGAAGTATGCAATGAGTTAAAGCAATTTCATACAAAGCCTTAAGAAGATTCCGTCAAACAAGCAAACTATGACCAAAAAGGATTAAAAAACATTGTGATAAAAACATAATAAACAATTTACTCCAATTGATCTTTCAAAAGGATAGCTTGAATTCACATGAATTGGTTAAAAATAGTTACAGTGTCGGCCTATTAACATGTTCATGCCTCTTCTTACACATTTTTGAATGCAGTCCTAGATCTATATGTGAAGATGCATTTCAAAATGAAGTAAAAATTAGTATTAACTTTGTTATGTCAATGTTTTCAATTCATGTTTCTTTGAAAGTCAACCTTTAATATAGCTAGGAAACACTTTTAAAACACTTAACCGCAGATGTCATTTTCTTTACTTGAAGCAGACGACTTTAGAAAAGCTTTGTAAACATGTAAAAAACCTTTCAGTTCAGCTGTTGTAATAAGTTAATAGATTATAAAAGCATGGTAGCAAAAGGAGAAATTGCTTGTGACAATCAATTTCTCCTTTTGCCTCAATGCCTTTTGAAAGTCGTCTGCTGTAAGATGCAAAAATGTGGCTTTAGGTTGTTATGTGTTAAACAATCTAATCCTGACAAATTTGGAAAATATTGTTGGAAAAGATTCAGTTTAACAACCCAGGGCTTGTTTCCTTCAATTGGGAGGAGGCCCAAGCTCATTGAATTTGGGAAATTTTATTGCTGAAATTGCTGAATTGGAAAGCCTAAAAGCTGGTATGACTCAGTTTTTGGGAAAACTGCATGGTTTTAAAGAAATTTCCAATTGGGAAGGTACCTTTTATGGGAGTCTGTTATATAAAAATATCCTTGTTGAACCAACATTTTGTTTTGTAGAATCAAGACTTACCTTATAAGCACTAGATTCTCCAGTCGGATCCATTTGTTCAATAAAGTAAGCATAACATGTGCCCCAGCCATTTGTCTGACAAAACGTGTATAAATCATTGAGCGTTTTCTTCATCTCTTTCCAGGCGGGGGAACGGAAAAAGTTATTCACAGCCTCATATATTGGCACATGTTCTCCTTCGTTTGTGGTGACATGAACATTAAAGTAAATCACAGAAGTCCACATAGAGAAGTATACAAATCCTGCGAGGGATAGAATAAAAACTCTGCGGATAAAGTTACAAAGTCCTTTTCGTTCCTTTATACTCGGGTTCCATTCGGAGTACTTGTAAGCAACAATGGATGCTGCCAGGGGACCCATCACAAGGGATTGTGTCTCCATGAGTAACCAAGGTATTCCAACACATGATCCAATCAGGCATGCTTTTAAGGATGTTTTCTGGTGTCCGATACTGTAGACCAAGTAAACCCCTGAAATTAAATGACAATGAATGTCTTTTCTGGTTTAACCCATTACCAAACAATAAAGACATTTGACGAACTTGTTGCAGACGACTCTCGAAAACATTAAAGGAAAACAAGAAGTTGCTTTTTTCCGTCAATGTTTTCTGCCATATCAGAAGATTATTTCACAATTCCATCATATTTTGAAACGTCGTTTGCAAACTTTTTCAATTTGGACAGTCGAAAATTTGGTGTTTAGTAAAGGGTTAAAGACATTTTAAACATTTTTTTTGTCATAAAACCTACTATGATCCTGGTTTTTGTCAGTTACTGCACATAAATCCTTTGAAGCTGCTGACTGCTTTTCCACATAAAGATAAAAAATCAGTGGTGAGAGACAAATGAATCATATTGTATTGACTTCATTAAACCTTAAATAAATTAGGCCCAAACAACATTTGACCAGTTTGTTGCAGATGACTTTGGAAAAAATTGTGGGAAAAAGGAGAAATTGCTCTTAATAAGCAATTTCTTCTTTTCCCATTATGTTTTCTGCCCTATCCGATGATCATTTTCCAATTTCATCACATTTTGAAATGTCGTCTACAAACCCTTTTAAATTGGGAAAGTCGAAAATTAAGCATCGAGTGAAAAATGAAAATGCATGAATGATTAAAAACAAAGCTGCAGCAAGGCCCCAAACTTAGCCAGATTAAAGCGCAATTTCTTTATCATGTTGGCTAAGAAAATAAAAGATTAACTTCTCATTAGGCACTAGGAGTTTTAAACTCTTGAGTCAGAGTGGTTTATCAAATTTATCCTCTGCAGCATATACATCAAAATGAGTCATCCTCACATGAAGAAGAGTTTTAAATGTTTCTTTTGCCAAAATTCCTCTCAAGTTTCTCTTACATATATCATTTATGCTTTACCCCAATTGGCACATACAATAAACATTGAAAAAAGAATTGGTACAAATAGAATTACCTAATGCTGATCCAAAAAGTGGCATAATAACCTTTAACATTGGTCCAATGGTTATTTCGTCAAGCACAAATTCTGGAATTGCAAGTCGAAAAAGGTAGGTCAGCAAATTACCTGAAAAAAGAAACACAACAAAAAGGTTAATTTTAGGTACTAGCAAACACAGTACCACTTACATGTACACTGTATTTGGAAAAAGACTGTGTTTAGCTAGCTTGACCTTTTCCCAAACAACAATTTTTCCACTGTCCCAAATTGAAAGAGTTTGCAGACGACATTTCAAAATGTGATGAAATTGAAAAATATTCTTCAGATAGAGCAGAAAACCTTTAAGGAAAAGAAAAAATTGCTCACCATGAGCATTTTCTCCTTTTCCCACAATGATTTCTAAAGTCGTCTGCAACAAAGTAGTCAAATGTCGTTATTGTTTGGGAAAGGAAATTGATTAGAAAGAGAGAAATACTAGTGTAACAAACAGAGCAAATAAACCCTCAAAAGACACAATCACTTCCAATCAGTGAAAAACACTGTTGTCCACAAATCAGTTGTGTTGCCTATTTATATACCCGCATGTTCTCTGATCTTTTTATATATGGGTTTTACATCCCATCAACATTATTTCAGTTATGTAGCAATGCCTGACTCTTAATGATGGAGGAAGACCCCATACTCAACTGCCCATAAGGGCTGGTCAAGGCGGGTAGAACCATCGGCATTCTGTAAGTCAGTCGGGAGACTGCCTCTCATGAAAATCCATATCCATCTCAGGATTTGAACCCACACGGAGAGGGGCCATGTGATTTCAAGTTCCGTACTCTAACCACTAGGCTATGGAGGCCCCCGCATGTTCTCTATAACATTGCATTAGGTCCCTCAATTTTCGTAAAGGTTCCACAAATGTTACATAGCTCTCACCTTCAAAAAGACTCATCCAAAGTCTTGGTCTATGTGAGATACCTAAAAAAGCAACTCCAATATAGGGAGAAGTCTTTGTTCTAACGCTGGCACCAATGTAACAAACCAAGCAAATACAACCCCAAAACACCAAATCACATCTGATCAATTAAAAACCACTGTGGTCCACTTATTTGTTGGCTGTTTGTTTATATACCTGCATGTTTTCTATAACAATGCAAATATGTTACACAAGTGATGAGGGGGAGGAAATAAGAAAGAGAGGATAGAAAGATAGTCAAAATAATACAATGTGAAGATTACATTTCACTTTCTGATGGGGCAATCTAACATCGAAATTTAGAAGGAACAAAATAATATCAGACATTTCGAATTCTGATTTTCGGCTTAAAACCACAAAATGGCCATTCAAATTGATAAGACCAGATATGTAAAATAAACTTATATGCCACCCTTAGTCCAAAAATAGATTAACCCTTTCATCGCCGTAGTCGACAGCGCAGGTGACCGCCGTAGGCGACTTTAGTCGACATAATGTGGTATACTTTCAACTTGCGTTAAGCAACCACCCTTATAAGCAGCCAACCTGTCTGAGACAACCACTACAGAAAGTCCCATTGTTTGATTTGAAGTCAATTTGTACATCAATTTGTGTTAAGCACCAAACCTGTCTTTAACAGCCAATTTCTCATTTCCATAGGCTGACCTCTTTACACAAGTTTGACTGTACAGTGTACTACTTTTTTCCTGGAAAGCGCTAAATATATTTGGCGCTGAGATAAATTCTTTGCTTTATATTTGGCTGCTAAAGGGTTAATTCACAACAGAGAGTGAAATTATTCGATAATTTTCAATAACAATGACAATATAGGTCTTCTAATGGTGCGACCAAATTTTTGTCGCATTTGTCCTCCATTAAATGAATCGTTCGAGAGTTTGAAGTGGAGGGAGATTTTGCCAGATACAAAAATTTCTCAATGTTTTCTGATTGCGTCAAATTAGTTTGACTAGGGAGAGTTATACGAAATGGGGAAGGGAGAGATAATAAGAAATGGGGAAGGGAGAGATAATAAGAAATGGGGAAGGAAGAGATAATAAAAGGCATAAGGGATAAGATGGGAAGGCGATAAAAATGGTGTAGGGTTGACTCTGCCTGTTTCCAACTCGGCTTGTGGGTTCACTCGGCCGTGGGTTAACTCGGCCGGGTCAACTCAGCCTGCTATATAAGTACTATGGTACAGGTGTTTAATTCAATTTAACAATTAATTTAAATCTTAAAATACACCGTTTGTTAGTTTATAGTATCCATTGATGGAAAAATAGATAACAGGATTACTTGAGGAGGTAATGTTGACGATTGAAATGCCGCTGATTGGCATATTAGCGCTAATTACGATTAGTAAATGTCTTGATTGGACGCACTTTAAATATTTTGGCGTTGTTTAGAAGGTAATAGGTTTGACAATTAATAGTAAAAAATAGTTGAGATTCATTAAGTGCCTAAATTGATGTAGGCTTTTGAAATTAACAACTGTGCATTTCAATCTTATATTATACTAGGCTTCTATGGTACTTATAAAACAGGCCGAGTTGACACGGCCAAGATAACCCCGTCCGAGTTAGCCCAAGGCCGAGCTTACCCATATTCGAAAAAAATGGGAACTAAGAGAAAGTAGGGGGCAATTGGCAAAAGAGAAGGGGTAGATGTGCGACGACAATCCACTTACCTACAAGTAATGCTCCCGCGAATCTTGCCGTACTGAAGGACGGTTTTTGCAGACGTCGACGTCTATCCGCAAACTCGTTCAGGAATCTCGGATCTCTGTTAGACGCGTAAACGTACTCCGGGAGTCGCCAAAGATCGCGAAAACTCCCGAGTCCGAATCCACCAAAAGACATCCACCATACAAATGCATGTTTATCCCGCCCGAGATAAAAATGATGGAGACCAAATAGTCCACCGAATAACCAGCATAAATAGGCAACAACTATATTAGCCATGTTGCATCTATTCGCTTATGATGCGTCTTTAAGATGAAATTTTTTGTGTTTATTGAAACCCGGAAGCAAGGAACTCCGTTGATTACGCATGCGTAAGCAACGTATTCGGAAATTCTGAATCTATTTTTAGCTTACGAGCGTGTCAAACCGAATGTTCGTAAAATGCCAAAACATATTTACAACCAATTTAAGTTCATATTTTGAAGAAGAAATGCAATTCATACTATGATAAATATGTACTTTTAAGTTTGAATATCGCTTTGATGGAATTTCTTTAAGTTGGTTAATTTCCTTTGACCCGGGGTTTTTCCGAATCCCATGATGCATCAGTTTGTTTACAGTTGGACAGCAACAAGAGACGGCACGTTATGGATAGACAGAGGGGCCATCTCACTAAGAATCCACAAGATGCAGTGGACAACCTCATCTGGATAAAGGTACGGGAAAACTTTCATTCCTGGAAGTTTTAATACAGTGAATGAATCTTTAAATCAAACTAAACTCCTTCATAATGAATCACTTCGACGCACCTGAAAATGTATAAAATTTGTTTGTTTTTCTTTCTTTTTTTTACATTGTACAGGACTCAGTCTTGAGTGTAAAAGTACATGGTTCCCTAGATGACCTCCCAGTAAAACAATAATTGAATTATGATGGACTAAGCTTCCAGTCATAATCGTGTATGTTTGTTCAAAGAACAATAAAGATGTAGATTTTAATCAAATTTGATATATGTGTATTTGTGTTTTGGCCATAAAACTTTGGTTATAACATCACATGTTCGATGCTTTCCATTGCAGGTTGTAGGCATAGGAAATACAGGAGTTGGAAAGACATGCCTGATAAAGCATTT
Source organism: Cerastoderma edule (assembly GCA_947846245.1). Taxonomy (NCBI): domain Eukaryota; kingdom Metazoa; phylum Mollusca; class Bivalvia; order Cardiida; family Cardiidae; genus Cerastoderma; species Cerastoderma edule. The sequence goes on along the minus strand of OX401422.1, from coordinate 19,553,185 downwards.
TTGTGAAAGCAAGGTAAACTTTACAGTTACCACTCATACAGATGAGGGTTACTTAGTCAAGCTAATTTGACATGAACGGGAAAATTGAGAAATGTTTGCATTACATGGGCAATCGGAAAATTAAAGACAATTTTCATGACAAATTGTTTTGACTAAGATAAGGGGATGTATGCATGTCTTCTATATATGCAAAAGTTTGAAGAATAAATCATTTATATTCCCCGACCCTAGTCAAAATAATTCGATGTGAAGGTTTCCATCTTTTTCAATGCAAAAATTTCTCAATATCTCCTGATCACATCAAATTAGTTTGACTACCCCTGACCCATACAGAAAATTGAATAGTGTTTTATAGCAATTAGTCAAACTGCATTGGTTATGGTACAAGCAAGGAAAGGGTTAATCTAGTTCACTAGTTGACATAGAATGATCACAATTATTGGTTCGTGTGACACCCAGGGAGACATTGTGGGAAATAAAGAAACACTCACTGAGACCATTCCTTCATTAAATAAGTGATTGTTTCAAACTTGAAGCAACAGTAGAACACAAAAATGGAATTAACTTTCTACTTTGAAGAGACCAGTTCCATTATGACACAAAAGGTTGTTTATTTTAACCCTTATAGTGCAGGAACTAACTTCATGCTTAGGCAAACAGGTTAGATCCAGGCCAGCCGCCAAGTAAATTGGTGGCTGACCTGTGATCTAACCTGTTTGATACTCTGAGTATCTTTCCTCACCAATTTAAGCAGATATCCAAGCTTTTAAAAGGCAGACGACACAAAAATCTATATTTAGAAATTTATCCAGCATTATAAGGGTTAAGAGAAAGCTTTTCCTTCATGAATATCTGGAATACTGGTAGGAATTCCTTTAAGACTTTCCTTCAAAATTACACTTTAAACTCTTTGTGATCAACCTGCAGCATAATAAAACATTGAAAAATGGGAATGATGCGTTCAATTTGCAATAGCACAAAAGTATGAGGTTTTCTCCTGTTGATCAATTGTGGTTTACTCCCTCAATTTAACCAAGTCACATAATTCCTTGAGATAAAAAGTAATGCTTTTGGCTTCAGGTATTGGGTTAAGAAAAGCTAGAATCATATAAGCGAATATTTCAGGTAATTTCTTTTTGATATTCCAGTTTAGCGGGGGCTACCAGCCAACGGTTGGCGTTGATTATGGTTTTAAAATACAAAACGTCAAGGGACATGAATGTGAGTACAAGCTCTGGCTTTCTTTTTTAAAATGTATGGTTTGTTTGATTTTATTTTTCTGCAAAAATGACGAAAGTACAACAGATGTACAATGATTAAAAACTAAAATTAACAAAAGGAATTACAAGCGAAATATGAAGTAAAAAGAAATAAATCAAAATTGAAAAAAAGAAAAAAGAAACAAACATTGCATATAAGGATTGAAACATGTATTTGCTTTCCTTCTTTTGTCAAACCTTTTATTAACAGTGGTGAATGCTGTGTCAACGGTGTTTAATGCGATGTCAACAATTTTCTGTTCTTTAAAGGCTTTCCTTGAATTTGCTATAGGCTAGTGTTGGAAGTGTTCTACCAAAAAGTGGGGCTCAAACCTTGAATTTCAAGTGCATGTCATACAGGTTTAACTATGCTTTAATATCAATTGATAGAGACCATCTCACTAAAGATAACTGTCCCATACCTCAAGAAGGTAGTTTGTGAAGGGTCTAAGTTGAAAACAATAGTATCTTATAAAGGAAAGAAAATAACGTAATCATGTATTGATTAAGATAGAAACTATTGTGAAGATGGGAGAGATTGCTTGTAAAAAGCAATTTCTTCTTTTGTCACAATGATTTCTATAGTCTTTTCCAGAAGTTGTGGAAAGTGAGGTATGATGGAGTAAAGGGTTGACACAACTTCAGAATGGAGAAGGGAATTACTTGTAGCAAACAGAATGGTTCCTACGGTCCTACCCAATGATTGTTTATAAAGGTTTATGAAGAACCCTCATTTCTTTCTTGATAATCTTAACTCATTTCCCAATTCAAGAATTTGTGAAAAGTTTGAATTGAAAACAATAGCAGCTCTCCAGAAATAGCATCACAAAATGAGTTTTCTTAATGATGTTGGTAGAAATAAATCATTGTGATTGAAGGATAAGAGCAATCAATTAATCATTTTGTCTAATTAATTTCTATAGCAGATGTGTCAAAATGAGGTAAAAAGGAGTAAATTCATCCATAAGTAGGGGATGTTTGGGTCTTTTAGGCAAAATATTTGAATTACAGATGGACAAATCCTATATTATTGGCACTTATTAGAATTGTCTTGATGTGACAATTTTTATGAGTACCCACACCATTGAGTTTAGAAAAACAATAAAGAAGTAAGCTAGAGCCACTTATCTTGACTTATCTTAGATAAAGCCACTTATCTTACCCACTTATCAAGATTTATGTTAGCTAGAGCCATTTATCTTGTAAGGATAAAACAGTCCAAAATTTTTCTTCCATATTTCAGTAAGGGTACATCTATGGGACCTATCAGGAAGTACAGAATATATTGATGTGCGGAACGAACTTTACGGACAGTCAGACGCCATTTTCCTCGTGTTTGATGTTACGAGTCAGGCTTCCTTCGAGAGTTTAGATACCTGGATGAAGGAAGTGAATAAATACAGTGGCGGTTGCCATGAAACCATACTTGTAGCAAATAAGGTGAGAGTTGTTCCCCTTTGTCCTAATACATTGGTGGTTGCCATGAAACTATACTACTAGCAAATAAGGTAAGAGTTTTCTCCCTTTGTCCTAATACAGTGGTGGTTGCTATGAAACTACACTTACAGCAAATAAGGTGAGAGTTGTCCCCCTTTGTCCTAATCCAGTAGCGGTTGCCATGAATCTATACCTTTAGCAAATAAGGTGAGATTTTTCTCCCTTTGTCCTTATACAGTGGTGGTTGCCATGTAAACTGGTAACCGGTTTCTCATCTAGCGAATGTAGAGACCGGTACGGTACAAATCTACCAGGCAGAAAAATGGCTGGTAACGGAAGGAACAAACACAGCATACTGTCCTTGCCGGTTTAAACGAACGGTTAGCCATGGCATGTTTTTCTTTCACGCAAATGTTGTTCAAAATGATTTAAATTTGGACTTTTGACAAACATTTCATACAAATCAGTGGATAATCAAGTCTGATAAAGGGCTGTCTGCTTTAAGAATTGAAAAACAATGATCCACGGGAAATAACTGTGTCTTTCTGGTTGTTGTTGTCATATTTTGGAACGCTGCATTCAGACCAATCAATATGCTCAGAATTTGTAGGTTGCCTGTTCTCTATATTGTGGAACATAGTGAAGCTTGTAGACAGCGGGGGACCAGTTTAGTTGCCACGAAACTATACTTGTAGCAAATATGGTGAGAGTTGTCTCCCTTTGCCCTAACACATGGATAGTGATGATTGCATAAATTCCACTTACAGCAGATAATGTGAGAATGTTCCCTTCTTCTAAAAGCCTGTTCATTGGACAATGTTCAACAACAGGAAATGATATTCACTTGGTACTGAGTAAATCAAAGATTCAGGGAAATTCTAACTATAGGGCTTTATGTTTGCATTGAACACTTATTATCTAGATACGAAATTTCTTGTAACAACTCTTTGAAAAATGAAACGATCAACATGTTTCTCTTGAAGTACAGAAATGATAGGAAATGGCAGGATTAACCAAAAGTTATTGTTAGCACCATGTCTTTAACCTATTAACAAACAATAAAGACATTTGACCAGTTTGTTGCAGATGGCTTTAGAAAACTTTGTGAGAAAAGGAGAAATTGCTCTTAACAAGCAATATCGTTAAAAGCAATTTCTCCTTTCCCACAATGTTTTCTGCCCTGCAGAAGATTGATTTCCAAGTTCATGCAATTTAATGTGTCGTCTGCAAACTCTTTGAATTTGGGACATTCTAAAAGTTGATTTTTGGTAAAGGGTAAAGGCAAATGACTAGCAGAAGTGACTCCCTCCATGACACTTTCTAATTGTGATAGTTCAATGGAGAATTCCTGTTCCTGAGCACAAAGAGATTTTCCTGGAAATGCCCAAATATAATTACAATCATTGAAAATAACTTAAATCACACATGTTTTAGTTTATTTAAGTGTAGGAAATATGTGTGTTTTTACAACTTATAAAAGTGTTTATTTCTGTTTGATTTGTTTTATTTCAGTGTGATAATAGGGCAGGCAAACGAGTCATATCCACACAAGATGTTAAGAAATGGGCAAATAGTCATAAAATGAAGTAAGCAATTGTATATCTACCTTGAATCAATGAGTCCTTGTTGGTTGTTTTAATTCATGGTCAGCATTCAATTTCTAAGTATTTAGATTGACAATTACTTGCTGACGTTTTATAGGAATATTGAGGAATTTTGAATATGTATACTGTTTTATTTTCTTGTTTTTCTTTTTCTTTGTGGTTTGAATGGCCTAGTGGTAAAGGTAAGAGAAAAATCACACAATCCTCTCTTTGTGGGTTCAGTAAACGTTTATTCAATGAAAAACACCTCTGAAGTAATATGGATGCTACCATATTGTTTCTCGGGAGACTTCTTTACTTCTTTCATTCGACTTTCGTTTTCAAATATAGATCTTAAATGTGAAATCTAAACTGATCGATTATTTTATTAGACAAAGGAAATGTATATGTCACAACTTATAATTTCACTAGTCCCGATTGATAAATGAGGTGTGTTTCTTAGATCACAGAAATATCCGGGTAGTCCATATTGATGTACGAGGTGTACTTCTCAGATCACGGAAATACCCGAGTAGTTACGATTGGTGTACGAGGTGTATTTCTCAGATCACGGAAATACCCGAGTAGTTACGATTGCCTACTGACTTACGGAATACCGATGGATCTAGCTGGCAAGCTTTGGGTCATCTCATAGATTATGAGCCGTAGACCCCAGTTTATTTAAAATACTGTTGACATGATGTAACACCACTGGCACCGGATCTTAAAATAAAGTGTTGCAGTCTGTAACCTATATCTATAGGAGCATGGTACATGACGGTAAGGATATCTGCCCCGCCTTGGTGTGAATTTCTCAATTAACCCTTTCCCAAACAACAAATTTTCGACTGTCCCAAATTGAAAGAGTTTGCAGACGACATTTCATAATGTGATGAAATTGGAAAATAATCTTCTTATAGGCCAGAAAACATTGTGGGAAAAGGAAAAAAATGCTCGTAAGGAGCAATTTCTCCTTTTCCCACAATGTTTTCTTAAGCCATTTGCAACAAAGTGGTCAAATGTCGTTATTGTTTGGGAAAGGGTAAAGAACTATTTTTTGCAGATTATGTGACAAGATCCAATGGGGGTACTAAAATCATACCCGAAAACATAGAATGAATGCATGCTTAAGATATTTTCTCTTTAGATAGATAGATAGATATCTTTTATTTGACCACCACTTATGTGTATAGTCATTTTTTACAAAACATATAAACATACAATATATACTGGTCAATAATCAAAGTACAATTACATAAAATTTAAATAATTTCATCTATTTCAATGTGGATGAACTATATTAATAATTAAGTAATATTATGCGTAAAAGATGTTCTCTCTTTAAAAGCAAATTTGAGATATGTTGCTAAATTTTTATCACATGATTTTAAAAGCTGTATTAATTTAATCATGCTTGGTCTTTTATAATAAAACTCATTTATATATTGTTTTCTTATGGAGATATATTGTGAACATTTCAAAACAAAATGGTACTCGTCTTCAATGTCTCCATTATTGCATATTTGGCATATCCTTTCATTTCTTGGTATTCGTTGAAGATTATAACGGCATGTTTGAATTCGCAAAGAATGCGAAGATGTTCTTATCTTAAAGATGTAAGATCTTAGTTCTACTGGTAAATAATCTAGGGACGATTCATATTCAAAATTATCCTTTATGTTGCAATATAATTGTAATGAAGAAGCGCTTCTAATAGTTGAAAATATATTCTGGATAAATTCATCTACTAAACGTTGTTTAAAAATTTGTATAAATGATTTGCAGTTTACTGAACACGGATTGTCCCACACATAAGAAAATCCGTGCTCAGTCAACACGCTTTTAATATTTGAAACCCATGAATTTTTACCTTTTTCACAATCATCTTTAGAAAGTTCATAGCAGTTCTTCAATACAATATTATCTGTGGTAATTAATTTAAACCAATATTTAACAATTTTAACATATCTAAAAATATATAGCGGATATCTTCCTAATTCTGCATAAACACTTGCATTACATGTACCTTTTCTTACATTAACAATTTTCTTACAGAATTTCATATGAATCCTTTCAATCTCTTTAGATTTACTAAAACCCCAGATTTCTGCTGAATAATTCAAAATAGAACCAACAAAAGAATCAAAGAGCTGACACAAAAGCTTTGGTTTAAGTCTAAACTTCATACAATTAACAAGTAAAACGTTTAATGCCTTCAAAGCTTTCCCTACAAGTTGTTCCTGGTTTTGGCCAAAATTACCAGTATAACTGAAAATAATTCCTAGATAATTAAAGTTGTCGACATTTTCGAGAACAGTATTATTATAGGTAAAACGCTCTATCGGCAAAGTTTTTCCTCTTTTACGAAACACCATTATTTTGGTTTTCAATGTATTGACTTCTAAGCTCCATTTTTGACAATAATCATGAAGTCTGTGTAAACTAGTTTGAAGATCTTCGGGGGAATTCCTTAAACACTTTCCCCCTATCCCCATTTTGTACATTTTTAACCATAAGTTATTTCTATTTACACAATCAAAAGCCTTTTTAAAATCAACAAAAGCACAATATACCCGTTTATTTCTATTCAAATGTGTTTGGACAATAGTTTGTAAAATATACATAGCGTCGACAGTAGACCTTACCTTTACAAAAGCAAACTGTGCGTCCGATATAGTATTGTTTTGATTACAGAAGTTCACTATACGCTGATTTATTATACATGTAAAGAGTTTAGAAAAACAACTAACTAACGTAATACCTCGGTAATTAGATACGTCGGCTGTATCCCCTTTCTTAAAAAGAGGAAAAATAATACCATCGGTCCAGCTCTTTGGAAAATAACCACTGTCCAAAATAGAATTAAAAATGTCACATATATGCAGACCTAGAATGTCTATGCTTTCGATAAAATATTCATTTATTAAACAATCACTTCCACTGGCTTTACATTGTTTTAATGTTTTTACCGCATTGTGTAATTCCGTGAGTTCAATACGCTTATTTAATTCTGCACAAGCTATGTCATCTTCATCAAAATCATGATTTGCTGAGAAGATTTCAGCTTCGTCATTTTTAACTTTAGAAATTGCAGATTCTACCTTTTCATGCTGAGTGTTGTAAAAGGTTATGGTTCCGTCATATTCAGACATTAATCTATTCGTGATACTTGGAGGGTTCCTTGTAATACTATAGCAAGTGAACGAGTTACTATATGGTCTGGTATTGAACCCTTGATTTGCAAAGGTGACTTAATTGTATTTGCATATGCAAATTGTGTTGACGATTGAACGCTCGAAATTCTACATAACATCTGTGCTAAAATTGGCATAATGAATAGTCTGTAGTTTACGCCATTCGATAGATCACGTTTGAAATGTTGTTATTTTCCAGCGTATATGAAGCGAGTGCAGCAACAGGGGATGGTGTACAAGTCATGTTTGATGAAATGTTGAATAATGTTTTACAAAAGAGAAGGGCCGCCGGGTTATTACCGAAAACCGAGGGAAGCTGACAGAGTCACTTACACTTTCTTTGTTTTTATAGAAATAAACACATTTTGTAATCATGGATATTTCTTATAGATTTAAAATTCCTTAAAAAACTGATGTGATTGCTACGTGCATAGGTCTATTAATCCTTTTCCCATAATGTTTTCGTCCTACCAGTAGATTTTTTTTCAATTTCATCACATTTTGAAATGTCATCTGCAAACTCTCTTAATTCGGGACAGTCGAACATTTGGTGTTTGGTAAAGGGTTAACAAAAAACGTCAAACTTAGATTCTGCAAATTGAGGATTCAATGACCAAATGAAGTCCTTCGCACTAATATTTTGATAGGGCAGAAATTGTTGTGGGAAAAGGAGAAATTGCTTGTTATGAGCCATTTCTCCTTTTCGCACAATGTTTTCCAGAGTCATCAGCAAAAAACTGGTCAGATGTCATTGCTTGGTAATGGATTAATTCGTAACTAGAAGGGGTGTTCCCTTTGAGGGTTAGGTTGGAGGTTCCACTCTCAAATGTGATTGTTAACAAAAGGGAGTCAAAATGAAATGTCGTCGAAACAATACAGATTTTGTATTGTTGGTTGAACGCCATCACAATTAGCAATTGAAAGAACAATCTAATAAAGAAGCGTCAATTTATGTAAGTATGTACAGTATATATATACGTTAGGTCTCAAAAGTGTTGTTATGTTTTAGGATTGAAATGCATGGTAATTCACAGTATACACACTTTAACCCTTTCCCAAACACTAAATGTTCGACTGTCCCAAATTGAAAACGTTTGCAGACGACATTTCAAATGTGATAAATTAAAAAACAATCTTCTGATAGTGCAAACATCATTGTGGGAAAAAAAGAGAAATTGCTCTTTATGAGCAATTTCTCATTTCCCCACATTGTTTTCCAGAGGTGTGTGCAACAAATTGGTCAAATGTCCTTATTGTTTGGGAAAGGGTTAAAGTATTGAAAAACGATTTAAGTTTGCATCTGTTGTGCAATTTTAAAGAAATTATTTCCAACACCTTTAAAGTATTCTGATTGGTAATTTACCAGTTAAAGGCCTGGCATTATCTTAACTTTCCCTATGATTTTCAACGACGAAAGGATGTCGACATACGGTTGCAGATTGTAAATACGCCCGATCTCACAACTGATATCTGCTACTTTACTGTCGGTCCTCGGTCTGTAAACGTCAACCCTTATAGTGCTCAACCGACTTCATGCTTATGCAAACATAAATTATTATTTAAATTTGCGGCTGGACTGTGATCCAACCTGTTAGCTACTTTGGTCATATTTCCTCTTAAAAACTAAGCAGATATTGAAGGTTTTGGAAAGTAGACGACACAAAAATCTATTTCTAGAAAATTACCCAGTATTCTAACAAATAAAGAGTGCATAATAGAAACCATGAATGATTTGCTCATATGGACGTCTTAAAACAGGATTCAAATTGTGTATTTAGATATATTTAACTTTGTCAACATGGAAAACCAGAATTTTCACTTCTTTTCATGTTTTTGAAAACAGTTCCCTCTTTTAAAGCACTTTCACGAACAGATCGATTGTGTTGTCTTAGTATTTGTCTACAGATGTTAAATATGCCACCATAAGGTCCAAAAGGGCGTAAGGTGTAGGTTTTAAATTTTGTAAAGGTTTTACAAAAGGTACACTACATGTATATACAATATCAACAATGAAGGAAGCGGTTTGTTCTGTATATTGTGCTTTATGCTGTTTCAACTATTCCTACCAGTTTTATTGCGGTGATTGTTCAATTATTCATACTTCCTAGCATTCGGAACACCTCGGCCATTTCTTAAATTATTACATGGAGGTCCCGGGCTCGAACTCCATAGGAGCCGCTGGAGTCATGGGATAGACCTTCGACAAAACACTTCAGAGCCCTAGCCTAGTACTTGTGAATCTTAGGAAAGCTGTTATATTACTGGGGGAATGTTGACACGGGTTTAAAGCCCATTCAATCATCAACCACCGCGAACCCTCTGTTCAGTGCCCTTCTTGGTCGAAGGATCATTGGTAGCGTTTTACAATTATTTGTTATGTTAAATTTGCGTAAATCAACATTCCCTCTAATTTCAACATTGAGATGAGCAATATTGACAAATAACATATAGTTTAATCGCATTTTATTGCAGTATTTCTACATGAGTTACAAGACAATTTATGTAATTAAAACATGTATTTAAAGAAGACATGAAGAGGCAGAAAAAAATTGTAATTGTATTGGGCCACAAGTTATAACAACAACAGCGCTAGTAACACATGATTGGAACCAATGACGTTTCACATTACAATATTGTATTTTTGTTCAAAGTAATATCCATATAAATTCGGCATAGACAAATATTTTCCTTAATGCCAATTACCAAACAATAACGGCATTTGACCTGTTTATTGCCGACGACTCTGGAAAACATTATGGGAAAAGGAGAAATTGCTCGTGACATGTAATTTCCCTTTCCCCACAATGTTTTCTGCCCTATCAAAAGATTAGGGCCTATATTCCAATTTCATCCTATTTCGAAATGTCGTCTGCAACCTCTTTCAATTTGGAACAGTAAAAAAAATGTGACGTTTGGTGAAGGGTTAAGTCATTATGATAAAACGCTACCCTGGTCTTTTGACTTCCCGTTCAATGACGACAGGTAGTAAGTCGAGCCAGAATGCGGACTGCTTTGCGTAGAAATATTTCTGTACAGAGATCGATTTGTCAAGGAGAATTGCCTCTTGCGTGTCTGGTTTGTACGCCGGCCATGTGACATTCACTGGCATCGGGGTATTTGGGTTACTGAAAAAAATAATATAGTTATTTATTTGATTAATAAAATGAAAGCTAGAGCCAACTACATAGATAAATGACCTTGTAAACGAACACGTTTTATTTATGTTACAAGATTCTTTTCGTTCGGTTTCACTGTTCAAAACGTTATAAAAACATGACCAACTCCATCTGTCTTATTTAATTCAAACCTTACAACTAAGATTAATCACTCTCGAGTCTGCTTCCTGGATACATAACCAGTGCTCGCTCCAAATACTGCTATTTATGCTCCTCATGGAATTCGAACCCTCGTGTCCCGAGGCCGACGCTCTACCCCTGAACCTCTGTCCACCACACCCCATAACTGTGTAATGTTACGAATGACTGTAAAATTCAGTTTTTACCCTTTCCCAAACAATAACGACATTTGACGACTTTGTTGTAAACGACTTTAGAAAACATTGTGGGAAGGGGTGAAATTGTTCGTAACGAAGTTTCCCACAAAGTTTTCTGCTTTTTCCGAAGAATATTGTTCAATTTCATCACATTTTGAAATGTCGTCTGCAAAATCTTTCAATTTGGGACAGTCGAAAACTTGTTGGGAAAGGGTTAAATGTCCAAAACAGGGGCCTCCGTGGCCTAGTGGTTAGAGTACAGAACTTGAAATCACATGGCCCCTCTCCGCGTGGGTTCAAATCCTGAGAAGGATATGGACTTTCATGAGAGGCAGTCTCCCAACTGACTTACGGAATGCCGATGGTTCTACCCGCCTTGACCAGCCCTTATGGGCAGTTGAGGATGGGGTCTTCCTCCATCATTAAGAGTTGGGCATCGCTACATAACTGAAATAATGTTGATGTGATGTAACCCCCATATAAAAAAAAACTAAAACAGCAGCACCGGTTGGGACACGGCGTCAAACCACATTGAAAACCAATACAGAGAATTTTTTTTATTTTTTTTTCAGGCTAACTTTCATCGTAACTAGGCTATCTATGCAAGAAGTCAATTAATCAGAGAACATACACATATCGTATCGATATGGATGCATAAAACGTTGCCAAAGGAAACGGACGACCAAGTTAGAAATCGAAACTCTTTATCTGTATTTCAAACCCGCTTTGAAGAATGAGCTACAATGCCCAATGCAAAAAATAGTCATACGTGTATAAGAAGCGATGTAATGATGTAAATAACTAAAAACAATGTAGACATTTAGCAATACTTATGAAACGACTTTCCTGGTATTTACCAGTACTACGTCAGACCTCTGAAGTCTTGCGGGCATTTGCAATACATCAGAGACATAGCCTTGTTTAGGTGAATCATGGGAAAGCATTGGTATGCAGGCGAGTATCATGAAGGATTAAGCCAGGAGGATGCTCCCTCGGAAAACTTTGAAAATAATGGTGCGATCAAGTGCATTCTAGGCGATTTCAGGGTCATAAATGACATTAAGGCGTCAAGGGTTTATACATTAATGAAGTAATTTTTTTGTGATTTTAAAAAAGTCTTGGTTTTGTTTTGTCAGAATCATATGGATTCAGCCGCGTACTCGCGTACAGGCAGCTACGCACATGGTATGATTGAATAACTATTGACACGGAATTAACCGCCATCCACCAAACTGTCAGTCAGTGGCTGCTAAACATGGAGCATGCATCTTGTGTGCAATTTATTTGGCTGAACAGCGATGAAATTTGGCACACACTTATCTTACTCGAATGATCCAAACTATAACTGTAGAATGAAATATCTACGCCTGGATCATTTGGACTACACTACACACTTACCCTGTTTTGGCAAAGTTTGTCCAGTACGTCATCATTGCGGCGTGCAGCTGAAGTTCCCAAGCCTCTGGAACACCGGAATAATCTTCGCCATTCAGACGCTTGTCCAATCCAAAAATATACCCCATTTCCACCCCGTGGTTGGCACCCATCATCCAAGATGGCTGCCGTATAACGTTTGTCGAGGGGACGGGAATGAAATTAAACACGTATGTGTTCGCAGATGGACGAGTGGTGTTGGCATGGAGACGGTTGTACTGCATGTCGGTCGTTGCGAAGGTGATGTCGCCGGCAAGGTCAAGGAAACGTTGTCGTTGTAGAAGTGGGTTACTTGGATCGGACCAATCTGTGTACTCCGCCATTACTAGCTCTTTGACCGACGGGGATATCCTCGGCTTGTTAATAAATGCAAACAGCGCGGGGATAAGGTCAGAGATTTGTTCACGTGTCGGGAGAAAGGTTTCTACATCATCGATAGGTATGTAGTAGAGGTAAATACCGCCTTCGTATTTGTTGAAACCATTGATGACGTCAATAGAGCGGAAAAATTCCACTTCCGGTAGTGAAGGGTTAACTCTCGCGAGAACCGGAAGATATGAAGGATGTATCTTTACAAAATCGTGATCAATTGTTGGAAAGAAGAACGAAAACGTGTCAGTTATCGTTGTCATGAGCTCGTTAAGGGGTTTCTTGCGAAGACATTCAACAATAACAGCTGTATCGGTGGAATCACAGTTTGCTTCCTTTGCGAAGTTGTGCGCCATTTCTAACGGGTTGTGTGTGAAATCAGTCATCAGACTGGGTGAACCACTCTCTGATATTGCTCTTTGAAACAAGCCCTTGTTGGGTGGATACAGAGAATGATAGATGGCACTGATCGCTCCAGCAGATTCGCCAAATAATGTTACACGATATGGATCGCCTCCAATCGCACCTATGTTGTCATGTACCCATTTCAGGGCCAGCTGCTGGTCCCAGAATCCCATATTTCCGGAAGCACTGTCATCTCCAGTGGTGAAAAAACCGAAGAATCCTACACGGTAGTTAATGGTTACCAGAATGACGTCACCAAACGGTACAAGGTTGTGACCTTGATATATATCCGTTGACCCGACATTAAATCCACCACCATAAATCCAAACCATCACCGCATAACCGGAACCAGTATTTGGCGCGTAGATGTTGAGAAAAAGGCAATCCTCTGATTGGTTCTCAGGGTAGATCTCCTCTGGTACCCTTGTCTGGGGACAGTTTGCGCCGAACTGCGTTGCTTGGTATGGCGTGGAAAACGGTGTGACGGGAACCGGCTTTCTAAACCTCTGGTCCCCGGATGTAGACTCACCAAATCGTATCCCGAGAAACTTGTTGATAGTGTGTGTGACGCCATTTACCTGTACATCCTCCGTTGTTCCGATTATTGTCCCCGCTGGAGTCGACACTGTTGGCGAATCCCCGCTCGCCAGCGCGACTGATAGGCCCAGCAGTAGAACGGTTCTTAAACTGACCGATCCGTCCATGATTCACTTGAGCACTAAAAACTTTCTAAAGTTTCGTTTGAGGATCGGGTATATTAAGGTAACGCTATATTTGTCCTTTATAAATATACGTGTGGAGTGGATACTCGTCTAGTCAAACAAAATGTACCGTGGCATGTTCATTCCAATGTTAAACCGGGGCATATGTTCTAGATAATGACTTGGTACATAAATTATACGTTTTTTGGAAAGCAGAGTTTTAGATGAAATAATTACTCTAATCCGCATTTAGTCTTCAAATGCCAAACCGAGTCGTTATTTCGCTTTTTACTTTCTGTTTCAGCAGGTAAGAGAAATGTGTGGAATTGTAAAACTATTTCTTGATTGTTGATTTGCAATCGTGATTTACTTTGAAGATAACCTATTTGCCCGGGTGTTGGCAGATGACGTTTATAAATATTGTATAGAAAACGGGATACTGATTAAACAAACACAGGGTTTCTGTTTTCTTTCCCATTGTCATGGTACAAGGGTATAAAAACTCGACTATTCATATCATGAATTTATAAGTGCTATGAAGTAAAAAGCCCTTGAACATTTGGGAGAAATTTGAATATAGAATGTCCTTTTTCATTTGTGTCTGCTGTCGAATGGTGGGTAAGATATTAAACACAACCAATCATTTTGATCTTGTGACCGGCCCGAATTCAAAGCGACGCACGATCACACCCGACCGGTGTAAAACACTGATCAAAGTGTCTGTCTGTTGTTTATAAACCCGCATGTTCTATATAACAATGCATTAGGTTTCGAAATTCTTGGGGCCGTTTTACTTAGAAACGTTTTATGATAAAAACTTCAAAACAACATTCCACCTTATTTTGATACTGGGCTAAGCAATATTGCATAGTAACACATCATTGGAGTCGTACTATACGATACTATCCATGTTTATCAGTGTTTACTAACGCAAATATTTCCCGTAAATCGTTAAGTAAAACGGTACCCAGGTCCCTGCATATCCCCCGAACAAGGCCTAGAGTTCAATGTAACAGAAGGCTAGCCCGAATACTTAAGACATAGATATATCATTCTACGCCTGCAACACAGTTACAGCTTGGACCACCGAGTTACAGAGATATATATGCAGAAGGTGAATTTGTGAGTACTATTCTCAAGAAAAAGAAAGCCTTTTAACCCATTACCAAACAATAGCGACATTTGACCAGTTTGTTGCAGACGACTTTGGAAAACATTGTCTGGAAAGGAGAAATTGCTCTTAACGAGCAATTTCTCCTTTCCCTACAATGTTTTCTGTCCTATCAGAAAGCTAGTTTTCAATTTCATCACACTTTGAAATGTCGTCTGCAAACTCTTTCAATTTGGCACAGTCGTCCCAGAAGAGACCATGTACTCTCTATACAGGGTAATCTAGAACGTAAAAATTTCGGTCGTGGTTCTTGTTCCGTGAGGATTTATTATAGAGCTAAATCCTCTGAAATCGTCTTTTGCCAAATTAATCAAGCTGACTTTAGGAAGACGTACACCCCCCCCCCCCCAAAAAAGGCTTCAAATTACAATAGGGGTCAATATTTACCTGGGGTCAGTATTATACTATATTAACATACTACTGACCTCAGGTAAATATAGACCCCTGTGCAAATAACAAGGTGTTGAATGGTGGTAAACATAACCACCATTGACGATTTTTCGGCCTTTTGATCCGACAATGTGGGAGGGATAAAAAAAGTAGCATAAGTACTAACGTTCAACTTACTTCTAACGTATGGCACATGAAATCTGTTAAAAAGCGTATAATCATCAGATGCTCTTTATTACATTTGGGTCCAGTAACACAATGCTTTGATAGCATGGGATTAACAAACAACATCTAATGTTTTCAGAGATAGAAAAAAACAACAATATTTTGACAGGTTCAGGTATAATGCCGTTTCAACTGTATGAAGTATGTACACCTGTCCGTGCCTGGCATTTCCTGAACAATGTAGCTCAATTAATCTTAGGAAAGGTTAGATCATTTTCTGGTATCTTCAAAGAAAGAGTACATCATGAAGACCGAGATTCTGACGAAGAGGATCAGTGGGACATGTGTCAGACATCCTTAACCCTTTACCAAACGCCAAATTTTCGACAGTCCAAAATTAAAAGAGTTTGCAGACGACATTTCAAACTTGATGAAATTTGATAGTAATTTGCTGGTAGAGTAGAAAACATTGTAGGTAAAGGAGATATTGCTTGTCACGGAACAATTTCTCTTTTTCCCAGAGTGTTTTTCAGAGTCGTCTGCAACAGGGTGATAAAATGTCGTCATTGATTGGTAATGGGTTACATGTAAGTATCCTTAAGTAAGTAACATTTTGTTTGCCTGTATCCAACAGTCAGGACTTCAACATTTGAAAGAAAGAAACTATTCTCAGTTTGGATGATACCCCGCTCTTTTGTAAGGGACAAATAGAGGAAACACCAAACTCGTTATTCTGAAATAAAACATTTTTATTGCATTGCAAATAAAGGTATACCTACACAACATTTAAGTGATCACATTTCAATACCCAGTCAAGAATATATGATATAAAAAGGTTTATGGATTTACATATGAGCTGTTCTCAGGAAATCTCACGAATATGCATAAAATGTCACTCCATATTAGCATGGGCATGTTAGTATACTTTGACAAGTAGATAGGTCTCAATTAACAGGGAAGAGTTAAATAAGTGGCCGGATAGCTCTGTCCCTAGAACATTCACATGGTTTGCCAGATGTCCAAGGTTCAAGTCACGGGTACCGTTTTACTAATCAACTTAAGGAAAATATTGCAAAGTGACACGTCATTGGAAGCGTCTCGGAGAGACGATTCCAATGATGTGTTACTTTGCAATATTGCTTAGCCCAATATTGAAATAAGAGGAATTGCTGTTTTAGCCTTACACAAATCTTAAGCGTAAACTGTTTAGTAAAACGGTACCCAGGTCTGGCGGCATGTTTTATTCAGCTTGGTCACACTGACTCCCAATATGGGGCTCACACCAACAACCCCCAGATTAAGACTCATGCTTTAGATACTGCACTATGCCACCCAGACGGTCACACATTTAACTCCACCATGTAAACCAAGACACCTACTACGGGAATACATTATGTATATCAGCACATAACATAGCTATGCAACCCTTTACGAAAAGATATATTGTGTGATGAAATCATCTCGACCAGCCCCTAGTATAAACTATATTGCAGGGTATGAAATGGGGCACAGATATGACGTTTTATGCATAAATTCATTTCATTTTCCTCCAAGAACTGTCCTGTTTGAGTTTTTTTTTCACTGGACATGTCTAGCTCTGGATATGGAGTTTAATACATATATAATATAAAGTACAAAGTAAGTTTCTAATAGCATAGAGGGCACTTAATAGAACAACC
The DNA here is from genome assembly GCA_947846245.1 of Cerastoderma edule. Classification (NCBI taxonomy): domain Eukaryota; kingdom Metazoa; phylum Mollusca; class Bivalvia; order Cardiida; family Cardiidae; genus Cerastoderma; species Cerastoderma edule. The sequence goes on along the minus strand of OX401422.1, from coordinate 19,535,905 downwards.
TCTTGGTGAGTTCACTATAATATCTTTTACAAGTTGGAGACTCTATTATTTTATAATAATGTATATCACGTTACTGGCAAGAAAGAAAAAAAATAGAATATCACAGGTTTAATACAAAGCTGTAATAAGTCCTTTACTTAAGTAAATGACTTACCACAGTATTACTTTGAATTCTTGATACGAACCTGAAAGGCTCAGTGCAAACCACATGGGTCTACAGTAATTCTGGGATCAATACTATGTAATATACCTGTACATGTACTATAGTATATTATATAGTATTGGCCCCAGGATAACTATAGACCCCTGTGAGGCAAACCCATAGAGTATGGCCTGCATATTCAACTGAGATATAAAAGAGTGTAAACGAAAAAAAGATTATAAACTTGTAGAGCTTTTACTTGTCCATTAACCCGTTTGGGAATGCCCTTACCAAATTTGGGAATACCGTTAACCTATTTTGGAATTCCATTTACAAATTTGGGAATACCATTAACCCATTCTGGGATTACCATTAACCCATTCTGGGAATACCATTAACCCATTCTGGGAATACCATTAACCCATTCTGGGAATACCATTTACCCATTCTGGGAATACCAATAACCCATTCTGGGAATACCATTAACCCATTCTGGGAATACCATTAACCCATCCTGGGAATACCATTTACCCATTCTGGGAATACCATTAACCCATTCTGGAAATACAATTAACCCATTCTGGGAATGCCAATAACCCATTCTGGGAATGTGTAATTGGGTCAAATTGATAGCAAAAGCAGACAACACAGACAACAAACAAGGAAACCCAAAATATTTTCTATGATACTGTTTTGCAGAGTCATTTGCTCAATATAAGCTTTTGGCATTAACTTGTTTATTCTATATCAATAAATATAGATATGCTAATAAACCCAACAAATTTTTTCAAAAGACAATTGCTGCAACAGTACTTTCCCGTACTACTTGTTAAATCACAGGTTATGTATAACTATTTTTATGGCAGACAAAAAATTGCATGTAATTATAGACTTATGATAGTGTGTTTTAATATAACTAGAATTTCTTATCAATGCCAGAATAAAGATATGAGTTGTTTTCCTCTAAAGATACTCAAAGTTCTACACTGTGGATATTCATTAGACATGTATTGATAAAACAATTCTAATGAAAACCCACATTATTGTCTTTTTTGATTGGCATTAACCTAGTATGCTGGGTAGTTTTCTATAAAAAGATTTTTGTGATGTCTGCTTTCCAAACCCTTAAACATCTTCTAAATTCTTTTGAGGAAATATACTCATAATAGCAAACCAGTTAGATCATAGGCCAGTGGCCAATTTACTTGGTGACTGACCTGGATCTTACCTGTTTGCATAAGCATGAAGTTGGTTCCAGCACTATAATGGTTAAAATCAGTGTGTGTTTCAAGGCCCAATATACTCCCTTATTTGGACAATGGATGAAAGCCATCAATTTGAACCTTTTCCATGATTGTTTAAGAGGTTATGGGTAAAACATATATATTTGGAAAAAGTATAAATAAACATATTCATCTAAAATACATTTGTCTAAAATACAAGTACAATGATGTAAAAATAAGAGACAACATTTAAAGACATACATTACAAAATTAATTGAGTCAAACTTGTCATAGCCAGTTATTACATGTTACCTTACTTTGATACAAACTGTAAAACACTGTAAGAAAAAGTGTGTAAAAGTATAAATTATTTTAAATGGCGAAAAATCCTTTAGTCAAAAAATTACATTGTTTAAAATTGTACTTTTTTTTAAAGAGTTTTTGTCATCAATGGTGTCCCATTTGGACCAGTCACTTATAACTATAGCTGTAGACTATGTGTTTATGATAATTTACTTTACACATTAAAATTGATAGTAAATAGGAATTGACTATTGTTAAATTTGAAAAAGAAACTCTTTTTTGAAACAATAATTCTATGAATGGATCTAGAAGTTAAATGGTATGAATATATTTCGGGAAAAAATGGGACAGAGTGATTTAATTTTCTGTACTCTAACTACTAGGTCATGGATGCTTCTGCAAGACTGTGGTAAGTCCTCCATGATTGGATCAAGCAGTTAAAAGGTATGAATATATTTCAGAAAAATAGGCAGACAGATGAATTATACAGATAGCATGTATCTGTAAATGTAAAGGGGTAGAGATAAAGAGCTATAGTGTGTATCAGAGGACTTGATAAGTCAAACTCTGTGAAAGAATAAATTACAATTTCATGGGCATACAACATCATGTTTAAAAGAGGGTTATACTAATGCAGGTATATGAACAACACCATTCATCTCATCACACGGGCTATTACAGCATCAATTCATTACCATTCATCTCAACACACGGGCTATTACAGCATCAATTCATTACCATTCAGAACTCTGCAAACTATAATTACGATAGTTACATATCAGCTATCCTTTCATTTTGGACAACAAGTAAAACATGAGTTCATCATGGAGTTATGGGTTAGATTAGATAACAGAATATTCATTATTGCACAGAAATGAAGAAGGAGGCAATCAAAACTTGTTTTACCAAAACACCTACCATATACATCCTGATATCCCTTTCCCAACCGACAAATTTCCGACAAGTTTGCAGACGACATTTCAAAATGTGAAGAAATTGTCAAATATTCTTCAGAAAGAGCAGAAAAAGGGTTTATGCTAGAGTTTGTCTTGAGGAAAGTACTAGACTCCAACCTCTTCTTAAGGATGAAATGTCCATTCATTATCATGCAAGGACCATAATTTTAATCTTTAGCCATCTTGCTGGATATTATACTTGAGGTAGATGTTATGGCATGTTCTCATTGACAACCCATACTACTTTGTTTTTCTCCCTTTCCAGTTCACTCTCAACAATGGGGACAACAAAAGGTGCAATAACATTGCGGAATAAGGAGGAACTGCTCCTGTTGAACACATACAACATACTATATATCAAGCTCCCTGTTTATCCGGACCCCGATTATCCGAATGTCTCGCAATCCGAATGAAATTGTAAGGGAACGGAATTATTGTGCAGTAATTTGCCTAACCAATTACCAAACAATAACGACATTTTACCATTTTGTTTCAGACAACTCTTGAAAACATTTTGGAAAAAGGAGAAATTGCTCGTGACGAGCAATTTCTCCTTTTCCCACAATGTTTTGTGCCATATCAGAAGATTATCTTTGAATTTCATTATCACGTTTTGAAATGCCGTCCGCAAACTCTTTCAATTTGGGACAGTAGAAAACAGTGGTAAAGTGTTATAAGTATACACCGTGTAACACATGCAATAGACCTTTTATGTCTTAATGTGTATAAGTCCAGACCATGCCTCGTTAGTCTGGATGATTCATTAATCCAGAAACTGTGTTGGGAACAGACGTGTTTGGATTAACGAGACATCACTGTATATAAAGCTCCCCTTCTAATACATTGTTAGCACCTCCACCCACAGAAACGGCTTTTGTTCTGGGCAAATTCATCTTTTCAAATTTTTGTTAGTAATTTCTTTAAGTTCAAAAGGTTTGGATCTGCTTTGAGGTGGATATTTATGATCTACAGGAAAAATATGAAGAAAGACCAACACAACACAAATCAGCAGCAGTCCATACTCGGAATGAATTCAAAGTTCAAAATGAATATGTACAGTACATAATGTAGGGAAAACAACACATTTGTTGGGTTAACCCTTTCCCAAACAACAAATTTTCGACTGTCCCAAATTGAACGAGTTTGCGGATGACATTTCAAAATGTGATGAAATTAAAAAACATTCTTCACATATAGCAGAAAACCTTGTGGGAAAAGGAGAAATTGCTCGTGACGAGCAATTTCTCCTTTTCCGACAATGTTTCCTTAAGTCGTCTGCAACAAAGTGGTCAAATGTCGTCATTATTTGGGAAAGGGTTTAGGTGGTCACAAACTTGAAGAAACCATTGCAGTGTAAGATAATGATCATCACCATTGGTTCTTAATTCTGTCATTATGTGGTGTTAATTACTATTGAGTGAGGATGTCTTTAAAAAATATTATACACAAAATGTAACTTTCTTATTACTTAATAGTAAAAAACAGCTTTTAGACAGAAAATCACAGGCACCATTAGCCGGATCCCTATGTCTGTGATTTACAGTCTAAATACTTTGATTTACCAACAATAGAATTATCTCAATTCCAATATGAAAATTTGTGGTCCAATTGAAAACAATAGCAGACAACACAAAAAGCGAGAACAAGTGTTCATATCCTGTACAACACTGACTAGTAACCATTGTGACAGAAAGATAAATAGGTCACAATGAGCAGTTTATCCTTTTGTTATTGTTGTTTCTAATGACTTCTGTAGCAGGTATGGCAAAGAGAAGCATTATGTAGTTAACGCATATGCTATAACATTAGACAGTCTTAGGGTGGATGAGGTCTATATACCTTATTAAATAACTCTTTACCACCTGCAGACAATGTTTTTTAATTGAAGCAGACGACTTTAGAAAGGTTTTGTAAACATGTGAAAACCATTTCAGTTCTGATTTCGTGATATGTGAATAGATTGAAAAAGCGTTGTGGCACAAGGAGAAATTGCTTGTCAATGCTTTTTGAAAGTCGTCAGCTGCAAGATGCAAAGATGTGAGATAAGGTGGTAATGTGATAAAAATAATTTTCCATGTAAACTAAAGAAATCTAAATATGAATGTTAACCTAGAAATAAACAGGCAAAATAAATGAGGCAAGACAATTATACTGTTATTAGTCTACGCGTAAATAAATAAAATACTGTTTATAAAAGTAATATCAATGTAAATAATAAGAGCTGTCCATAAGACAGCATGCTCGACTATTCGCTAATGTCGTAGAGGGGTATAGGTCAATGAATTATTATTTGTTTCTTGAATAAGAGGGTGCACACAATGATTCCTTACAATAGTTGTTGAGAAACGAACATGCAGGCAAAACTTTAACCAAGATTTTCTAAGTACAAAAGACCGCATGGTTTGGTTGAATTCAGAACAAAAGGTATGAAATTTGGCCAGGGACATAAAATCATTACCCTGAACTCATGTGTTAAGTATCAACACATTCTATACAGTAGTTCATGAGATACAAACTTGCACACAAAAACTTTTCTAAGTACAAAAAGCCGCATAATTTGCTTAAATTCAAAACTAAAGATATAAAACTTGGCCAGGACATTAGATTATAACCCTAAAAACATGGGTGATGTATAAACCCATTTCAATCAGTAGTTTGTGGGATACAAACTTGCACGCAAAAACTTAACCAAGGTTTTTCTAGGTACAAAAGGCCACATAATTTGCTTAAATTTAATAAAAGAGATTTGAAACTTGGCCTGGAACCTTAGATTATTTCCCTAAATCCATGTGTAAAGTATCAACCTTTACCATACAGTAGTTCATATTCAAAACTTAAGATATGAAACTTGAACAGGGACCTTAGATTATTACCCTGAACATATATGTGAAGTATCAACCCATTCCGTACAATAGTTGATGAGATACAAACATGCACGTACAAACTTAAAAAAGTTGTGTCGCCGACAGCAACACAGACACCCGGGTGAGTAGTATAGCTCTCCTTATTCTTCGAATAGTCAAGCTAAAAATCAAAATTTGAAATAAAATCATAAATGCCTATTCTGAAATTCTGAATACTCATTTACTGTTACACTGCAAAGAAACCATTTTTGACTGCAAGTGGATAGAGACATTAAATACATGAAAGAATGGGTAAAAAACATTCCATTCAGTAAACAATGACGGCAACACTTTCAAGACTTAAACTTATAAATAAATCACAATTTATCCTGATGAACTATTTTCCTTTTTACAAATTGATTCCAAAATGGTCAGCATTATAAGATGGAAGCGATTGTCAATGATTTTAAATCACATGTCAACTTAATAAAGTGCCTGAATTAAAGCTTAAAAGATAGACCTAATACATACAGAAATATAATTAACAAGAAGAAAGGTTTAAAAGGATCTGAAATAAACATCCAATATCATCTATCGCAGAGTCAAAGCATGAAAAACAGCATGAATCATAAATAATTATGTTTTAGGTCTTTGCTTTATATATTGAGGAAATAAAAAAAATTAATGCTCATGAGTTTACAACATTCTAGTTAATAGGACCCAGAAAATATAAAGTCTAGTCAAGTTTAGTAAAATCATTGACATTTCATTACACAGCCAATAGATAGATAACCCACATAATGTTACTGGAGTTTGAACCTGTGAAGAGGGGAAAGAATGATTTTATTTTCTGTACTCTAAATACTTGGCCATGGATGCCTCTGCAAGACTGTGGTAAGTTTTTCATGAAGTTTTTCATGAAAAAGAAAGGATTTGCTACGGTATTACATTGAAACCTAAAAATGTAAAGATGAGAAAATTTGCTATTTAAGAGTATATACTTTATGTTATATTGAGATAAAAATGAGTATATATCCATAACAATAAGCTTCTCTTTTCGAGGGTTCAATGCAAGACTATAGTAAGTGCTGCATGACTATGAAGCACTTTCTATAGTCTTGCATTGGTCCCTCGTTTTGTCCACAACACTGATTACATTTGCCTCTTGCCGCCATTTCATAACACATAAACATTGAGGAAAGGATATCGGTTGACTTGACAAGAATTCCACTAAAACACACAATTTGTTACGCTTCAAAACTCGAGCCTCTCATAAATAGTCGACTTTCGGACTGGGAATGGGGTGATGCGAACATTGAATCTGTCTCGCTTTGGGAACGACCTTCATATGACCTTCGACCTTCGTGAGATTTCATTGGACTTTGACCTTCAAATGACCTTTGATTTCTCCAGTTTAAGGAGCCGCCTACTGGGGACTTTCTGTAGTCTATACTAAACTGAAAATATAAAACAACAAATCATTGTTATATAATAATAGTCTAGCTTATTTCTTTACCAAACAAAAGATATATCATAATTGTAAACAAAAGAATTTGCAGAAAAGATTTAAAGTTGTGTTTAGCCTGAAAGAATTTTGTTGGAACCAAGGATATCTTTTGTTCAATGAGAAATTTATGCAATGTGCAATCCCTTCCTTTCCCATAACACTATTTTCAACTAACAAGAAGATTGAAAAAGTGACAAGAAATGGTTGAAATATCTCTAATGACATATTTCATTGACAAAACCAATAAAATCAATGGTCAATTTCTTAGAAAAAAGCCAAAAGACAATAATTGTGAAGAAATTAAAAGGACCCTTTAATTTCTTTAAATGGGTTTACATCACATCAACATTATTTCAGTTATGTAGCGATGCCCGACTCTTAATGATGGAGGAAGACCCCATACTCAACTGCCCATAAGGACTGGTTAAGGCGGGTAGAACCATCGGCGTTCCGTAAGTCAGTCGGGAGACTGCCTCTCATGAAAATCCATATCCCTCTTAGGATTTGAACCCACGCGGAATGGGGGCCATGTGATTTTAAGTTTTGTACTCTAACCACTAGGCCATGGAGGCCCCTAAAAGGACTCATTGGGAACATTCAAAGTAAAGTCAAGTATTCTGTACACCTACCTTTGTGGCACAAACAAAACAGACAGTGACTACTTTGGCGATGGCATTCATAAGATTCTTTGTCTCCTGTATTGCTCCATCCACCTGTCAAATGATAAAGTTAAATGTACATAGAAAAGGTTATGCAACATACTGCACTCAGCCAATATTATCTTGCTGATTTTGAGAAACCTTTGTGACAATAAGATTAATTGCTCCCAATGAGCAATTAATCCTATTGTCACAGTGGTCTCTACTCCGAATGATAAGCTCCAAGTGATAACAAAAATGCATCTGTTTTTTTCTTGTAGTTCATCAAATTTCCATGCGAGAGAATAAGTTAATCTCATTTTAACACGGTATAATTGTTGTAAATCAAAATTATTTTTTTAGCCAATAATATTTAGGTTAGATTCTTTACATTGCTTTAATAATTCAAGAAAACGAAAGCCTGTTCCCACATTTCACCATAGTCCATCCAGCATCAACTATTTTCCGTAACAATTGCTGAATAAGGTGTTTTAAAGAAATCTGCTTTTGATGGCATATACAAATGACAACTGTTGATCAAAAAAACTTTAATGCATAGAAAGTTGATTAAATTAATTCAGATTAAACTTATTTATTTCACATTGATTGTGAAACAAGTTCTTGAAACATGGATTAACCACTCTCGATTCTGCTTCCTGGATACATAACCAGTGAAAGATCGCAAGGTGCATCCTTCTACACACAGGATATGAACCCATGACCCTTGTGTTCCAAGCCGCATTACCCCTTAATCACTGTCCTCCATTAAATAATGAATGAGGTTTTAAGGAACATCAACAGCTAAGATTATTTAGTAAATCTAACATTAAAACATGGGTTGTTTACGTAAACTACTTTACCTTGTTAAAGGTAGCAGACTTCCCAAATGTTGCTGCCTTTAGTGTAGTATGGAGATTTTGACAACAACTTGGAATTCTTTCTACATTATTTAACAGATCTTCTTTCTGAGGGCACATTGGAACCTGAAAGAAAAGTAGGAACAATTATTGTAGATGAAATCAATACTTACTTTGTTTATATTCAAGTTTGATGTCCTTGTTAACACTAACAATGGTGAGCTTATAAAAACATTGAACAGCGGTAGAAAAATGTACATAATTACTAGGGATGGGAACGAATAGTGAAATCACTATTCGAATATTCGACTAGAACTATTCGAATATATTCGAATATTCGATTTTAGAATTCGTTTTGATGTCCGAATGTCTGCATGTCCGAATACTAGTACACTAGTCCTCTGTTCAAACCTTTTGTGTATAGCCTATATCTGTATACATGTACGTGCATGCAATATCAAAGCAGTAATAACCATTATTTCGTTTTTTATCAACAGACAACTTTTCCAGTTTCTTACAGAGTTGGTCCATCAGAAACTTAAATAGTTGTTGATGTTCGGCAGAACGAGTAAAGTAATTCCAGACACGTGATGGAGACATTGTGATGTTTATCGAATAGATGTAGAAATCAGAATGAAAATAAGTTTGACAAATTATTCTGAAGAAAAAAATACTTTCTAACACATTATTTGATTGGTCTTCGTGCATATGCAATCATGATTACGATTGGTTATTGAAAGAGTAATTGTTTAATTTCACGACAAACAAGTTACTTGATTGGTTGACACTGACAATTGTCAATTAGCGTGATTGACTTGTTTTGGATAATAAGGAGCAAGTGCAGATCATTAAGGTGTTAGATTTAGCGGCTTAAAATCAACTATTTTCACACTTAGGAATTAATCGTTTTGCAAACTGTCAAAAGATGTGGTAATTTGTCACAGATGTTTTACTGTGTGACATACGTTGTAAAAACATCGTAACTGCACCTGGTAGCTAGGCACGTTCTTCGATATTTGGGATCGGTTTAGAGGAAGAAAATGAAAATAAAACAACATTATTTTTGAATAGAATTTATGGTAAACATACAGTAATATGGGTTCATTAAAATCGAATATTCGAATACTATTTTGCTATTCGAATATTCGACCCGCTATTCGAATATTCGAATATTCGTTCCCATCCCTAATAATTACAGTTATAGTCTCCTTGGTCACCAACTTTCATGTTTTATATTTGTTATCTAATAATCTCTTACTACAAATTACTGCACATTAACACATTTGTTTCAAAAGTCTATAGAAGACGCTGTGACAAAACAATAAATTGCTACTTAATGAGCCTTGATCACTGTTTGTTCCTTTATTGTAATGATTTAATTTCAATACAATAAAGAGGAAAATAAATCTTCTTTAATGCTATTTTTTGTCTTCTGCTGTTCCTTTAACCGTTTCCCAAACAACAAATTTTCAAATGTCCCAAATTGAAAGGGGTTTGCAGACGACATTTCAAAATGTGATGAAATTGGAAAATAATCTTCTGATAGGGCAGAAAACATTGTGGGAAAAGGAAAAATTGCTCGTTACCACAATGTTTTCTAATGTCGTCTGCAACAAAGTGGTCAAATGTTGTTATTGTTTGGGAAAGGGTTAAGTCTGTACTAGTCATATACTCCCATATGGGGAAATGGAATAATGCTTTCAACTGACAAACACTTTGAGATAGTACTAATAGTATTTCAGCTATAGTATACAGCATACATTGAGAGCTTATATCAAGTTTTCACATACATATACTAATAGTGTTTCAGCTATAGTATACAGCATACATTGAGAGCTTATATCAAGTTTTCACATACATATACTAATAGTGTTTCAGCTATAGTATACAGCATACATTGAGAGCTTATATCAAGTTTTTCACATACATATACTAATAGTATTTCAGCTATAGTATACAGCATACATTGAGAGCTTATATCAAGTTTTCACATACATATACTAATAGTGTTTCAGCTATAGTATACAGCATACATTGAGAGCTTATATCAAGTTTTCACATACATATACTAATAGTGTTACAGCTATAGTATACAGCATACATTGAGAGCTTATATCAAGTTTTCACATACATATACTAATAGTATTTCAGCTATAGTATACAGCATACATTGAGAGCTTATATCAAGTTTTCACATACATATACTAATAGTGTTTCAGCTATAGTATACAGCATACATTGAGAGCTTATATCAAGTTTTCACATACATATACTAATAGTATTTCAGCTATAGTATACAGCATACATTGAGAGCTTATATCAAGTTTTCACATACATATACTAATAGTATTTCAGCTATAGTATACAGCATACATTGAGAGCTTATATCAAGTTTTCACATACATATACTAATAGTATTTCAGCTATAGTATACAGCATACATTTAGAGCTTATATCAAGTTTTCACCTACATATACTAATAGTGTTACAGCTATAGTATACAGCATACATTGAGAGCTTATATCAAGTTTTCACATACATATACTAATAGTGTTTCAGCTATAGTATACAGCATACATTGAGAGCTTATATCAAGTTTTCACATACATATACTAATAGTATTTCAGCTATAGTATACAGCATACATTGAGAGCTTATATCAAGTTTTCACATACATATACTAATAGTGTTTCAGCTATAGTATACAGCATACATTGAGAGGTTATATCAAGTTTTCACATACATGTACTAATAGTATTTCAGCTATAGTATACAGCATACATTGAGAGCTTATATCAAGTTTTCACATACATGTACTAATAGTATTTCAGCTATAGTATACAGCATACATTTAGAGCTTATATCAAGTTTTCACCTACATATACTAATAGTGTTACAGCTATAGTATACAGCATACATTGAGAGCTTATATCAAGTTTTCACATACATATACTAATAGTGTTACAGCTATAGTATACAGCATACATTGAGAGCTTATATCAAGTTTTCACATACATATACTAATAGTGTTTCAGCTATAGTATACAGCATACATTGAGAGCTTATATCAAATTTTCACATACATATACTAATAGTGTTTCAGCTATAGTATACAGCATACATTGAGAGCTTATATCAAGTTTTCACATACATATACTAATAGTGTTTCAGCTATAGTATACAGCATACATTGAGAGCTTATATCAAGTTTTCACATACATATACTAATAGTGTTTCAGCTATAGTATACAGCATACATTGAGAGCTTATATCAAATTTTCACATACATATACTAATAGTGTTTCAGCTATAGTATACAGCATACATTGAGAGCTTATATCAAGTTTTCACATACATATACTAATAGTGTTACAGCTATAGTATACAGCATACATTGAGAGCTTATATCAAGTTTTCACATACATATATTGCGAAGTAGACAAATAAACTCTTAACTGTTCTCTTTTTCTTGTCTTGTTTCTCATGTTTTTTTTTCTATTTTTTTGTTTATTTGTATATGGGTCTTTATTTGTATATGGGTCTTTATTTGTATATGGGTCTTTACATTGTGTCAACATTTTAGTTATGTTGAAATGTCCAACCCTTTTTGGTTTGGGAAGACCCTATACTCAACTTCCAAAACAGACTGGTCAATCCAGGAAGGACTATTGGTACCATTAGTAAATCGGGAGACTACCTCTCATGAAAATCCAAAAGCAGTTAGCGGGATTTGAACCCATGTTAATTTTTTTTCTTCTTTATTATCAATTATCAAAGAGTCATGGGTTTGTTAAACCCTCTACTGAACGCCAAAATTCCGACAGTCCCAAATTGAAAGAGTTTGCAGACAACATTTCTAAATGTGATGAAATTAAAAAATAATATGCCGATAGGGCAGAAAACATTGTGGGAAAAGGAGAAAAGAAATGCTTGTTAAGAGCAATTTCTCCTTTAACCACAAAGTTTTCCAGAGTCGTCTGCAACAATCTGGTCAAAAGTCCATACTGTTTGGTAATGGGTTAATCATAAGTCTTGACTTACTCTGTTAGCAAAGTCCCTTACAGTCCGATACAGCTTCTTTCCCTCCTCAGCAAAATATTCTGCTTGTACAAACAGATCTTGTGTTGTTTTCAAGGGACCTTCTCCTCGAGTAAACAAATACATGGAAAATGCCATACTGAAAAATAAGTGAGAATGAACAAACATATGAAAATTTTGAAAGCTTTTTGCTTATTTAATATCACTGTCATGGCTGTGTCCTTTGGCAAGACACCTAGCCTTGTACTGGTGTATCCAAGGAAAGCTGTTATTAAACTGACAATTTGTTGACACAACCTTTAAAAAGAAAACCTTAACCCTTATAGTGCTGGATAATTTTCTAAAAATATATTCTCGTGTCATCTGCTTTCCAAAACCTTAGATATCTGCTCAATTTTGATTAGGAAAGATACTCAGAGTAGCAAACAGGTTAGTTCCCAGGTCAGCCGCCAATTTACTTGGCGGCTGGCCTGGATCTAACCTGTTTGCATAAGCATAAAGTCGGTTCCAGCACTATAAGGGTTAATAGAGAAATTGATCAGCTCACCTAGACATATTTTTTGCTCGTTTTACAATATCATTATCAGGTTCCTCCCACTTGTCTGTCTCTGCGTCCATTTCTGATGTTATCAACTTCATCTCTAAACCTAGCTTTGCTATCTTCGCTTGCTCCTAGTTAAAGGAAAATAAATCATTCTGAATAACAATTAACTTAACCCTTCACGGCAATACATGTTCAAGAAGACTTGAGTATGGCAGACAATTTTGAAAGACTTTGGCAAACTATAATGAGCATGTTGTCTTTTGTAACCTACATGTACATGTAAATCTATTCAACAAAACTTCACTTTAAACCAATAGTCCTGTTTTGTTCTTGTCTGCTTCAAATCATTGTGGGCAAGAGACGATTAACTATTCCTTCTTAATCTATATTCTACCAGAGAAAAGAAATCTTTAGTCTCATTTCAATTTCAAATCAAATGGTTTACACTGTAATATGTATTTTTAAGTACAGCAGCAAAACAATAGCAACAACACATCAAAGCTCAATTAGTGAGAGATTATAGTTTTTATAGGTTTTATTTTAATACAGGCTCCTAATTGTTTAATTAATCCGCAAAATACATAAAGAGCTTTACCTCAGCATCAAGCTTGGCTGGTCTCATTATTTTGGAAGTTGTTCCGTGCTTCTGAAAATGACAACATGTAATCACTTAGCACTTTAAACATGAGACAAATAGACACAATAACACATCGTTTTGTGGTGGCTCATCAGTTATGGTTATTTAGCATTGGATACCGTTTGACCTAAAATACATCACTAATAAACAGGAGGCAAATCCCCCAAGGGTTTTCAAGTATATGTAAAAAACTTTTTTGTTTAATGATAACTCATTTTTCGTAAAAATCCTAGCTTGTTGTTACTCAGGAGACATCTCTTAAGGATTTAATTCAAAAAGGCAAAAATTCAACAAAGGGTTGCAGAGGTTTCATTCAGAGCCAGGGGCCTCGGATTTCCCCGGCTTCTTTGACCAGAAACCCGGCTACTTTGCTCAGTTTTATGATCAGTCTACTGATGAGGTCCCCCAAAGCCCCCAATTACTTTTGCAAATCACCGTCCTACTACAAATATCAATGAAACCCCTAGGGTTGGTGAATCATAATCACAACTGTCATGGAAAATACCATGATTGGTCCATAAGTCTTCATATTATAATGTATAAATCTTCACAAATGATGTATCATTGCCAAATATCAATTTCATGGTATAAATGGTATTTGCTATGAAACAAGGAAACACGCATATCAATAAGATTAAAGAAGAAGTTGCTATTCAATAGCAACTTCCTGTTTTATTTACAATATTTGCAACCCAATGATTAAAAGAAAAAAAAAAGTTTTTTGTACAAAATGCTTTAATATATATAATATTTCTACCAATTTCTGGGGACAAATGGTTAAAGTGCTGTAAATGGAAAATAACAGAAACATAGCTACAGAATGGCCTAAATAGGTTAACAAATTCTTGACTGATCAGAATTTAAAGTAACAGCAAAAAATAAATACTGTATAACATAAAAAAAGTCTTCGTAATAATGGGCAAATATCATTGTGATAAATGTATAAATTACTCATTAGAAGCAGTTTACAATCTTGTCACAGTATTCTCTAAAGATTTTCATATCAGTTAATGTGAGCTTTTATGAAGTAAGTGAGTTTACCAAACCTCATAGTGAAAGTCTCAGAAAACACAACTTGATTAGTTAACCCTTTACCAAACAACAAATTTTTGACTGTCCCAAATTGAAAGAGTTTGCAGACGACATTTCAAAATGTGATGAAATTGAACATCATTCTTCAGAAAGAGCAGAAAACCTTTTGGGAAAAGGAAAAGTTACGAGCAATTTCTCCTTTTCCTACAATGTTTTCTAAAGTCGTCTGCAACAAAGTCCTCAAATGTTGTTATTGTTTGGGAAAGGGTTAAATATCATCATTTTGTCACAATTTTCAACACCAGAATATGAGCACAGAAAATATATCAACATTTAACACAGAATGAGTTGTGCATAGGTTGATAGGCTAAGAGTGATATTAGAATAAATAAATACATACATAACAAATCAGTCCATTGAAACATATGGATTTGGAGACATATACAAAATTAATGACAAGAAATAATGACAAGTTCATAATGAAATTGACTAGCAAACAGTATGGAAATGGGATTTTATTTAATCTTGTACCTTTTATATCATGATAAATTCGAATCCTGGTCCATTTTGTCAGGAAAATCAAGCATTTATTGCACATCATGAGCACAAGTATTGTCTTGATATTGAAATCAAGAGATACTCCATGTTACAAGCAATTCCTTTAGGTACAGTAACTGATTACATCTTAAATTGATTACATCTTGAATTGATTACATCTTAAATTGATTACCTTTTAAGATACAAAATGTTTAGAAGAACATATAAAATGTGACACAGCCTGTAGAAAGCAATTTCTCCTTACACTAATGTAGCATTTCAAGTTGTCTGCAGCAGAAAAAAAATAGATTCTCTTTATAATATTGGGAAGAAATCATCATTGACAAGCATGACTTAACACTTGATCCTTCTATCACATTAGGTTCCTAACAACGTCTACAAAAGATCGGCCAAAGTAAAGGATTACGGAGTAAGGAGCTACAAAAAGCTTTAAGATCATATCCAAACCTAACTTCTTATAAATTTGAGACAAGTAATTGAGGCTTTTTGCTACTTATAACATAAAGGGTTGTGACAAACATTTTTACCATAACTGTATGTACATCATTGCTACAATGAACAAGGGTGAAGAGGACAAAATGAAATAAAGACAGATAAGTTTCACTATTCACTATAAAATACTGACAAGTAAAAAGTGGACAGATATCAAATACTGAATCATCTTGCAATTCTTTCACAATACTTATAAAACATCTGATACAAATCGAAATCTCCCATCTGAGTTCTAGAGACCTTATTAGAAAAAATCCACAGGAGTGGTTGACAGAGATAGATCAAACTAAAGCTTTTGATGAGACTGATGATTAACTCAACACAACAAAGCTTTGAAATTGCAAAAACCACAAAATACATTGTCAGAGGGTTAAATACATGACAATAGTAAGTGCTTCACCATTGTGAAGGACTTACTATAGCCTTGCATTGAACCTTCATATACAAGTAAAACCATCTTGCTAATTTGCTTAATTTGGTATGGTATCATCAAAGACATTTTTTAAAACATTTTATTACGTGCAATATTCTACACTGAGCTTTCATGGTAAGACTATGACAAAAACGTTCACATAAGTGAATGGTTTTCTATTGTCTTGTAGTGAATCCTTAATTTTTTTATGTCAAAGGATTGCAAGATTCACAGTATTTCACATTGAAAAATAGATACACAATTACTTACAGCCTGAATGGGTTGTGATGCCTTGAAAGTGGGAAGGATTAAAGAGTTTAAAATGTTATCTTTTTAAATCTTGACACCTTGCTTTTTAACAAGACCATATTTTTCATACACCTTTTCCAACCATGATTAAAAAAAAGTGATTTGCAGAAGATATGAAAACAATTATTGGCTGGTAAAGGGTTTAATTGTAATGTCTTGCTGCAAGCTACATTTGACTTTTTATTCCCTAACAGCCCTAACAGCAAATGACAAGTGAAAGCATTGTGGCAAAGGGAAAATATTTCTCTTGAGTAAATTATTTTTTTCATTAAAAGAGTTTCATGGTAAATTAATCAAATGTGTGGTCTTGATTTGGTTTTTTATTTTTAACATTGGTACTTTCTTTAGTAGTAACCATTAAATTTTATGAAGCAGAAAATGTTACACAAACTACAATGTAATGAATATATGTGATACAATAAGATATTTAGTGTTTTGAAATAATTTATATAATCAGATTTTTTACATATAAATGTTAAAACATTCATATTTACCATCTAGAGACACTATTAATAAGTCTAAGATGAAAATATTTCATTTAAAGAGAGGTATGAAGAAGCACAACAATCTTATATAGGCACTTATTACAAGATATTGCAAGTTCAAAAGCCTATTCCAGCAATAAAACATTTAAATGGCTGACTTCATAATCCTAACATGTAAATAATTTGTTTTTGTGATATTCTACAAAAACCCTATTACCAAATGATGGAAGTGCTCTGACTCTTCATGAGAAGCAATTTGTCATTTATCCCTGTAGCTTCCAGGAATGGCAATGTGAAACAATATGGAGTGTGAGGTCAATAAATGAAATCAATTAGAGCATAAAACTTACCCCAGGCCTTGGCAGAGATAGATACACAAGTCTGTCAGTCTTTCCCTGACAGAAATCATTCACCTCCTTGACTAGTATGGACAGATCATTTATCTGAGATTCCCAAGCATCGGCAAACAGGTCCAGATTCTCCTTCGCTATCTTACTACCGGGGTATTGGGCAAGCGTTCTTGCAGCATGTAATATCTGTGAATGAATGAATAGTGTTTTAAGGTGTATTGACAGCTATCGTCATTAGTGCATTATGATTATGTGGATAAACATATGTGTAATATCTGTGAATATACAGAGGTCACTCTCAAAATTTAAATGTACAATGAGTGATAAAAATACTTTATATGGTCCAATTTGAAAATCAGATCAGACAACAAAGCTGCATGAACAAATCCATTTCCTTCATATTATTGGAAAGCAACCATTTTGATAAAAGGATAAATTGCTCATGAGCAGCAATTATCCTTTTGTGACAGTAGTTTCTAAAAACAACTGGAGCTGATGTGCTAAAGTGAGGTAAAACAAAGTTAAATGAAATTTTAAATTATTCCTCTGAAACTCATCTTAAAATACTCATCTTAAAAAATGCACTGATGAAAACTTATTCTTTAATAATACATGCAATTGTATGAGTTAATGCAGCAAAGAAAATTTAAAAAACAAATGACCAAATTGCATTTGAGACCAATTTGCCTTTGTTTTGATGGTCCATTAGATCACAACATTTTTAAATACCACATCTGATACATTATATCAATGTCAACAATGCATTCAAATTGACATTGATGTAAGATTAGTGAAATAATTAACATGGGTCAAAATGGGAGGAATATCCCTAAAATAACTTTTTTAACATCATCTATATCCTTTATCATGAGTAGTCAGGGAGTCAAATCTGAAGAAATATAAAGTAGGTGACAGTGGTGCAGTGATAGAGCGTCGGCCTCTTGTACCGAGGGTCCCGGGTTCAAATCCCCGTTAGGCGAGGTGAAAATTGGAAGGACTAACCCGCACATCAGTGCGAGTACTGGTGTAGTATTCAGGAAGCAGTCAATGAGAGTGAATTAAATAATCCTCTGTCACAATCGATGTAAAATAAATAAGTTTAAAATAAATCTGAAGAGCACCCACATCATATGATATACCGGTACCGAAATGTGATTAAAACACCATATAGAGGGCTCAGCACCACACTTTAGTTAGTCCTTCACAAACATGAAGCACTAACTATAGTCTGCACCGAGCCCTCAATGTGCAAAGGTCTACAATAAACCCAGTTCTGTAAATCTATGGACGGATAGACTGGTAGTTACAGATTCACATTGAGGGTTCAGTGCAAGACTATAGTAAGTGCTTCATGTTTATGTCTATAGTTTTGAGCTGAACCCTTGACATACCAATGGATATAGACCTATGGACGGATACAGATTAACATACCAATGGTCCCATGGACTTCAGCATCATCTCATTATGTTCTGCTGTAATTATCAGTGGGTCTGTTGTGGCTATGTGACGGAATAATTTACACACCTAGTGGATATAAATGTATAACATTGTATTCATCTTAATAATACTCGTAAACAGGTCATTAACAATTTACTTACTTGTGTTAGACAATATGTTACAAAAAAACTAGTTTGTTTTCTTACCTACCATGTGTCAAGTAATGTCTTTGGTTAAAATCAGAAGGAGTTGTTTTTTGCACTACTAAGATTGCCTCATATGTGTTCACGAATGAGAAGGAAAAACATTTGAAGAAATAAAAAACTTCTTGTTATGAATACACAACCTTATAGTTTTGAATAGTTACACTCAGTCCCTCAATACACATGCTATGAATAGTACAAATTAAAAGCAAGATGTGACAATAACAACAAGAGGACCCTGAAGGTCCTGGATCGCTCACCTGACACTTGTAAAGTGTTGGTTACAACAATGTTACACATGAGTAATGGATAAGATTTGTCTAAATTTGACAGTGATCTACTTTTGACCCCAAGTTACTCATAAACTGACTTGGTTGAGATATAACAAGTTGATCATTTTGAGCAAGTTTGATCAAATTGGGCTGAAAATGTAGCTTTCAGAGTGTAAACGGGTGTTTTCTAAGATTTGACTTTGTGAACTACTTTTTGATTCCATTCCACCCATAATCAAAGTTAATCAAGATATTATCAAGGTTAACATTTTGAGCAAATTTGATCAGCACTCTGGATGTCTTAAAAAATTAAGCTGTAGACCTCTTCGATATACATTGTACAAACAGTGTTGCCTTTAGAATGTAAACAAGATTTATCAAACTTACGCAAATATTCTAAGAAACTTTGAAGGGTAAGAGAAAGCGAGTTCCAGACAGATTGGGTCGAAATTTTTACCATAATATTGTAAACAATAGTAATTTATGATGTGACATAGTGACCATTTTTCTAAACCCATCCCATCTTCTATGATCTAATTCGACCCACATATCATCAAGAAAACAAAATATACCATTTTAAAGCAGAACTGACCTACTTTTTGACTCCACCTAACCATGATCGAAGTTGATCAATATATCATCGAGGTAAACATCCTGACATGTGGCTTCTAATGTGTAAACCAGATTTTCAAAGAGTGGACCTAGTGAACTTTTTTACCCTACCCCACCAATGATCAAATTCGGTCAAGATATCATCAAGGTAATATTTCTCTAGTTACCTACTATTTGACCCCACACCACACATGATCGAACTCTATTAAAATATCATCAAGGTTATCATTCTAAGCAAGTTTGATCAAGATTGGGTCGAAAATGTGGCTTCTAGAGTGTGAACAAGATTTTCTAAGATTTGACCTAGTGACCTACTTTTCACCCCAGCCCACCCATGATCACACTCAATCGAGATATCGTCATGGTTATCATCCTGAGTAAGTTTGATAAAGAATGGGCCTTAAATGTGGCTCCCAGAGTGTAAACAAGATTTTTCTAAGATTTGACCTAGAGACCTACTTTTTGACCCCACACTACCCATGATCGAACTTAATCAAGATACCATCAAGGTTAATAGTCTGAGCAAGTTTTATCAAAATTGGGCAGAAGATGTGACTTCTAGAGTGTAAACAAGATTTTTCAAAGATATGACCTAGTGACCTACTTTTTGACCCCGCACCACCCATGATCAAACTCTATCGAGATAGAGATATCATCAAGGTTAACATTCTGAGCAAGTTCTATCAAGATTGGGCAGAATATGTGGCTTCTAGAATGTAAACAAGATATTTTTAAGATTTGACCTAGTGACCTACTTTTTGACCCCACACTACCCATGTTCGAACTTGATCAAGATACCATCAAGGTTAACAGTCTGAGCAAGTTTTATCAAGATTGGTCAGAAAATGTGACTTCTAGAGTGTAAACAAGATTTTTCAAAGATTTGTGTGCAGAAAATGTGGCTTCTAGACTGTAAACAAGGTTTTTCAAAGATTTGACCTAGTGACCTACTTTTTGACCCCACACTACCCATGTTCAAACTCGATCAAGATACCATCAAGGTTAACAGTCTGAGCAAGTTTTATCAAGATTGGTCAGAAAATGTGACTTCTAGAGTGTAAACAAGATTTTTCAAAGATTTGACCTAGTGACCTACTTTTTGACCCCGCACCAACCATGATCAAACTCTATTGAGATATCATCAAGGTTATTATCCTGAGCAAGTTTGATCAAGATTAGGCAGAAAATGTGGCTTCTAGAGAGTAAACAAGATTTTACTAAGATTTGACCTAGTGACCTACTTTTTGATTCCACTCCACCCATGATCGAACTCGATCGAGCTATCATCAAGGTAAACATCCTGAGCAAGTATCAGGAAGAATGGGCCAAAAATGTGGCTTCTAGAGTGTAAACGCTGAAATTGTTGACGACGCACGCACGCATGCACACACGCACGCACGACAGACGACGGACATTCAAGTATCCTAAAAGCTCACCCTGAGCAGAGCTCAGGTGAGCTAACAATAACTAAATAGTATAGAAAATAAAATGGTCTAGGGATATCACTCTGGCCTATAAAACGCCCTACTTCATAAGAATTTCTTTATCAACATTCATTTTCCTTAAAGTCAAAACATCCATTTAGTTTTTTTATTCCCAATTATGCAATTTAATTCGCAATTCTTCCCAAATTAACAGGTTTACCCTTATAGTGCTGGAACCGACTTCATGCTTATGCAAACAGGATAGAACCAGATTAGCCGCCAATTTAATGGGTGGCTGGCCTGTGATCTAACTTGTTTGCTACTCTAAATACCTGTCCTCAAAATTGAGCAGATATTTAAGGTTTTGGATAGCATACGACACAAAAATATACTTTTGGAAAATTACCCAGCATTCTCAATGTTAAGGCCTCTTACCAATTGGAAGAAAAAGATACTTTATGATATACTCCGGTTATACCCACCTCCTCCAATTGTTCAATATGTTCCTCAAACTTGACAGAGAGTTCGTCCACAGATCCTACTTCTCCTGCCATTCCAGCCAGACGTAGGTTTTTCAGTAACAGGTGATCTTCGTTATTCTTAAACAAGTCTGATGCCTGCTCCATAGCCCCTTCTTGAAGCTATTAGAATGAATGAATAGTGTTTTAACCCTTTACCAAATAATAACGACATTTGACCACTTTGTTGCAGACTACTCTGGAAAACATTGTTGGAAAAAGAGAAATTGCTCTACTCTCGTAACGAGCAATTTCCCCTTTTCACACAATTCTTTATGCCCTATCAGAAGATTATTTATAAATGTTATCACATTCTGTAAGGTCCTCTGCAAATTTGGATCCATAGAAAATATGGTGTTTGGGAAAGGGTTCAGGCACATTGACAGCTAACGTCATTTAGTGTGCATTATGTTAAAAATATTGAATTATTCACAGGCTTAAAATGTATTTGATTTAAGCAAAATGAATAAGAATTTGTTATGAATGAATTGAAGCTGTTAGAAAAAAGAAAATTGGGCAAAACTAGTGTAAGGTTTACTTATCTGTTGTTTATATGGGATTATCATCACATATCATGTTCTGTACTTTAACAACTAGGCGACAGAGGCCGGTTGTGTAAGGTTTCAATCCTTTTTCATGATAGAGATGACTAAAAGACCTTATTTAGCAATAAAATTTTGAGAATATTGCAATAAAAGAGAAACTGCTCATTAAAAAAAAAGAAAATATGAAAATAGAAACCTTAGATGAACTTGATTTTAAATACTTTAGCAAGTACATGTATAATTTCAACATCTGAGCCTCAAAATAATCATTTTCTTTATATCTTCTTGTCCTTGTATGCAATGAATGAATGAATTGGGTTTTAAGGCAAAACTTGTTAATAAGTAGTACTTTATACAGTGAATCATTGTCATTGGCAATACTGTTTAGATAAAACCACCTCAAATCTACCTGTTTTCTAAGAGTTTTAGCTACATCCAGTGTTTTTAATATTGCTGTTTCCAATTCCTGACCAGATGTTATGTCTTTCTGTCTCTGAAAATAAATTCAACAGACTTGAAAGAAGTACCATTAAAAGCATGCAAATAATCATTAGCATTTTATCAATGACTGCCTTTAGAAAAAGCATTAACAAAAGCCGATGATCCTTTCTGTTAAGATAATTATACTTCCTGAAATAAAAATATTTGATTGGTTTAAATTAAAAGCATTAGCAAATGACACTAATTTTTGACAATACAACTTACATAGAATGAAAATAAACCAACCTGTAAAAAGTCAAAAAGTACAGGCATGTCAAAATTAAAATCCACTACTCTAGTTTTGTACAGGAATGTAGAATTGATTGGTCATTTCCCTGCATAAAAGTAGACCTGTTTATTTCATAAACAGGGGCAAACTTTGCCTGAAATCAAAACCAGTGTCATGAGACTTGGTCAGTACAAATATGTGAAGTTTCAAGTATGCCTTTTGGAAGTCATTGAGGTACCCCAGTTGAGTAGTATAGCTCTCCTTATTCTTCAAATAATTGAACTAGAAGGGCTTAACTTGTTACTCCTTATAGATTAACATGAGAGCTCTAATTGACAGGATAAGTAGACAGGATCATAAAATAGGATATAAAGACTGACATGAAAACAAATAGAAGCTTGATGCAGCAAATATTTCCTCCTTAAAAATGTATTTTCAGTTGTACATTTAAATAGATAATAATTAACCCTTATAGTGCTGGAACTTACTTTATGCTTATGCAAACAGGTTAGATCCAGGCCAGCCACCAAGTAAATTGGCTGCTGGCCTTTGACCTAACCTGTTTGCTACTCTGAGTATCTTTCCTCATTAAAATTAAGCAGATATTTAAGGGTTTGGAAAGATGACAACACAAAAATCTATTTTCAGAAATATCCCAGAATTCAAATGGTTAAGTTATTACCAGTAAGGATCCTGTTTTAATGAGGACATAAACAGCTTGCTGCAGATTATCTGTTATCTCTACAATTTTCTCCCGATGATCGTGTGACGTGTAGGCCGAGTCTGTAAACTCCTGTGTGGTCTCTACAACAATGTCTAAGGCACTCCTTAGTTTGTCAGCAAAATATTGGTTTATGTGTGTCACTCTGACCATCTCAACCTGATCCTGTAAACATACACGGAAAAACACAACTTAAAGGTATTACATCATATCGATTCACTTTGAGGCACCTTAACTGAAGGCTTTAGAAATCACTGTCACAAAAGGATAAAACATTTGTGACTAAAGGATGCATTATTTGTGATAAGAAATTTCATATCAAAAGCAATTTCTCTGTATCAAAGAGATTTCTTCTCAATATCGCAAAAACAGTTTTTCTCACTTTGTAGTTATAATCACCATTTTCTTCAATTGGAAACAATTGACAAGTCCCATATTAAGGGTTCAATGCAAGACTATAGTAAGTCCTTCACGTTTGTGAAGCACTAACTATAGTATTGCACTCCACCCTTAATATGAGGAATGGAAATATGAACTTTGGATTATATTTTGAAGTGTTATAAGAAACCAAACTTTACTCATGATGTGCCATTTATACTCTTGTATTTATGAATTCTTTCTCTTATACTGATAACTTTGCAGTAAATTACAAAGTTTCTCATCATATTGGTTGGTTTCATCTTTAACTTATTTGTTAAATAAGCAGTTTCTGATAGGTATATTTTGGCATTTTAATGATAAGGTGTAACAGATTACATAATATAAAAATTTGGGTTAAACATATTGTTTAAGCATTCATTTGCGGCAAGCAGGTTTATTAAGTAAAACAAAATTTGTAACTGAAAGGCAACATTCACACACAATGACTAAAAGAGTTTTACTCTAGGTTCAATTAAAAAGAAACACTATAATTCCGTCCTAATTAAACATTAAACAATGAGAGAAAAGTAATAAAAGGGTTATTTGCTTTGCTATAATCTAGACTAAATAACCAAATCAATATACAAAGAAAAAAAAAGTTCAAAATGAAATAGACGCTCAAACAAACTCACCTCAAAATCTTTCAGGACACGATTTGCAGTTGGACTACTATTCATGCCTACAGGGAGGTCTATCCCATTGTTTATATTGGTCGGTGATTCTGTTCCCGAGGCTGTAGGCCTGTGTTGGTATGACGTATCAGCCACAACATTATGGATCAAACTCAGTGCTTTCCTCATCTGGATAAATAGGCCATGTCTGTTCTGTCTGGCGGAGTGACACTCAGGATGGCGTAGACAAGTCTGGAAATGAATGAAATGGGGTTATTTTCTAAAAAAATTTTTTTATGACATCTGCTCTCCAAAACCTTCACTATCTGCTTTATTTTGTTGAGGAAAGATACTCAGAGCAGCAAACAGGTTAGATCACAGGCCATTCGCCAATTTACTTGGTGGCTGGCCTGGATCTAACCTGTTTGCATAAGCATGAGTTTGTTCTAGCACTATAAGGGTTTAAGGTGCATCAACAGCTTAGGTCATTAAGCGTGGGACAAGTATGTGAAACAAACTAAATAACAATAATCAGTAATACTTCCATTGTATGACACTGCTGAAAAGGAGGAATATGGAAATACGAAAACAATATGGCAAAAAAAAAATTGTCATTTCAACCAATGCCTCCATTTGCCATCCCTTTTATCAAATAATTTGTATATTAAAAAAAAAATACATTTCAAAACATTTAATTTCCTCTGAAAAAGTCATATACTTCATTACGGTAAATTTGATAGAATATGTGATATCTTTTATCCCTTCACCACATGCCAAATTCTCGACTGTCCCAAATTGAAAGATTTGAATTTTAGCAGACAACATTTCAAAATGTGATGAATTTGAAAAATCATCTCCTGATAGGCCAGAAAATATTGTGAGAATAGGATAAATTGCTCATTAAGAGCAATTTCTTTTTTTCCCACAATGTTTTCTAAAGTAGTCTGCAACTAACTGGTCAAATATCCTTATTGTTTGGTAATGGGTTAAGAGAGATTATATACCTGAAATCACTTACCTTACAGGAGGGGAGTAACATCATGGTGGATTTCTCTAGAACAGCTCTAGCTGACGCCATTTGGGCTCTATGTTTATCACTCTTAAGGTCCTGAAAAATCAGAGGAAAAAACAAAGCACAAGTTTTATATGGGTACAATATCATACAGTGTAAGCCTTAAACCCTTATACCATATTACCTTATCTAAATGCATCTGCTGCAGAAGTATGCAGAAACAACTGTAACAATTAGATAAGTTGTCCAAAAAGAGCAGTCTATGGTTGTGTCATGATGGTTTTACAAAATACCATGTTATGGTGAGCAATTGATTTATGTGTCACAATGGTTTTTAACTAGTATTATTAAGAACATGATTTGCTTCTTTTTTTCTTGCTTTCTGCTAATGCTTTAAACTTGGATCAGTCACAAATACTCTCATACAGGGAATGGGTTAAAAAAAAAAAACCAGAAAGACACAAAAAAGAAAGAATAGCCCAGTTCCTCTCGAAAAGGAAAATACCTGATTTACCCATTCTCCAAACTGAAAATTTGCAATAATTTGTTTTTCTGTGATAAAGGGTAAAATCTATTGTGATCAAATGATAAATTGCAAATCTGCTGTAAAGGTGTGCCTCTATTAAACCTTTCTATAAGCCCATCAACAGCAGATAACTCAATCATCATAAAAGAAGAAAACACTCAAGCCAAGCAATTTTTCATTTTGCCATAATGGTTCTTTCAAAAATTCTGCTAAATGACCTTTATTTCCATACCAAATATTTGTAGACATACTACGATTTGGACACAATACAAAACTCTATAGGTGTATGATAGTTTAGATATTTTAGGGACTACTTACATTTTGTCTATCGCCAGTAAGATGAGCTATCTCCACCATGTTGTTGCCAAACTTACTGAAGGCTTTAACAAAGTCTGTGAAAGTGTCCACACCCTCTAACTCTGTAAGGCTGGTGTATACCTGAAACATCAAACACATGATATGACATGTTATAGGAGAACTGTATTCTTCCACTATTACATGTTATTTCTAGAAGAGGAAATATATACTTGACACATGCTGGATGGATGCAATGAGGATAATGTTACAAGTTGCAAGTTAGAATAGGGGCTATTGTATAAAAGTATGTTAGACCTTTTAAAACATTTACAGGAAACTATGGAGTACTTACTCACATGGTTTGTTGATCATTTAAACCTGCAGGAACTTGAACATGAAATGATAACTTTGGGTGCAGTACCTTGAAGAATCAGTCATAATGAGGTTTCAACTACAGTAAGATCTTCACCTGTGTGAAACACTTATTATGGTATTGCATCAAACCCTCAATACGTTTTTAACTACAGGTACAGGTACCTGTCTCACAAGGGAAAGCAGGGAAGTAATGTTGAAAGACATCAATCAAACCTTAGTCTGGCATGTGAATCTTTTCTATCCAATCTTGTAAACTTAGACTTCCATTCATTAACCTTTGTGAGATGGGGTTATGTTTATAAAAGTTTCTTGCTTATTGTAACAAGAATACATTGTGAGTAGTTTATAGGTGAAAGATAAATAACACTGTAATTATTGATGCACAAGTTGTTTCCCTTGTGGTATCTTTCTTTGCAGAAATACGTAATCCTTACAATAGTATTACAGATGAAAAAAGGAAAGGTTCTATTAATTAGGAGAAACACTAATGATTATCATTCTATTCCTCTGGTACAAACTTTTAAACAAACTCTCAGAGGAAAACTGTTTTATTATCCAGACTTTGAAAGTTCAAGTGGAATGGGACAAAAAGTTGGATAAACAAATGATGTTATCCAATGTTCACTATCATATTTTACAAGTTATACTTTGAGAGCAATCCATTCTAGGACTCTGTAATATCTAACTTTGAAGAATCTGCATCAGAAAACTTGGAATCCTTTTGCTACAATAGTTTTTACCAAATATCATAAGAAACTGTTCTGTTTTTCATGCTTTTTTGTTGCATGTTGCTGCTTTCAATTTATATCTGTCACAGAGTCCCATTTTTGGGAAAGGGTTATCAAAAACAAAGATTACCAGAAATGTGACAGCAAATATTTAGCTGGACAGACAGATGGACTGATATGTAAATGATCTCTAAGTCTAGGCACTGGATAACAATAAACAACAACTTACCTTATCCTTGGACACTAGAAGCTGTTTAACAATCACTTTATCTGCTATCAACAACACTTTGGTGATTGCAGACAAGAGTTTTCTGGCGGCCCGCACCATTTGGTTCTTGTCTGTAAACATACCTCCACTACTCTCAGGGGATCCAGTGTTTAACATTGTCAACTTTTGTATTGCACTCCCTGGAATTAGATGGGGACAAACAACATAACATGGCAATGCCTAAAAGACAACATGACAATGCGTCAAAGATAACATGACACAGAGATCAAAGTTGTTTGTAATGAGATAAGGGTTAATTCAAACCAGAAGACTAATTCAAGTTAATTCAGTTAAACTACTATAATTGATTAACTGTTTTACTGTTTAGAGAAATCCTTTTGATGTACAGAAGCAAGCACTTTGAAAACGAAATTTTAAAGAAAATTAACTTAGAAGTACTTTGAATTCCCTTTTACAGAGGAATTGAGACTGTAACCCGACTGTAATAGTTCATACTTATTATTGAAAAGTTCCTTAAGCTATTTCATTATTATCTGGTGTTGCTTTCTATTTCAACCAGCAAGAAAGAGAGGGAATGTGTCAAACACATAAGGTTTGAGTTTTGGAGATATTGTTGCACTGTTGATGCATGTCAACTTTGACTTTATCAGAAAAACTTTCATTCATCAATTGAATGTGGGGTATCAAATAAAACTTTTAATTAAACTAAAAGAAATGTTCTTTACAGAATATGCATGTACATGATCAACATGTAGGTACCAGCATGTCTGGCTTCCAAACATGTTTCATACACATCTATACAGAGATCTGGATGTTTTAGTTCTTTAACTTCTAGGGCATGTAGGTGCACCAAGACTGTGTTAAAGGGTAATATGTCAACAAGCATTAACTGATCACCCTGCCTGCCTTCCATTGAGGTCTCACACATATGTATATGGAGTTTATGATGTTTCAATACTCTAATAGACCATGGAGGTCCACCCAGAAATTGTTAATTGGTAATAAGTCAACAAGCATCAACCTACCAGCCTGTCTCACTTCCATACAAGTCTCACACATATCTAGACTGTACAGAGTTCAGAGTGTTTCAATACTCTAATAGACCATGGAGGTCCACCCAGAAATTGTTAATTGGTAATAAGTCAACAAGCATCAACCTACCAGCCTGTCTGACTTCCATACATGTCTCACACATATCTAGACTGTACAGAGTTCAGAGTATTTCAATACTCTAATTGACCATGGAGGTCCACCCAGTAATTGTTAATTGGTAATAAGTCAACAAGCATCAACCTACCAGCCTGTCTCACTTCCATACAAGTCTCACATATATCTAGACTGTACAGAGTTCAGAGTGTTTCAATACTCTAATTGACCATGGAGGTCCACCCAGAAATTGTTAATTGGTAATAAGTCAACAAGCATCAACCTACCAGCCTGTCTGACTTCCATACATGTCTCACACATATCTAGACTGTACAGAGTTCAGAGTGTTTCAATACTCTAATTGACAATGGAGGCCCAGACTTTGTTAAAGGGTAATAAATCATTATGCACCAACCTACCAGCGTGTGGCTTCAATACAGGTCTAACACATATCTAGACTGTACAGAGTTCAGAGTGTTTCAATACTCTAATTGACAATGGAGGCCCAGACTTTGTTAAAGGGTAATAAATCATTATGCACCAACCTACCAGTGTGTGGCTTCAATACAGGTCTCAAAAGTATCAATGTGGAGTCCTGGATGTTTCAATACTCTAATTGGCTATGTAGGCTCACCAAAACTTAGTTGAATGACAATAAGTCAACACATCAACTTACCAGCCTGCCTGGCTTCCATACATGTCTCACACATATCAATGCGTAGTTCAGGATGTTCCTCTCCAATAGACTGTCCGACCTGGACAAACCTCTCCACCGCCAGATATACAGCCTCCCCAACCCTGGCCAACGCTCGGGCATTTTTCTCCGTGATTCTCGTCTTCTCTTTGTGGTTGACTAGAGTGGTGATCTGTAAGTATAGTACATCATGGATGATAATCATCACTTAAAAGTCTTTGTACGCATAAAGGGTGAAAGTTGAAGAATTTCAAAACCTGAAATCAGTAGTTCTTTATCATGAAAAGGCGTGTTTGCTGTAGCATTATTTAGGGACAAAAAGTCTCAAAAACCTGAAACTCAGGAATAATCCGGAACACTTTCACCCATGTGTATGTATTACTTTGAATGTACCCAGGCTATTGAAATGCAGACAAGCAGCCAAACCCATCTGGGAATAAGCAACTGGTTAGAATCAAAACAAAATCAAAGCGCTGATAGCGCTGAAGGACTTGGGTGCGTTTAAAGCAAGATGATTGATGATACATTTGAAAATTTCTTTGGGCAACATCTCGAGGAAAACAGCTGCTCCTTTTACCACCATTACTATAATTATTATATCTGTGAACAGAGACTGAATGATAGTCTTTTTTTTCGAACATCTGGATATTTTACGATTTCCCATGAGGCAACAGTTATAATAATATAGAGCAAATCAAAGCGAGTAAATCTGGACTTCATCCTTAGTTTCAAGAAGGTATTAGTCCACACAGTGAAGGCGGATGTTTAATGAGTAATTGGGGTCAGACCGCTGTTTGTGTATCAATAAAGTACGGTCCCCCAAAATGTGGTATGTAAATTCAATGGACTAAGGTGCTGACCGCATCCTTAGTCCAAAAATTGATAGGAAAAGATACATGTAGGTTTTTTACATGTACTTTATTTGTAATATTGGGTTAAGTCCATTGCTACAAAAGTATAGCATTGTTTATTAGGAGCAATTTATCCTTTTGTCACAGTTATTTGGTATAATGTATCATTGAGTAAACAGTATTTCCACACCTTGTACTGGTAAATTACCCAGAGAGGCGAGTACAGATGATAGATTGTTGTAAATGGCATTACATTTACAATTACATAGAAATCTTAGTACAGTTGTATAACCCTTTCCCAAACAATAACGACATTTGACCACTTTGTTGCAGATGACTCTAGAAAGCATTGTGGGAAAAGGAGAAATTGCTCGTGACGAGCAATTTCTCCTTTTCCCACAATGTTTTCTGCCCTATCAGAAGATTATTTTCCAATTTAATCAAATTTGAAATGTCATCTGCAAACTCTTTCAATTTGGGACAGTCGAAAATTTGGCGTTTGATAAAGGGTTATCAGAAAAGAAGAAAGGTTTATATTAGCCCCCTTTTTCCTTTCAATTGGGATACTTGTGACAACAATCATTTACAAATGCTTGTGCAAACCAATTTCTCATATCGCTCCTTTCTTTGTTTGTTTATATGGGGTTTAACGCTATGTCAACAAAATTTCCATTATTTTTTATGGCTTTCCTGGATATAACTAGTTCTAGAAAGGGCGTTACAGTGCATTGCCAAAGGACATTCCCAGGAAAAATCATTTTGTCTTAATGGATACCTCTCTACATAAATATCCTTAACCCTTTCCCAAACAACAAATCTTGGACTGTCCCAAATTGAAAGATTTTGCAGACGACATTTCAAAATGTAATGAGATTGGAAAATTATCTTCTGATAGGGCAGAAAACATTGTGGGAAATGGAGAAATTGCTCGTTACGAGCAATTTCTCCTTTCCCCACAATGTTTTCTTAAGTTGTCTGCAACAAAGTGGTCAAATGCCGTTATTGTTTAGGAAAGGGTACATAAATAGACACGCTTGTTTAATCAAATATTGGGCTAAAGTAATATGTTCTGAACATGTAATTGTTAAAACCCTTTATGATGTTTAATTAAAAGATAATGATAATGGAAGTGATAATTGGTGTGGGAATGTTGATGAATCATTAGAAAAATCAGGTTTCAACTACCAATGGAATAACCTTTACCAGGTTGATTTGAAATTGTTTCACTTCACCTTTACGGAGCATCAGAATGACATGTTCAAATAATTGGTTTGAAGATACCAACCAGGCTAGAATAATACATATACATCGTTTTTTAAAGACAGTTTTTACTATGGAAACTTATTTAAATATCTTGCCAAAACAATTCAGAACATACGTGTCTTGACTAAGATTATCATCTCATCCGTTATGGACGATATGGTGTTAATAGGGTTAATCGACACCAACAATTGTATTTGTTGTTCAATGAGAGTGAAGTGGAAGACTAATTTCATTTCATTCTTGTTTGTAACATAAATACAATCAGATCAGAAAAACATATATTAAAAAGTTTTATTGTGAACGTCCTTGTATGCAAAATTTATTAAAATAATTCCAATCCAAAAGTCCAAAGATCATATAAAAATTTAGCAAAATTTATAAAACATGCACTTGAAATTAGAAACATATGTATGAATTCCATGATTATTGATTAATAGTTAACTATTATACAGGTACATCATGCCTTTTCTCATTTTCATTTTAGTTTAATCTTTCTTCCTTGGCAGTTATTATTTATCATTATTTATTTTATTTATTTTTGAGATGAAAGTAA
Organism: Cerastoderma edule; assembly: GCA_947846245.1. Classification (NCBI taxonomy): domain Eukaryota; kingdom Metazoa; phylum Mollusca; class Bivalvia; order Cardiida; family Cardiidae; genus Cerastoderma; species Cerastoderma edule. The sequence goes on along the minus strand of OX401422.1, from coordinate 19,503,433 downwards.
CATGTTATGAAAAGTTATTGTAAATATGTATATTTTATATGACTAGAAGCTGTACTAGTTTATGTGAATAAAATTGGTCTATGTCTATAAAGAGGTAGCATAGAAAATAGGAACATAAAGAAAAAGGGTCATGTCTTTTTACAGCATACAATAGAACCAAATTTAGAGTTCACACCTTTACACTTTTTATAAGGTTAGACCCAATTAGTGACTTTTATAAAGGTCAACATTACCTGACTGAGTGATGTTAAACCCTGATTTTGTGGTATCTGCTAAGCAAATCTTTACAATACCCCGTCACAAGCAATTTCTCCTTTTATCAAAATGGTTTCTAACCAATATCATAACCAAAATGCATTTTTTCTTCATTATTAAAAACAAACCTATGTCCTTTGTAGATGCTTTAAATATTCGTTTTTTTCTTCATCTTAAGATAGAATGCAAAGGCCTCTGATAAGTTTATATTTAAATTTGGGTTTTACATTGCGTCAACATTATTTCAGTTAAGTTGTCATACCTGACTCTAAATGATTGAGGAAGACCCCATACTTAACTACCCATATGGGCTGGTCAAGCCGGGTAGAACCAAATGCATTCCGTAAGTCAGTAGGGAGACTATCTCTAAGGAAAATCCATGTCCCTCACCAGGAATTGAATCCATGCAGAGAGGGACCATGTGATTTCAAGTTCTGTACTCTAACCACTAGGCCAAAGAGCCCCCCCCCCCCCAGCTCTGATAAGCCACTATATCTTTACCTCTTGCTTTAATATAACAGATATACTTCTGACACTGTGTTAAACCCCTAAAATATACCTTTCTTCAGAAAAGAAAAACATATCCATTGACAAAAAAGAAAATAACATTTTATTTTGAAATCATGTCACAATCCGTCTTATCAACGGATGTGCACCACAAGATGGTTGCCAGTTGTCAAGGGTAAACATCATCCCTATTTTATTTAGATTTCATAAAGCTCACATTTGAAACTATTCTGACGAAAGGAGAATTTGCTCATGTTGAACAAATCATCCTTTTGTCAGAATAGTTTCACTGTTAATCCACCTTTAAAGCTTTATTTTCAGACAAGTTTGCTGCCTCTAGTTAATTGGCCCTACAATAAAAGTAAATACAAAACAGAGTTGGGCAAAGGTCACTAACACTACATTGAGATATCCCATGTCCCCCTCAAGTCATCCAAAGTGGTAAACCTATTAGTTTATGTTCTTTCCCCTGCCAGTGAAATGGTAACCTTACACCAAGACTTTATGGTTTGCCCCTGTATTGATAAAACATGGTCTCAAGATAAGGGGTGCAGCATGGCTTACTTCCTTTGTTTCCACCCAAACCATATCAGGGTTGGAGAAATCTGATTTTTAGTTACTTGTCCGCAAATACCAAATCCTTTTCTGCACTTGTCAGTACAATGGTTATATATTTAATTTCAGTGAATTTCCGACAAGCTTGGCAATTCGGACCATTGATTTGCCTACCATGCATAGTCTGCTTGTCTTCTTAAACCTTTCTTATTGAAATGACTATAACAAAAGCTTAACTAACTACATCATAGAACTATATGATAAGAATAATTTTGTTTTATGGTAAAATATAAGTTGCCATCAATTACTGGGACCCATGGGACTTGTATTGGATGTTTCTATATCGAGTCTGGGAGAAATTTTAACCTCTTACTTCATGTATCTCATTTAATTGATACCTCACTATGTACCTTTCCATCATATAAAACTATGGGAGTCATTTCACATTCTGATGTAAACAAAGGTCTCGTGAAAATATCACAGACGTTCAAGAGAAAAAATAATATCCTACGTTTCTCAATCTATGTAAAGGTCAGGTACTTTCTATAGACTTGCATGGAACCCTTAAGTATGATATGTAGGGTTCTTTTAAAAAAAAAATCACATAAAATATTCCCTGTATCGATCTTATGTAAGCCAGCTAACATTTAAAAGAATAATATATTCAAACCTTTTATTCAATCACATCACATCTCTGCAGTTCAGTACAAGACTATAGTTAGTTCTTCACTTTTTAGAAGGACTTGGTATACATGTACAATGTATAGACTTCAACTTGCATTGAAACCTTGAGATGTGCTAACATTTTGAAAGAGTCATGGACAAATGGACAGTTAACTCAAATAAATTGAAAAAAATCCTCTGATTTAACAATAATTTAATTCTACATTCATCAAATGTGCAGCTTCCCTTAATTATTCAAAATATAGAAGGGTTACAAATTTTGACTCTGAACTCACCAATACAAGCATTGAGGAAGGGTTATAGAACCCAACCAAGCCATAACAAGGGGTAATTAATAACCTAAATTAGGCCCTATAGTATAGATACACTTGTATCATTCCCACCAAGAAATACATTACAATCTCATGCTATGTTGTTACTGCTTAAACTTTGTCCAATGAGAAACAAACAAAAGCACCACTTTTTAGAGGAGAAATTGCTGGCTTGGAAAAGATTCTAACCCGCATTGCCTGAATGCTATCATCATCAAACTCTGTCCCCTCAAAAAAGTCAAGGTTATCATGCCCTGATTTTATAAGTGTTAAAGGACTGTGCATGGATAGTACATTAATGGAGAAACAGGGGCTAGGGCCGAATCTTATTAAGGAAAGGACTGTGCATGGATAGTACATTAATGGAGAAACAGGGGCTAGGGCCGAATCTTATTAAGGAAAGGACTGTGCATGGATAGTACATTAATGGAGAAAGAGGGGCTAGGGCCGAATCTTATTAAGGAAAGGACTGTTAGGGGCCAAAATCACTGTTCGTATAAGGGTGAAAACAACAGTTAGCTATCACTGTTTACCGTGTGAAAATAAAGGCCCTAATTTTAGACAAAAGCCAGCTAAAGAAAGCTCACCAAGTCAAACTTATATTTATAGGTAATCCCTGATATGGATTTTTGTGTCTGGTCAAAATTGAAGGCATGCAGCAGTAGATATAGACTAATAGCACTCATAAAGCATGAACAATAACATGTTGAGGGTTCTATGCAAGACTATACTCATAAGCAGGTCCTTCGCAAAAGTGAAGGCCATGCTATAATCTAGTGTTGAATCTTCAAAGTTTTTTATGCATATTATACAACAGTTCAGCTATCATGCAGTTTTAAAGAAATTAAGCTTCAATTTTCAAATTTCCTCACATCTGTGAACTAGCATCTTTTAATAAGTATGCATGATGGAACTAGGTTTGAAACAGTTATCAGAAGCTAAGGGAGCATATGGTATAATCATCATCCCAAGGATTATAAACCTTGCATATTTATTTACAAACAGCTGCTTTCACTGCTCATGTAGGAATTGAATCGGAAAGAGTAACATAGAACTATCGGGAAGATAAAAAGAGTAACATAGAACTATCGGGAAGACAAAAAGAGTAACATAGAACTATCGGGAAGACAAAAAGAGTAACATAGAACTATGGGGAAGACAAAAAGAGTAACATAGAACTATGGGGAAGACAAAAAGAGTAACACAGAATTATCGGGAAGACAAAAAGAGTAACATAGAACTATGGGGAAGACAAAAAGAGTAACATAGAACTATGGGGAAGACAAAAAGAGTAACATAGAACTATGGGGAAGACAAAAAGAGTAACATAGAACTATCGGGAAGACAAAAAGAGTAACATAGAACTATGGGGAAGACAAAAAGAGTAACATAGAACTATGGGGAAGACAAAAAGAGTAACTATGGGAAGACAAAAAGAGTAACATAGAACTATGGGGAAGACAAAAAGAGTAACATAGAACTATGGGGAAGACAAAAAGAGTAACATAGAACTATGGGGAAGACAAAAAGAGTAACATAGAACTATGGGGAAGACAAAAAGAGTAATATAGAACTATCGGGAAGACAAAAAGAGTAACATAGAACTGGGAAGACAAAAAGAGTAACATAGAACTATGGGGAAGACAAAAAGAGTAACATAGAACTATGGGGAAGACAAAAAGAGTAATATAGAACTATCGGGAAGACAAAAAGAGTAACATAGAACTATCGAAGACAAAAAGAGTAACATAGAACTATGGGGAAGACAAAAGAGTAATATAGAACTATCGTAGAGTAGAACTATGGGGAAGACAAAAGAGTAACATAGAACCATGGGGAAGACAAAAAGAGTAACATAGAACTATCGGAAGACAAAAAGAGTAACATAGAACTAAAGACAAAAGAGTAACATAGAACTATGGGGAAGACAAAAAAGAGTAACATAGAACTATGGGGAAGACAAAAAGAGTAACATAGAACTATAGAACTATGGGGAAGACAAAAAGAGTAACATAGAACTATGGGAAGACAAAAAGAGTAACATAGAACTATGGGGAAGACAAAAGAGTAATATAGAACTATCGGAAGACAAAAGAGTAACATAGAACTATCGGAAGACAAAAAGAGTAACATAGAACTATCGGAAGACAAAAGAGTAATACAGTCAAACTTGTGTTAAGAGGCCAGCCTATGGGACAGAGTAAATTGGCTGTTTAAGACAGGTTGGCTGCTTAACACAAATTGATTTACACTATAAATCTAACAATGGGACTTTCTGTAGTGGCTGTTTAAGGCAGGTTGGCTGCTTAAAAGGATGGCTGCTTAACACAAGTTAGACTGTATAGAACTATCGGGAAGACAAAAAGAGTAACATAGAACTATCGGGAAGACAAAAAGAGTAACAGAGAACTATGGGGAAGACAAAAAGAGTAACATAGAACAATGGGGAAGACAAAAAGAGTAATATAGAACTATCGGGAAGACAAAAAGAGTAACATAGAACTATCGGGAAGACAAAAAGAGTAACATAGAACTATGGGGAAGACAAAAAGAGTAACATAGAACTATCGGGAAGACAAAAAGAGTAACATAGAACTATGGGGAAGACAAAAAGAGTAACATAGAACTATGGGGAAGACAAAAAGAGTAATATAGAACTATCGGGAAGACAAAAAGAGTAACATAGAACTATCGGGAAGACAAAAAGAGTAACATAGAACTATCGGGAAGACAAAAAGAGTAACATAGAACTATGGGGAAGACAAAAAGAACCTGTAATTAATTATTGTAGGAACTACTTATTTCTCCAGGAAGTCTCAATTAGAGGTTAATCAATGATTCCTTTTTCAGAAAATAACACCTAATATTCTATGTTTAGTTTAATCAGTTTGCAATATCTGCGATACAAATGATCTATATCTTTTCTGCGCAGTTATAAACAGGGTTGGAAAGCTGTCAATAATCTAGGCATTTGTTACTTTAGAAATCTATGTTGTCATTTTATCTGTAGAAGACAATTTATTCTTTAAAGTTAAAATTCCAAATGTGTGATAGTCCTTTAACATGGATGGGATGATTTAAGTCTTCTATAGCTAATACAGACGAGTTTTGTGGTGTTAGGGAGTAAGTGGTTGACTTGCTTTGATGTAAAAAGTTAAAAGTCGTCCAGAAGAACCCTCCAAAACTTAAAGGCTGTCTGATATGGTTAACACATAACCATCTATTGCAGCAGTTTTGTGTTTTGCAGCAAACAACTTTCAAAAAGCATCTTGGCAAAAAGAGGAATTGCTTGTCACAATCAATTTCTCCTTTTGCCACAATGCTTTTTCAATCTATTAACATATCACAACAGCAGAACTGAAAGGTTTTAAAATGTTTACAAAGTTTTTCTTAAGTCATCTGCTTCAAGAAAAAAAAATGTCGTCTGCAAGTGGTACAGCATTAATGTTTAGTAACAAGCTAAGGATGTAAAATGAGCCCCCATCCTTCTGGTATTTGTCAAGAAAATAAACAATCAAGGATTCAGTGCTTTACTGTAGTAAGTGCATCACCGTTTGTGCATGACTTACTATATAACAAATAACATGAGGATGTATGACCACCATCAAATGAACCCTTCATTCCTGCAGGAAAACAAAAATAATAATAATGTTTTATTTATAGAGGGTGAAACTCATTTAACATTGAGGGTATCAAAATTCTGCTGCTAATCTCCCATGAGGCCCTCTGTAAAAGAAACATTCTTGATCACATCGGTATCGAGTGATATTTTCTCAAAATCGCAAATAAGAACATGAAAAATATTGCAAAGCCATTCACTGCTGTTAGTGATTTATCATATTTTGATGCACAAAATAAGAGTAGGTGTGTAAGAAGTCAAAATAATTCAATGTGAAGATTGCCTTTAATTTCTGATGGGGCAATTAACGTTGAAATTTCGAAGGATCAAAATAGTTGTGGACTTAACAAAATTCTGACTTTCAGTTTTTAAGCACAAAATTGCCGTTCAAAGACAATTGAAAAGACAAGATTTGCAAAATAAACGTACATACAAGATACTACCAAACAATGGAATCAATTTTCGTTAAACAATAAAAACAATAAATTAGGTTTTTCACGTGCCTGTGGGCATGCTCAAAGGAAGCAGAAAATCATCATCTAGTGTCAATTAAACTGTTCTTACAAAGTCAATATGTGGAATACCGACATGTTATTTGTATGTATCGATTAAAAAGGGATTAATCTGTAACTGTGAGTAATGATCATATGATATTTTACTGTAATTATGAAAATATTGGTGTTTAAACGTTGCGACAAAAGTTTTTTCTCAAATAGTAATGGTTTGAAAGTTTGACTTGACAAGAGATATTGCTAGATGCAAAAAGTTCTTAACATTTCCGGATCGCATCAAATTAGTTTGACTAGTATGTTAGAAGAATTGAGTCAGTGGTGTATTAAGAAAAGGGTTAACTTTTATGCAGTCTAATTGCACCATGTAAGTTTAGAATTCAGGGATGGTTGCAGGCAAACAATGCATTCTTTCAATTATAAAGTTACCCAAACATCAGACAGTCTATACTAATGATTTCATGAGAAAGTGGTGTAGACCAGTAATGGTCTTTAACCCTTAGAATGCTGGGTAATTTTTAAAAATAAATTTTTGTGTCGTCTGCTTTCCAAAATCTTAAATATCTGCTTAAAAATTAGGAGGAAAGATACTCAGAGTAGCAAACAGGTCAGATCACAGCCAGCTGCCAATTTACTGCAGAGTCTTCCCCAGGCCTTTTAAGCGCTGTGGTACCCCAGCGCCTGAATTTCAAAATAAGCACTCACCCGGCGCCTGAATTGATCCCAATGTGCTTAAAAATTGCCCTAAGTACTTTAAATTTGTCCCACAGCTGATCAACATGCTTGTAACATTGTTTGTTACATTTGACTTGGTTTATAAACAGTATTTCTTGTCTTTTAACTCCAAAAGAGTCCTAAAATTTCATCATTTTAGGATGCATCTGTAATACCCCGGCGCCGGAAAAAAATCCTGGGGAAGACCCTGTACTGGATCTAAATTGTTTGCATAAGTATGAAGTTTGTTCCAGCACTATAAGGGTTAAAGCTTTCTTTCTCTCTAATCTTAACCCTATCTCAGATACAACCCATGTACATAGACTAGTTAATAACCGACAATACTTAAAAATGTTAAAAAAAACCCCAAAATTTACCATGGTAAGCAAATTCTCTGTTTATTACAATGTTTATATGTTAATCAATCAGACATACAGTTCATCTATGATGTTTTTATTAGAATGATAATTTGATTTATGTTGAGAAACAAGAATATCCAATCCTGTCCAATAAATGACTTGGTTAAACAGGCTATTTCTTCTTCAATCAGCATTTTAACCATTTCTTTCAAATGAACAATAAAGCATTGCCATCTACTGATGCTATTTATCCCATTTGATCTTTAACCCATTACCAAACAATAACAACATTTAACCACTTTGTTGCAGAAGACTCTGGAAAACATTGTAGGAAAAGTAGAAATTGCTTGTGACGAGTGATTAATGTTGTTATTGTTTGGTAAGGGGTTATCATGAGAGGGGAATTGGGTAAAGGTTCAACCTCTGCATACTATGCACTTTATAGGCTCCATAACGTTTGATGTTGTGCAGAATGTTAAAGAGATAGATTAATGGACCCATGATTAAAATCTTATAATAATGTAAACAATGAATTCCATCCCCACGTGTTATCAGTAAGAAACAGATTTGTTTGGGTTTTCTAACCTTCACTCTGAACCAATCGCCTCACCTTACCCATTATCTTATATATGTATTAAAATGCATTTACCCTTGGTTGATATTCATAGGTGTTCATCATACCTAAAACGCACAACTAAGGAAACTATATGTAGGCTACTCTCTTTAATTCATTCCAACATACCACTGTGACCGAAAGATATGTCTCCATCTGAGCAAACTGTCATTTTTGTTACTTTCTCCTTCCAATTGCATGAAGAAAATGAGTTTTATACATGCTTTTTTGTCTTAACCCTTAGAGTGCTGGGTAATTTTCTCTAATAGATTTTTGTATTTTCAAGTAAATAGGCGGCTGACCTGGACTTAACCTGTTTGAATAAGCATAAAGTTGGTTCCAGCGCTATACAGGTTTAAATTTAACATACTCACTGGCCCATATGTATTACTCTGTTTGACTGTCAAAGTAAGTGAGAATACCTCAATGTTAATGCAAAGGCACTTTCTGTATCTCATATTTAGACTCATGAGACATTTGTTTACAAAACTGTTAATTGTCATTCAAATGCAAACACTTAGTGACCAGGGTTGCCATTATTTTTTGGAGTAAGAGGCAAACATTGAATTTGTGGAGGCCAATGAAGCAAACACCTAACAAAATTAGTTGTTACTTAAGACCACCTATCATATTTTTTGTTATTTAATCCGACCAAAACGTCATTTGAAGCAGTCAAATTGGCGGGCAGCCGGCTCTTAATGACAATCCTGCTAAGTGACCAAAATGAAAAGGATATCAAAGCCCTAATCTTTTACAAAGCATTTTCAGATTGTGGGGATGTTGTGCAGGGCAGGCTGGGGGTATTTTTGTTTCATTCACTTCTCCAGCCACTTACTTTATTTTAAGGAAGAATATTTATAATCCGGCATTTTTGAAACATATTCTTTCGTTGGATTGCTTCGTTCATTTTCGGTATACATTGGTTGGTGCTGGACAGTTCCAGTCATGATCGATGTATACTAAGAACAAACCAAGTAATCCGGCGAAAGAATTAGGTTTCGAAATTCAAATGAAAAAAGGCCCGAAATTTGTTATTTCTATTATTGCTTTATCAAATTTTGACTTTTGGAAATACTGCAGTTTTTTAAGCCAAACTTTTAAATGAGACTGTGCAGCTTGTTCATTAGCGTTTGTAAGATTATGTAGGCTACTTGACAAAATGGATTTTTGTTTATAAAGCAGATGTCATGTTGGTTTCTTTGGCAACCGGTTAGGACTGCATCAATACAAGTAAGTATATCAGGAGTGAACTGAAGGATAAAAAGGGAGTAGAGTTGGTAATTACTACAGCAATCAGTCATACACAAACCCAATTAAATATCAACATTTAACAAGCATGCACCAGCTGGCTAATGGAGAGTGCACATTTCACTTTACACTTTGATGGAATTTCACCCTTTATCTTATACATTATATGTGCTTTATTGCACTTGCAGTGGATAACTTAGAAAACTGTTTGGCTTTGACAGGACCAAAGCTTATTCTTGATACTCAATCATATTACATTAATTGCTATATCTATATTCATATTGTTTTAAAATCGCATCAACATGGTTTCACTTATGTTGTGTGCCTGACTTAAAATGATGGAAGATCCCCATATTACACTGCCCAAATGGGAAGGTCACGCCGGGTAGAACCATTGGCATCCATAAGGCAGTTGAGAGACTACCTCTCATGAAAATTCTAATGCAAGTCAGTGGCATTTGAAGCTACAAGGAGAGGATATATAATATCATATGACTAAAACAATGCATTTCTTATCATATTGATGGTTCAATTCAATTATACAAACTCCTTCACGATTGTGCCTTCACGATTGTGACTAACAAGTTTATGCTTATGATCTTGATAAAAGTAAGCACATAGTTACATACAAAAAAGGCAGTTATGATTCATTTTTTTCTAGTCAAAGTTTCCACTTTCATTGTTAAAAGGATATATTTATTCAAATATCTGGCAGGAACATGGTGGATAATTGTGAAGTAGGGGTATCGATTTACAAATAAATGTGTAAGCGGGCCGAATAACTCAGTGGCAAGAGCATTTGCACGGATTGCAGAGGTCCTGGGTTCAAGTCCTAGTTATCCTGGCTGCATGTTTTTCTTACCTTGGTTACATTGGGTACAACATAAATGACCCATGAAAGCCAGCAGTGCTTTATTTCCGTTAGAACATGTTTGTTATCGTAAAATGGACATGTTACCAATCTAAATAACTGACTATTCATCCCAAATTCCCAATAAAGCATATATTTGAATTTAGTTATTCCTGGAAAATTCCCAATTCCTGACCCAATCCAAAATCCCTGGCTACAGTGATAGGTACTCCAGATTTGTTCCACAGACAAATGCTGTTCCCAGGAATTCCAAGACGAATTTCAATTGAGTGGGGAAGATGAAAAAGTGTCTTAATTTACAAGGTAAAGTTAAATGTGTAAGCGGGCCGGGTAGCTCAGTCGGTAGAGCGTTTGCATAGTTTGCAGAGGTCCATGGTTTGAGAACTGGTGATGCTGCATGTTTTTCTCACCTTGATTAAATAGAATAAGAAAATGAGAGGATCTATTTCAGGCGATTGGATAATTACAGATGCACCCTTAAATGGTGAAAATTAAAGATTTCTTTGGAATTAGAAGACAAAAAATACTTTTTTAAACCAAGTCAAATGTAAAAAACACTTTTACAAGCATGTTGATCAGCTTTAGGACAATTCAAAGAGCTGTGGGCAAATTTCTAGCATGTTGGGATCAATCCAGGCACCGGGGGACTGCTTATTTTGAAATTCAGGCACTGGGGCCCACAGCACTTTAAAGATCAGGGGAAGACTGTTGAATTTTATTTTTTAATATTTTGTCATCTTCTGTGATGAAGTCCTTATAGAAATAATAGTTCATGTTTATGTCGCTTATCATTCATATTCCTTGAAGAAAGCATTTTGCAGAAATGCCTAGGAATAGAACTTAGAAGAATAATGACTATGAAAAGGATAACAATCACTATCATTTATCATAAATAAATTCTAATCAAGAACCTTTCCATTCCATGTTGATTTGCTATCAACTATGCACTTGAGACATAAATTGTGACAAAATCTTAGTTTTTAAAATACTTCTATGCTTGGAAAGTGTGAAATTACTTCAATGGAGCTGCACTAAATCAGAAGAAAACGATGATGTCCAATTAAATGTCTCAGGTTCAACACATCTTGTACCAAGCCAAAAGCAGCATTTTAGGAGTTTCCCTTCTTCTTCATAAATTCTCTAAAAGGCCATACTTTGGTAAAGCTCTTTGATGAAATCATCATCAAAACTAACTATTTGAGTACAAAACACTTGCAGTTTGTGACATGAATCTTGACAAATCTCTGCTAAGACAGAAGTCTTCAAAGCCAAACTGACAGGAAGACCAAATTCTTCTTTTAATACAACGTTTCCTGTTTTTCTGCTTTTTGAAATAAAGGCAAGAAGATGTTATCTCTTAAATAAAAAGGACAGTACACAAGTTATTCGAAGCTAACGAATCGGTGTTAAAATGACCGATCGATGATTTATTTCTCCAGCATCAATAAATCGATTAAAATAAGAAACACCATTCTTGGACAACAACGATACAGAAAGTGGCAGTCTAACCTGTGTGACAAGTGGAATTAAAGTCTGCTCCACCGATTTTGTCCGTATTTCCAGCGTTATTCTTGTTTCACTCCGATCCAAACTCGACTGCTGCACCGCAGCAGCCATTTTTCCTTAGAATCAGCCTCGTTTTGCCAGTCACATCAACAATTAGTTCGTACTCAATTATGTTCGCACTTTTGCTAATTTTAAAGGTCTTGATTGAAATTCTTTGTTATGAAAAATGGTGGGGAGGAAATTGTTCATTTCCCTTCTACTTATATGAGTATCAGCCGATAAAATAAAACATACATTTATAGATGTGCTTACATCGTTGAACTAGCTGGTAAGACACAGAAACAGAAACTCTGCCAAAGAGCATATGTGTATCTTTTAAGGGAGACAAACCGAATAAACTGCACGAATGACTCAAAATGAGTTACCTCCCTTATCGTTGATGAAACAATTTTAAAAGTATCCAATGCCTTGTACAAACATCATGCAGATTAATTATTATGCCAGTTCATAATATGCACCATTGTTATGTTTGGAGAGAAAAAAAAGTTACATAATGAAGAAATTCTTGTAACAAGAAAACGTTTGTTTTATCAACTGTATCCGAATGTTAATAAACCGCCCTTAAGGCTTCTAGTGGCAAATTTAACTGTCCGCCGTCTACAGTTATTCTGGGACCAGTACTATATAATATAAAAAAGTAGAGTATATTATATATCATAGGTTTGACCCCATGATAACTATAGAACACTGTGGTATTGTATAGCTTGTCCAAAAGCCTTACCGGACAAGTGAAATTTTACTGAAATTTACTCAAAATAGGCAATAACGGGCAAGAATAAATTAAAATCAGATTTCGCCACCCCTGCCCATGTAAGGTATTATGATTCCTCCAAAAACACTGATCAGTACACGAAATGTAATGAAGCATTGAAAATTAACCCTTTACCAAACGCCAAAGTTTCGACTGTCCAATATCAAAAGACGACATTTCAAAATGTGATGAAATAGCAAATTAATCTGCTGATAGGGCAAAAAAAAAACATTGTGGAAAAAGGAAAAATTGCTCGTTACGAGCAATTTCTCCTTTTCCCACAATCATATGTTTTCCAGACTCGTTTGCAACACACTGGTCAAATTCCGTTATTGTTTGGTAATGGGTTAATGACAGTTTACACCGTTGGATCAGGATAATTTGTTCCCAACATAAATTCTTTATTCCATTTAAGAGGGTTATTGTATAATCAAAATGAAATCATTTAGAAGAACTCTTTGTTTTGGTTAAGTCTTCTCTAGGACCTATTATATCAATACATTACCCATAGTGATGCAAAATACTGTCATTTGATTTCGTTAGATCAGAGAAATACATCTTATCTATGTCTCTGGTTAGATGAAGAGCTTTTCCCGTTCCATATTGCATATGAAATATAGCTTGTCAAAATTCTATTTACACTATATTTCATTTTTGCCCAGTGTACACGTGGATCAGGAAACAGTGTCGTAAAAACATAATTTGCTCATTCATGAACCTCTCTACTTGGTCTTGATCCCTTATTCGGTAATACCTCGCTATACTACCAAATACTTCACAAACCACTGTAACATAAACATAATTTGCTCTTTATGAACCTCTCTACTTGGTCTTGATCCCTTCCTCGGTAATACCTCGTTATACTACCAAATACTTCACAAACCACTGTAACATAAACTATATTTTCTCTTTATGAACCTCTCTACTTGGTCTTGATCCCTTACTCGGTAATACCTCGCTATACTACCAAATACTTCACAAACCACTGTAACATAAACTATATTTGCTCTTTATGAACCTCTCTACTTGGTCTTGATCCCTTCCTCGGTAATACCTCGCTATACTACCAAATACTTCACAAACCACTGTAACATAAACTATATTTGATCTTTATGAACCTCTCTACTTGGTCTTGATCCCTTCCTCGGTAATACCTCGCTATACTACCAAATACTTCACAAACCACTGTAACATAAACTATATTTGCTCTTTATGAACCTCTCTACTTGGTCTTGATCCCTTCCTCGGTAATACCTCGCTATACTACCAAATACTTCACAAACCACTGTAACATAAACATAATTTGCTTATTCATGAACCTCTCTACTTGGTCTTGATCCCTTACTCGGTAATACCTCGCTATACTACCAAATACTTCACAAACCACTGTAACATAAACTATATTTGCTCTTTATGAGTTATTTATCCAATGCATGCAATAAACAGTATGAAGAAATAATTTTCTTTTCTTTCATATTTTTTTTATTATTATTAATTTTTATATTTTGTCGTCTGCTGAAGTTTTCAATTTTGACCCGTCACAAATTCCCATATGGGGGATTATTTTGTCAGTGACGAGCTCTTACGCCCCCTTCTTTGTTACTTCTGTAGTTTTCGACTTTTATTTGTATCTTGAATTCTCTTAACCAACCACCTTTATCAAATGCCGCCTGTATAATCATTCAATCTGGATGAATCAGAGAAAGCCTCATGAAGGAAATGGCATACATGTATTTTGGTCAACATAAGACCAAATTACACCAAGTTAGATGTACTACATCCTCGTGACAATGTAGTTCTATGACGATCGGACAATCTCAGCATTGCCATGGCACTGAAGGGCTTAATGAAACCCATGTCTGATTAAACTAACACATTTAAACCCATGTCTGATTAAACTAACACATTTAAACCCATGTCTGATTAAACTAACACATTTAAACCCATGTCTGATTAAACTAACACATTTAAACCCATGTCTGATTAAACTAACACATTTAGAAAAAACAGTGTGAGAGAATCATCTTCGATGGTGAAGCATTAAAAGAGGTTTATTATAATATAGCAGTCGATGCTCTCGTACTGTAGTGGGCGGGAAAAACACACATGGAAAGAGATAACTGTAAGTCAAAGGTTCAGGAGATGACTTTAGTAAGTGAATCACCATTGCGAACCATTTACCATAGTCGTGTAATGAAGCTTTTACAAAAGATCCACGCAGCACTGGAAAAAGTGCCTTTCTTGTCCCATAAATACACTGTCTGTACCTACCAGGGGTTTAGATTTACTGAAATGAATATGAAGGTACGTCATTCTAGAGGGGTTTGAATGCCTACTCCCCCGGGGAAAATGCCGTCTAAAATCGCTCTGGCATGTATTTGATAGCTCAAAAAAATAGTTTGTTTTATGAGGAAATAGATCCCTTTCTGTTGCGTTTTTGAGGGTTTTTTTTGCTTGCCGAAATAAAAGCGTAGGCACATGCCTAAAGTGCTTGAAGGAAGCTACGCAAATGTCTACCCCTCCATACAATTCATATCTTAGATACAGAATCATTCAACGGCATTAGCAACATGGCTTCGGTGTAGAAATCAGATCAGGGAAGATAAAAGACAAAATAAGAAACCAAACATAAAATATCACCCTGGATCATTATGTACTCGACCACAGACTGATATGGGGGAACGGTCCTACATGGAAACAATCCGTTAATAGTTAAACTAGCTTTACTATGGTGTATGTGTTCGCTACTGACCCTCTGTCCTGCATTTTTGTAATGTATTGCATTGAAACCAGGGGTGGCGAAATCTGTACTTTGTTTACTTGTCCGTAAATGCCAAATATCTTCCTGCACTTATCCGCATAATGATTATATTAGCAAAAATAACTTGTACGTTAAGGTTTTTTGACAAGCTGGCAATATGGACAACTATTTTAGCAACCCGTGGAAACAGTCTTGTCAATAAAAGAAATTGTTTATCGGTCGCATTTTATATTTTGCTCTTAATATCCATTGGGATAATCAAGTATGTTTGATTCATCTTCACCGTATTTGTTTTACATCGATTGTGAAGGAGGCTTAAAGCTTGTTCAAAGCCACTCTCGATGACTGCTTCCTGGCTACTAAGCCAGTAATCCCGCCGGTCTGTGGGTTAGTCCCGGAAATTTTCATCCCGCCTAACGGGGATTCGTACCCGGAACCCTCGGTACAAGATCCCGACGCTCTTCCCCTGCACCAATGTCGCCCACATGTTCATTGATGATGATGATTGGATTCATGATGGCGCGTATTGTCCAGGATGTCAGGGACATGGGGAACAGTGTCGTAAAAAAACATTCAATCATTTACCAGCCTTTTAATTTGGGACAGTCGAACATTTGGAGTTTGGTAAAGGGTAAAATACCCCTGAGGGGCTTCTTCAGCTGAGTAGCCGTCCATGGATACCCAAGCGTCGTCACCGGGATTTGAACAAACGCAGAGAGGTGCCGCCTGATCTGAAGTTCGATTCTCTGACCACAGGGGCCCCTAGGTTATCTCAGAATACGATTAATGTTGCCATGTATAGGCCTTGTTAGGTACTGGTCGCTGGCAAGAGATTGGTGAAGAGTGTACATCGGTAAAAATGTTTGTCTTTGTAATTTTATTGTCAAGCAAGTTTTCATTAGTGAGTGCGTGACTTATTCCTTTACCAAACACCAACTTTTCGACTGTCCTAAATTGAAAGAGTTTGCAGACGGCATTTCAAAAGTCTGCTTATCACCGATATAGAACCTGAAAATGATCTCGTCGGTGTTCATCTGTAGTTACTAGCATTCCAATCGGTGATAAATCTTTGACAAATTAGAAGTAAAACGGTGTTACATCGGGGAGATTCATTCATATGCAGTGATATGTGCATCACCTTAAAGTATTGCACGTCAATATCGGAATTTGATTGGCAGACTTAAAAACCTTTTTGAGCAAAATGGATAAACGAGCATTTTAACAATCACCGACTTGGGCACGCACAATCTGATCAATCCGGTGAAAATTAGGTATCCTGCAATTAGTCAAGCTCAACTGGAGGTCCTCAAGCTTCTGTCGCTAGGTTCTACTGCATTGCGAAAAGAAGTTTTCTGACTCAATTTTCAGACACAATTACTTGTATTCACAAAGCATTTTACTTTTCTGTCCTAAGATATGGAATCGTTTATGATTCATTTCTCTGTGCCATGCCAACATCTACTGTAGGACATCGTCAAATATGTCCGCGTCCAAAAGATGTCTTCACAGAGGATGAAAAATGGCAGTTTGATAATCGTTTGGAAGAGCTTCGGGTGGTGGGAATCCATTAGTAATATCTTAAAGCATCTTGCGAAGCTCTGAGGAAATTTTTGTCAGTGGACCAAACTTGTTTTCATACCTTTGAACATCTATCTTCAGGAGGTAGTACACCTCAATTTATGCCATACGTATAATTGATAAGGAAAAACTGTATCGTCATGGTACCCTGATCCTGAACGTTTGGGCTTCATCAGGGCAGTGTGCTTACCACCAAGTGCACTACATGTATGGGGTTCGTTCAACCTATGTTAAACTCTACAGCTGTGGACTTTCTATCGTCAGGAGTGTTCGTAATATAGAGAATAGATGGTTGGTGTCGTTAATTGGAAATGTTATCGGGTAAGGCTTAGGAGTACGAGGAATACGTATTATCCGAGGCGAAACAGATAATAATCCGTAGCCGAGTCCGATAACTTTTCCCATTTAAAGACACCAACTTTCTATTCTATTTGTCCTGTTACCTTTATGTATTCTTTATGAAGAATAGGATAAATCCTATTCCCTAAATATGTCTCTTCTGTTGCCAGGCAGACTTGTGGTATACATGTGGAACTAGTTGATATCGGTACCATGAAATCGTAGAAAAAGGAAGGGTATGAATATCCTGCTGTTTAGTGACTTAGTGGTATCACAAACATTAACCAGGGTTCGAACAATACAGATTGAAAACTAACATACACGCTCGAGCATTGAAGTGTTTACATTGAACTAACCAGATTAACATACAATTGGCAATGTTAAACATACACATAAAGAACAGCAGGATTTACGGGCTTGATAATTTACAATTTTAAGTTTGGTGTGCATCGTCACGTGACAGCCCATATTTCGTAACTAATTACCATTTATCGGATGCATCATCCAGTCAGTGATACCGTGGGGTTTTCCGTCATTATCTACATTTATAAAGCGATTTCGGTGACTATTTCTATGAATATTTGTTTGAAGCATGGCTGAATAATATGTCATTTTCACGTTTTACATTATATAGTTTTTTGTATGACGTCTGGGAAGTTTAAGCAGTGCAACTGAATTTGTGTTGACTAATGTAAAATCCTAAAAAGGTAAGCAACGGTTTTCGATACGGGTTGTCATAATTAAGATAAGTCCATGAATCCGTTTTTAACACTACAGTCAAGGTAGATTTGAGATGAAAGGTTATTTTAATTCAAATAAAAAGTATAAGATGGCTTTTAATGATTTAGACTAATAAACCATTTCTCATAAGCGAAGGGTCACTTTACCACCTAACGCTACATTTTTGCCTCTAGCAGCAGACGACCTTAGAAAACATTGTGGCAAAAGGAGAAATTGCTTGTCACAAGCAGTTCCTCCTTTTGCCTTAATGCCTTTTCAATCTATTCATATATCACAGCAGGAGAACTGAAAGGTTGTTCACACGTTTAAACAGTTTTTCTACAGTCGTCTGCTTCAACTTAAAAAAATGTTCTCTGCAGGTTGAAAAGAGTTAATTGTGAAAGGCGTTATCACAACTTTCGACCCTTTATAAAACAGTCTATAATTTATTGCGTTTGAAATGGTTTTGAAATAAAATAATCGAAACAAAATCCACATATCGTCATGTCAAATACCTGGAGTTCTGTCGGTTACAGAAATTACGACATAATGAAATATTGCTCATAATTGTAATCAATGTCTCCGTATGTCACAATGGTGTGTTTTCAATCAGAATTGTCGTCTGTTGTGTTTAACGTTATATGCCGTCTGTACCGAATATACACATACAGTCTGAATGACTCATGCATGACGACTTTCATATTTCCGTTACTGTTGCATGCTGGGATAGACAGAGGTTTAAATTTGAAACTGATCGAATTACTTCAGCTTCTGGACTCGGTACTTCTTCGCCGATTACGACGTAAGTAGAAGATATATTCGAGTTACAATGAGAGTTTTATTAGATCAACAGGTCTGTGTTTAATATGTTATTAATTCTGTTAACTCTGATCCAAAGGTTAAGGTTTCCGGTCCTTTATTTGGTTCGCCTGACGAAGGGATAGGGAAAGTATCGTCGGGCGACCCTTAACATAATCTGCTACAAATATATTTAACTTCAAGGTTAAGGTTAAAGCGCTTTGTAGGAAATCGACAAATCACTCGCAAATGCAATATTCCATCTCATTAGCAAAATCTCATATCCAAGCAGAAGAACGTTTTCAAATTTACACCTTTGCTAAATGTCTTCTGTATGTTCTTTTAATATAAAAATACCAATGGGTTGTTGTTATGTAAAGGATTACGGTAAGGTCCCATACCCCTGGATAACTTTCGCAGCATTTCGGACGTACAATGGCTCAAAAAAGTTGCATCTTTGTAATGCATTTGAACGCCTCTGACATCTTCGTTAGCGGTTCTGTTTCCGAAATGGTAAGGAATCATTCCAAATGCATTACATTGGTGTTTAACTAGACAATAGGCACCTTAACACATTACCAATTAACGCCACACTTTTGCGTCTTGCAGCAGTTGACATTCAAATGGCATTGTGGCAAAAGGAGAAATTGCTTTCACAAGCAATCTCTCCTTTTGCCACAATGCTTAGTCGGTCTATGCACATATCTCAACGGCAGAACTGAAATATTTTTCACATGTTTACAACGCTTTTCTACAGTCGTGGACATCGTGTACATTGACTAACCCATTTGCGAGTAGACTAACTTCAAAAATAGAACATACAACGGAAATGTATTTTTATTTTGATATTGTGTCGTTATCACTGTTAAAAAAGGATAAATTGCTTAATAGAAACAAAGAATACATTGAATACAATTTTTCAATGTGTTCAGTCTTTAATAAAGGCCTCTTTCACCAAAAAAATGTTAACATTTTACAAGGGGATATTCGCCAATTGAGAAGCACTTTAATTTAAACAAAACAGTACAAATGGTGCAATGGCAAGAAAAGCAATGGGAAATGATTATTTCAGTCTTTTGCTTGTGCTTTTAGGGGAACAGTTATGAACAAAGACTACTCTTCGTTATTTGAATGCATATGTAATACATGGCAAAAGTGGATACGTAAAGGTGATCTGTAAGTGTAGCGATGAGCTGGGAAGTATATCACCTGACAAGGTGTTGATATTCGAGAGTGTAATTTTGAATGAGATTTGGGGGTTCATTAGCGTGTGAATATGTATTTGTAAGTTTATCACAGCCCTTCACCCCCTTCCTTATAGCGGATGGTGTAGGGTCAAAATTTAAATGCGATAACAGGCGAACGTTGTAAATTTTGAATGGCTATATTTATTTTTTGTTATCTTGGCAAGCTTCATAGTAACCTTTAGAATGCTGGGTAATTTTCGACAAAAAGATTTTTTGCATCGACTGCTTCACGAAATCTTGAATATCTGCTTAATTTTGACGAGGAAAGATACTTAGAGTGGCAAAACAGGTTAGATCCAGGCCAGCCGCCAATTTACTTGGCGGCTGGCCTGGATCTAACCTGTTTGCATAAGCATTAAGTCGGTTCCAGCACTACATGTACAAGAGTTAACTCGGATGACCCAATCTGTACCTTGTGTAGAATACAATACCTACGTCTGGATCTTTTGGATGAGGTTCAAATATAAATCAAGTTGAGGAAACACTTACTTTTAAGCAGTTTTAAGCCTCTACTACAGGTTCAATATAACCACTGTTAAAATATGAGGGGCTATGCTTTCCAAAATTGTTGTTATCTTAACCTTGGTTTCTGGGTAGCTTTTTACGAACATCATCCTGTCTTATGCTTCAACTTTGCCGTTACGTAGAAGGTAAGATATCCGTACGACCGTTTTACTAAACGGACGTTAGTCGTACCAGCACCCCGCGGGCATGAATGAAAGATGTTTAACCCTTTACCAAACGCCATTTTTTTCGACTTTCCCAAATAGAAAGAGTTTACAGACGACATTTTAAAATATGATGAAATTGAAACACAGTCTTCTGATAGGGCATAGTGTGGGAAAAGGAGAAATTGCTCAGAAAGAGCAATTTCTCCTTTTCCCACAATAATTTTCAGAGTCGTCTGCAACAAAGTGGCCAAATGCCGTTATTGTTTGGTAATGGGTTACAGGCACATCGTCAGCTTCGGCATTTCATCGCGCATAGTAAAAACATAAGTGACGAAGTATAATGCAAAAGGGCAATGAAGTAAAAAGAAACTGAACATCAACTATAATAATATCATATTGCGATACAGATTGATTCATAAGCAATCTTTCGTTCAAGTCTGTGAGACATGCTAAGGTATAATGATCAGTGTGTTGTAGATTAATAAATTTTAAAGGGTCTGTCTGATCAAATGCTAAAAACTTGTTTAAAGGTAAATTTCTTTTGGAAAACGAACACCATGGCCTATTGACAAATTACCAAGCAAACACTTGGGAAGGTTACGAGATATTTTCCCACAGCACTTGGGACTCGAAGTTTGTTGTCTGATAGAATGATCTCCATATGAATAAGTCACACAATATACCATATGAGGGATTAGTCTAATATCTGTAAATTTTATGTTTCAGTATTGGCAACCGAGGCTGCATGTCCGAACAACACAACCTCAAATAGCGGTTGGCCAAGATCGAAGGTCACAAATTACCGCCGAAGGTATCCGAACAAGAGGTTACCATGGGGACATTAGTAGTGGCGGCCATTGATTTTGGGACGACTTACCTCGGGTACGGATTCTCCTTTCATCACAACCAGTCCAAGATTTTCACGTCAACATACGGTGGGAAGTTCCAGAAGGAGCGAGTACCGACAACAGTGTTGTTACGGCCCGACAAGACGCTGCACTCGGTCGGATATAACGCCGAGGATATGTACACGGGGCTAGCTGAGGCAGAAATACACAAGGAATGGTTCTACTTTAAACGATTCAAAATGGCGCTCTACACTCGCGATAAACTATCACGTGACGTGACGATTAACGACAGCGAGGGTCGACCGATGGTGGCTCTCAACGTATTCTCGTTGGTGATCAGGTAAATGACGTCATTTTTTATTACCTTTTTACGTCTTCTTCAAATAGGCCTACATGGTCGCGCACCTCTTATAGAATACTTTCGGGTCGTAGTACCAAAGAGTAGTCCCATAAAGAAATTTTGAGTTTCGACTTCTGGTGCATAGTTTTGCTAGTAAGAGATGAGCTTGTAGAACACTGATGTGTTTCCTGTATATATTATAGTCCTGTATTTTTTTTTCAAAGTTTTGTTTGATTGCCTATTGCATGACTATTTGTTTGGGATGTATGAACAAAAAACCGATACCTTGGCTATATTTGACAGCTTGTGCACTGATTTTCGGACGGTACTAGTACACTTTGCTCCGTAGAGAAAAACGAGACGATTGAGGTGTCCATTTTATTACAGTTTCTGATAGTTTAATGGCCCGAGTTGATAATTTCTGTATATGCGTAGAAACATTATTCTTCACTCAGCAGAGTCTCGAAAATGCCCAATTTAACATTGGAGTCAATGGGAATTCAAGATCTCAAAAGTAACAGGTGTATGATCACATGTTTATCTGGTGGCGTAAATATGTCTTGTAACTCATTAACATTGAATGCAATAGAATATGATTAAACTAGATGACGCCATTAAATGTTGTGTATAAAATTGGAATTCAAACTGAATGAGAATGAAAGTGAGTGTGTACGTCATTCTTCAGGAAATGTATCAATGACATCAGCGCTCATCTTTTATTACAAAGGCTGCAACCTTTGGTTGAATTGATTCTTGAAACCAATTTCTATTTTAATATTAAATATCAGGATATCCCTGAGTTATCACACTTAATTTCAGTTCCAATAACACGTATTTGCTTCATTCAAAGCAAGTAAAAGATATGAAAATAATTGAAAGCTTTGTCTAGAGTTTGTTTGTTTAATACCCATTAAAACATGTTATGTCTCTTTTTTCCATGTTGTGCAACGTAATGTTTTGTTATATATTGGAATGATTTGTTATGATATTGTCTATAACCTTGTATATCATTGGGTTTTTTATGTCACGTTATGATGTACCACGAGATGGGTGTTTTTCCTGTCCAATTATGTCACGTTGTTTTATGTAATGGTGTGAAATGTCACTTTATGATGTTTTAAGCTATGTTACGTTACGTTATCGCTGTGTATGAAACCTATGTTATATTATTTATTCGTAGGTATATCACTAACTGCGCCAAAGATGTGATACGTGACACACACAATCGTATCCA
Source organism: Cerastoderma edule (assembly GCA_947846245.1). Lineage (NCBI taxonomy): Eukaryota > Metazoa > Mollusca > Bivalvia > Cardiida > Cardiidae > Cerastoderma > Cerastoderma edule. Next base: position 19,480,335 of record OX401422.1, on the reverse strand, counting down.
GGACGACGACATTCTGTGGACACTCACCGTTCCCGCCATTTGGTCCGACTCTGCGAAACAGTTCATGCGTGAAGCCGCATTGAATGCCGGGATTCGTGAAGAACGGTTGATGTTAGTTCTAGAACCGGAAGCTGCGTCTTTGTTCTGCACTGAAATGCCTTCAATATTGTCAACAAATGAGAGACCAGTCCGGGAGTTTACAAAGGGAGATAAGTACATATTGGCGGATTTGGGTGGGGGTACAACTGATATCTGTGTACATGAGGTCATGGAAGAAGGGAACGTCCGTGAACTTTACAGAGCGACTGGTGACGCTTTAGGGGGCACGAACGTCGATCTGCGATTTGAAGAGTTCTTCATTAGCCACGTCGGAGGCGATGCTTGGTGTGAATTTAAAAACTTCTACATGGACGAATATCTGTACTTGATGAGGTCGTTCGAAACGAAGAAGATTGGAATCTCTAAGTTAGAAAACAGCAGCGAAATGATTTTGACCTTGCCGAGCGGACTTTTATCTGCGACGTTAAATCACAACAAGGGTAGATCGTTAAAGGAGATTTTTGTGGATAACGGTGTCGATAAATTAGTAATTGTAAACACGATAAGGAATAAAATAAGGTTTAAATCGAAAGTGGTCGACGAAATATTCCAGCCCGTGGCCAACAGTATTATCCAGCTTTTAAAAGACATTATTGCTGAAACGGAATTGGACAATATTCGTACTATGTTGTTTGTTGGTGGATTTTCGGAATCGATGTATTTACGAGAGAGAATAAAGGATGAGTTGGGCGACTTCAGGCTGGTGTTTCCCAGCGAGGGAAGTCTCGCTGTACTGAAGGGGGCCGTACTGATGGGTTACAGGCCCCGGACAATATCCCAGCGCCGGGCCAGGTATACTTACGGATTCTGTACAAACCTCAAGTTCGAGACGGACAAACACCCCGAGTATCTCCGATTCCGTCACGATGGTGTGGACTGGTGTGAGGATATCTTCGACAAACAAATCGAAAAAGGTCAGATTCTACACCACGGTCAGGTCATACAGCTGTGTGGAAATAACACATGTCAGTCACATGAGGACAAGTTTGAAACGCTCTACATCTGGCTTTATAAATCGTCAAATCAAAACCCCGTATTTTGTACGGCGGAAGAAGGCTGTTCAATGGTTGGTTACGTAGAATGTAAGCCCCCGGATGTAGGGTGGCCGGATAAATGGGACATAGAGATACACTTGATTATTGGGGAAACAGAGTTTACAGTGAAGTCATTTAACCAAACGACAGGGGATGAATATGAAGCAAAAATGGACTTTTTATAATTAGTACCTTAAATATAGGTACGGCACCGACGAAGGGAACCCATATCGGACTTGTGTCAGTAAATGACTCTAATCTGAATCCAAATGTTGATTACACCATTTTTCAAATTCTTTTGTTCACAGATGACGAAATCTTTTAGAACCAAAATTAAATGTCGTTGAGACAATACACATTTCAGATTATTGTATCCCGTATAATATACAATTCAAAGTATTTATTGAAAGTTCATTGATTCAGGAAGCGTCAATATATTTAAGTATGTACAGTCTTTTTCCGGTAGATCTTAAAACCGTCACAACGCTTTAGGATTTAAATACATAAATAACGTTAAACAGAGTCTAAAAGCTTGAATAGACCGTTATTTTGTTGTCATTGGCTATTCTCTAGTCTGTATCATCCATCAGTACAGATGTACAGGTTTAAGTTTTAACTTCGAAATTCATCACATCTGTGAACAAACGCCTTTAATAGAAACACCTGTTTGTATAAAATACTGTTGTTATTAACTAGTAGTCCTAAGCTTTCTTCTTAAAGCTGTTTATACAAATTGTAGTGTTTTTTACTCGTGGTTTGTAGCATCGGCTTCTGACCAGAAATTGTTATGTTTGCGCTCAACATTTATACTCAGCATTGATACAATTAAACAAAGACAATCAACATGTGTGGACTTGATACATAGGCTCTCATTATCTAAACTCTTAACATATTTAATATATGAATGCATAAACCCAACCATTTATGTACTTAACCTAAATGCATGTAAGTATGCATTCATCTTTTACTTTCTCATCGACTTGCTCCCTCGAGCCATCATGTCCGCTTTTCGTCTATTGAAGTGAAAAAATGCAAAATATGAAATTTACCTATTATGTCAATTTGAAGGAAAATTTTTGGGGAAAAATACCTGTAATCGATGTAAGAATAGTTTCTTAATGTTTAGCGAATTTTCACAACTCTGGCCATGATTTAATGGTCGAAAAGGGTAGACAATTCAACATTTCATGTAGTCCGAATGATCCAGACGTAGATATTTCATTCTACGTCTGAATGCGTTCGATATAAAAGCGCGTCAAGCGGATATCGATTATTCGCGGTAGTGCATGTCGGGTAATATGTAGAAAGGAGGCGAAGTTAAAATGATATGTAAATTCTGGCGGGAATATAATATTGGCTCCTTTTCGTTTGGTAGAATGGATCTATTTTCATTAAAAACGAGATACCCAGTTGATTTCAATTGAATACGTAGATATTGATTCATTTAGTAAAGATACTTGTGACTGACGTAAAATATATATACATATCAAGGGAAATATGTATCTGTTTAAAATGATTGCGAAAATCTAGAAAATACTTAAACCTTCAAAGAATTCTTTTATGGAAACTTTTGCCAACAAAAACGCCTTTGGCTTATCATTTCTTAGTAGACGAATCTACTGGCAAAATGCTCTCAATATGATATTTTCTTGAATTATAGAAACGGCAATATAGGTCTAATCTGAAATATAATATTATTGTAACGTTCGTTACACGTTTATGCAAATTAGGAACCAAATGCATTGTTTGAGAGAACATGCTGGTATATATATATATATATATATAGACAACACAACCGCTCAGTGAACGACAGTGTTTTTCACTGATCGGATGTGTTTCTGTCTTTGAGAGGTTCATTTGCTCGGTTCGTTACATAGTTCTAGAAACGATTTCAAAGTATTTTAAGCGCGAATGGAAACAAACCAGAGACATAGTGACATCTATGTCTCTCAAACAAATTATTTAAAAAGCTATCGATCTAATCAGCTTCGGGCATGTTATAAAGGGAAGCAGATCAATTCGTACCCAAACCAATTCGTAACCATCCAAATCTGGTCAATTCGTACTCATTCTAATTTTGAAGAAGTCACTTCGTACTCATCCTATAATTCAGTATTATAAGATCATATATCTTATTACAAGTTTCATATATTATCGCTGCATAACTGAATGAAATACATTTGACGATACTCCATCATAAAAGGTCAACCAAGTATTTGTTAGGTCTATAACATGCATTTCTTTGAACGTTGTCCATGTTTTGTTTTTGAGTTGAATATGTTTCCTTCAGGTGATATCCAGATTACGAATAATCATGCAGCTATTCAGTACTTTTCTCTTGCTATTCACACCTACCTTATTTTCAGTTGACTATTTAGCAAATTCAGCACAATCATGCCTTTGGCCATAACATTTCAATTTTCATAGATAGTAAGATAATCTTTGTTATACAATTTCATACAAATAAATACAAATAATTTTCATTAATTCGAGTTCTTGTCTTTCACAAATAAATACAAAAAAGTTTCATTTATTTTAATCCATTCGTTGGAGACTGCTTCACTTACTTCGAGCAACATTCTTTGCAATTCAGAAATGTTAAAATATTGTTTATTACATTTCATACTGAAGTATGTATCATTAGCATGTTAATATACATCTGCAATAAAGAATGAGTGTGTTACTTTGATTTGTGGGAATAAGTTCTTTCTTTTTTTCTTGTAAAGTTTAATTCCCGAATATTCGTCCTTTTAGAAGATCCGAACCTCAAGCAAGTTCCCTGATTTAGGAAGAGAAACCAAGGGGAAACGCCAATCTCCATGCGTAACACATTCAGTTTTCCCCGTACATCAGTGTTGCATAATTGGTGCTTTCACCTTCGTAACCCTTATAGTGCTGGAACCGAATTCATTGCTTATGCAAACAGGTTTGATCAAGGCCAGCCGCCAGTTAAAATGGCGGTTGGCCTGGGATCTGACCTGTTTGCTACACTTAGTATCTTCATCAAAATTAAGCAGATATCTATGGTTTTGGAAAGCAGACAACACAAAAAACTAATTTTAGAAAATTACCCATCATTGTAAGGGCTAATAATTGGTGGTCTTTGTATCCTCACATTTATCTAACATACGATCACTGTGTCGAAGCTTTCGATGGCTAAAAAATCTACACCAAGGTAAGAAATTGTACTAGTTGGTGACTGCCCGACGCTGGGTACCCAAACTCACTCTCGACACCGATCAACAAACAAACTGTGCTCAACATTTATGAAATGGCATAACCCTTTCCAAAACAACACATTTTCGACTGTCCCAAATTGAAAGAGTTTGCAGACATTTCAAAATGTGATGAAATTTTTACGAGCTATTTCTCCTTTTCCCACAATGTCTTCCAAAGTCATCTGCAACGAAGTAGTCAAATGTCGTTACTGATTGGGAAAGGGATATAATACCTAGTTGTACTTTGGTGGAGTGGAAAATTATATTTATATGGGTTTACATCGCGTCAACATTATTTCAGTTATGTTGCGATGCCCAACTTTAAATGATGGAGGAAGACCCCATACCCAACTGCCCATAAGAGCTGGTCAAGCCGGGTAGAATCATCGGCATTCCGTAAGTCAGTCAGGAGACTACCTCTCATGAAAATTCAAATTACGTCACCGTGTTTCAAATCCAGGAGGAGAGAGGCGGTTGAATTCATGTCAGACCTTGGACTTGAAGGCGGTCATTTACGGAAAACATTACAATAACAGTTACATCTTATATGGAAAATCAAAACGAACAACAACCGAATGATTATTTCAATTATTTATTTTCACATGAATTATACCAAAACCTTATGACACTGTATTCAATCATTATTCTTAAAACATTTTATTCATACATTTGAATAATGATTGGCTTTAGTAAATAAATACCAACACAGAATTTTACAATCAAATATCATTAAAAAAAGGGGCAAATCATTCTTCAGTATTTTTTTTTAATAATCTAGTAATTTCCTAACATTTTGATATTGTACAAGAAAAGCAAAAGTAATTACAGTGACCTCCTTTTCTCCATCAGTATAAATTATGAACACACTTAACATCAAGGTATTTCACACTTAACATCAAGGTAATTCACACTTAACATCAAGGTAATTAACACTGAACATCAAGGTATTTCACACTTAACATCAAGGTAATTCACACTTAACATAAGGTATTTCACACTGAACATCAAGGTATTTCACACTCAACATCAAGGTATTTCACACTTAACATCAAGGTATTTCACACTTAACATCAAGGTATTTCACACTTAACATCAAGGTAATTCACACTTAACATCAAGGTATTTCACAATTAACACGCCTAAGTATCAACAATGTTAAAGATGTTTATCCGCCAAGGAACATAGATAAGGATAAAGAAAGTAATTTGGCCACTGTACAAACACTTTAAACTTAAACCCTTACAGTGCTGGAACCGGTTTTATGCTAATACAAACAGGTTAGATCAAGATCTGTGATCTAACATGTTTGCTACTCTGAGAATCTGTCCACATCGAAATTAAGCAAATATATAAGGTTTTGGAAAGTAGGCGACACAAAAGTCTATTTTTAGAAAATTTCCGAGCATTATAAGGATTAAGAAAGTTATTTGGATACTGAACAAACACCATCTGGCTCACAACGCCCAATTATCAAGAGGAAAACAAATTCTATGTGTATTTTTGTAGTCTGCTATTGCTTTCAATTAGGATCAGTCACAGTTTCAATCCTGGTGATATCATCAACAAATAAAAACAAATAAGAGAAGCAGGCGCACACATCTTTTGAATCAAATGTGATAAGAGAATATATAACAACTCATACTAACCCATTACCAAACAATAACGACATTTTACTGCTTTGTTGCAGAAGAATCTGAAAACATTGTGGAAAAGGAAGAAATTACTCATGACGAGCAATTTTTCTTTTTCAAATAATGTTTTTTACCACATCAGGAGACTTTTTTCCAATTTCATGACATTTTGAAATTTCGTCTGCCAACTCTTCCAATTGGGACAGTCGAAAATTATGCGATTGGTAAAGGGTTAAACGACTCCTCCTGTTGAGACTGGTTTTCCTCTATTTATAAAACCATATAACTGTCATGTCATGTGCTGATGATTTCACCTTGGCCATGTCTGAATTCTTGTTGGGTGTTTTTGTATGATGTTAAGCGCAGTTTCAACAATTTTCAGTTATGTAACAGATTACCTAGATCCACCAGTACTAAGCTCTGAAGTGACTTGCCTAAGGTCACTCCCACGAAACCAGAGGTGTCCGTGGGGCTTGAATGCAGGACTCCCAAATTTTAAGTCTGCCACCTTAACGCAGGGTCCCTGGAATAGTCTGAGAATCTTATAGAGGAATATAGAGTTGAATAAAACATACCAACGGCATGTTAATGAAATGCCTGAACCCATTTTCATTTTAAAAACAAAATGGAAAAAAACAAGTACGTCCATATGAATATTATTTACAAGAAAATTGTCAACATTATCAAATCCAAACATTTAAACAAGAACCCATTGAGCAGAGTCTTAGAAGAGATTCGAACCAGCGATTCTCCATTAAACAGTTTTCTCAAGTCCTATTTAATTCCATATTAAAAATGCAAAAATTCGTAAAATTGTGTAGTTTAATGAAGTCCATTTTAATAAGTAACCTATTTCTTTGTACTTTCTGTCCACTGCTATATCTTTTATCAGAAAAGTCTATCCTTGACTAATGAATTCTTTCAAATGTTCTAAAACAATCTTTTTGTTTTTCTTTGCTTTTTGATGTCTGGGGTCATGAGGTTTAATGATCTAGACTTTAAGCAAAAGCTTTACATAGAAACCTTGTAATGCATTTCAGTGCATCAATTATTCATAACCTTCCATTAAAAATGATCAATTGATAAATGTTTTTGTTTTAAATGATACATGTATTGATGTTTCAGAACTGTACAGTCGGGCTTTTATTCATGTTATATAACAGGAGCCCACTAAAGGCACCTTACCAATTGGTAAATTTCTGTAAAAGTTTGCTGTTTTCAAAAAAATTCAAAGTCACGTCAGGTTTTGGGTTTCTCAATTCAGCAATTTCACCGATACAATTATCCCAAACTAGTAAGCAAAGGTAACTTCTCAATTTAAAAAAAAGTTCCCCAGTGCGAAAAAGCCATCCCGCTTTAACCCTTTACCAAAAGCCAACTTTTTGACTGTCCCAAATTGAAAGAGTTTGCAGACAGAGTTTAAAAATGTGATTAAATAAAAACAATTCTTCTGTTAGGGAAGAAATCATTGTGGGGAAAGGAGAAATTGCTCATCAAGAGCAATTTCTACTTTTCCAACAAAGTTTTCCAGAGTCGTCTGCAACAAACAGGACAAAGTCGTTATTGTTTGGTAATGGATTAAATGACAATGGCACAACATGAACTGTGACATCAGAAATTCAATGCAAGAATACAGCGACTGATTCACATACTGGAAGCACTTACTATAGTATTGCACTGAACCAATGTTATAGACTGCAAACAAATGTTGTCTCAACAATCATTTCTCTGCAATGATTTAATTGTCAAACCTATCTTTAGAAAAAATTAAAAAGTTAAGGCTAGGAATGTGTTGATTCCATCAATTGCTGTCAAAATTAATTAATCAGCATTTGTGAATACATTAAAAGAAATGCATTGATTCTACGATTTAATAGCTAATAAATCACTGTTTGAGAATACATTTATAGAAATCCATTGATTCCACCAGTTAATTGAATTCAAAATCTAACAAGTCATCATTTGCGAATACATTAATGGAAATAAGTTGATTTAATCAGTTAATTGAAATCAAAATCTCATGAATAACTGTTTGTGAATTCCAAGATGTATTGATTCCATTGTTAATTCAAAATCTAACAAATTACTGTTTGTGAACTCAATCCTTCTGGTAAAACAAACAATCATACAAAAGTTTACAAAACTATTCACTGACACTGTTATTTCACCAGAATTTTTTGAGGTTGAGAAACTATCCAGCGACATAACTTCACAATCCCTTCATTTGATTCATTAAGTCCTCTAAACTTTGTCCATCTGATTCAACAGTTGCCTCAGTCTCTGCTTCCTGTAAAACAACAAAACAAAACATGGTTACTTTACAGTCAACTAGAGATTTCTCCTATGAAGTACAATAAATTTCAGGGCAGGGAACTGTGAGCTTCTTCTCCAACGTAAAGTATGGAAGTGGTGAAGAAGTTACAAAATTGAAATCTGGTTAGTCTTTGTTGCCCAAAAGGCTGCAGATAGTAGTACGCTTTAAGATAGTACAAAGGTAAATCAAGCATCCAGTATATTTGACCCAGTCATGGTAGAAAAGTGCTTGATTAAGGAAGTAAAAGACAAATCAAATTACCTCCCCCTTATATTTGTTGAAGGCTATTTTACAATGTCAGGGTTTAATGCAAGACTAAAATTAGTCCCTTCACTAATGGAAAAGACTTTCTATAGTCTTGCAATGAACCCTCAAATAAGACTAAAAGCCACGTCCATGCGCATTTATTTGTTGGAGGTTTTTACTCAATATCATTGGATAATTATTATGCAAAATCGATTTAAGGCCTTTTCGCTACTGGCCAACTAACATGTGTTCGGCTTCATATTTGTAGCAGACTACTTAACCCTTTCCCAAACAATAACGACATTTGACTACTTTGTTGCGGCAACTCTGAAAAACACTGTGGGAAAGGGAGAAATTGCTTGTTAGGAGCAATTTCTCCTTTTCCCACAATGTTTTCTGCCATATCAGAGGGTTATTTTCCATCACATTTTGAAATGTAGTCGGGAAACTCTTTCAATTTAGGACAGTCAAAAATTTGTTGTTTGGGAAAAGTTTAAAAACATGAAACACAAATTTCAGTTTGAATCATAATTGGTAGGATACCAATATAAAGTAATGTGGACATTGGAGCCCTATTCTAGCAGTATTTCAAAACAGTAGCAGGGTTGTCATTTAGAGTCGGGCGCTGGCTAATTTGACCGCTTCAAATAATTTTATCATAGATAATAGTTATAAAACCTTATCTTTCTTGGGTGTTTGCTTCAATGGCCTCCTCAAATCAAAAGTAGACCTCTTACTCCATGAATTAATGACAAACCTGCAGTTAGTAAATTGTCTGATCCCTTCAGTATTTTTCTAATCAGAATTATTGAACTTAGTACACAAGAGAAGTTTGAAAATAAGTAGGAAACCTAAAGAGGATTCGCCCAGGACCTTGGGGTTTTGGCTTCTGGACATGAAAATCGTTAGTAATGGACATGAAAGTCGTTAGTAATGGACATGAAAGTTGTTAGTAATGGACATGAAAGTCATTAGTAATGGACATGAAAATCGTTGGACATGAAAATCATTAGTAATGAACATGAAAATCGTTAGTTATGGACATGAAAATCGTTAGTAATGGACATGAAAATCGTTAGTAATGGACATGAAAGTCGTTAGTAATGGACATGAAAGTCATTAGTAATGGACATGAAAATTGTTAGAAATTGACATGAAAGTCGTTAGTAATGGACATGAAAGTCATTAGTAATGAACATGAAAATCGTTAGTAATGGACATGAAAATCGTTAGTAATGGACATGAAAATTGTTAGTAATGGACATGGAAGTTGTTAGTAATGGACATTAAAGTCATTAGTAATGGACATGAGAATCGTTAGTAATGGACATGAAAGTCGTTAGTAATGGACATGAGAATCATTAGTAATGGACATGAAAATCGTTAGTAATGGACATGAAAGTCGTTAGTATTGGACATGAAAGTCATTAGTAATGGACATGAAAATTGTTAGTAATGGACATGAGAATCGTTAGTAATGGACATGAAAATCGTTAGTAATGGACATGAAAATCGTTAGTAATGGACATGAATATCATTAGTAATGGACATGAAAGTCGTTAGTAATGGACATGAAAGTCATTAGTAATGGACATGAAAGTGGTTAGTAAAAGTCCATGAACAGCATGACAAGCCTTGCAACCATCCATTAGTAGTCATTCAGCACTTTGAGTATTCAATCATAATCATGAAGCACTTACTATAGTATTGCACTGAACCCTGGACTTGTACTTGTAATACATTAAAAAGAGGCCTGAATAAACAGTTATTGTAAGGATTTATTTCAATATCGATGAAAATGAATAAATTTCATAGAAATAGCCCCCATCATCAGGCCCTGTGTACCAGCCCCTGCCCCCACCCCTTACCTTAGATGGCGCTGGAGTTGTATAAGCCACTTCTAAACCCTCAGCTAGCTGCGGTCTCTGACCTTCTGCCGCTTTCAACTCCTCCTCTGTTATCTCAGATACAAGCTCTATTTCTGAAGATAAAGTGTTATAAGACAAGTGATAAAATATTGGCATAATTGTATCAAATGAACAATACAATCCTCCTTTATTATGATTCTAAGCTTAATTAGCTTGAGGTCATAGAATATTTGAAAACCAATTAATTGGCAGATCAGGGAATATAAACAATAGGATGTGACGTCATATAAGCAATGTAAACATGTTACAATATTGGGCACTATAATGACATGAAAACAATATTTGGAGCTATAACGTTATTGCAATATATGACAAAATATTATAACAATGATAGACAGGACTCTTGTAAAGATAATTTTTCTCTATGTGTAATATCTGAAATAAAAAGGACACATTAAAAAAAAAATGTGACTCAAATTTCTATAATATGGTATTCATTTAAATTCTCTTAATGGCATTAAGACAAACTAACAGTTTCAAAATGCTATGAAGTTTAAGAAAGCAATAAAGAAGTTAGCTTAAGTACAGGACAGTGGTGTTTTCTTGACCTCTACATAATATGTACGCGTTTAAATGTACAACTAAGGAGAATATGCGTAGCTTCCTTTAGGTACTTAAGGCACATGCCTACACTTTTATTTTAGTAAGCAAAAAATTCAACACCACAACAGAAAGGGCCACTTTTTCCTGCTTAACCCATTACCAAACAATAACAACATTTCAACAGTGTGTTGCCGACAACTTTGGAAAACTTTGTGGGAAAATGAGTAATTGCTCTTAATGAGCAATATCTCCTTTTCCCACAATGTTTTCTGCCCAATCAGAAGATCATTTTTCAAATTCATCATATTTTGCAATGTCATCTGCAAACTCTTTAAATTTGGGACAGTCTAAAATTTGATGTTTGGTAAAGGGTTAAACAAAAAATTCTTGTGCTCTCAAACACATGCCAGAATGCACCTGAGTGATTTCAGACTGCATTTTCTTCCTGGGGAGCATACCCCTTCCCCCTAGAATAACATGCCTACACATCCATTTCAGCTAAGTTACGCTCCTGACTAAGTGTCATCTGGAAAATATGCTTGTAATGACCAATTTTTCTTTTGTCATAATGGTTGTTTCAACATAAATTTGTCTTGAGTGAAGACTCTATGTTCAGCTGATTGAAAATCAAACAATTCATGAAAACTCAAAAAGACGAGAATTTGATGATGATGATGATGATGAAACACTTTTAACACTTAGAATGCTGGATAATTTTCTTAAAAAAGATTGGTGTAAGGTCTGCTTTCTAAAACATAAAATATCTGCTTAGTTTTGATGAGGAAAGATACTCAGAGAAGCAAACAATTTAGATCACAGGACAGCCGCCAATTTACTTGGCAACTGGCCTGGATCTAACCCATTTGCATAAGCATGAAGTCGGTTCCAGCACTATAAGGGTTAAAATACCTAAGAAAGAGATTAACTTACCAAATGGGTTTTCCTCATGCACTATCACCTCCTCTTTTGTTTCTATGGCAACAACTTTTGGTTTGGCAGCTTCACGTTTCTATGAAATTGAAAAAGTACAAAAGTAAAGAAAAACACGTTGCTTTTCCATAATGAATAACATTTCATGGTGTGTACGACAAGATCAGTTTGTTGTTTTGCTGTAGTTTAACCTTGTTTATTTTACATTGACTAACCTTTTACTTCTCTATAAAGTACCTGCAGAAAAGATTTTAAGAAAATACCGAGACAAAAGGAGAAATTACTAGTAATAAATCCCATATCAATAAGATACAGTTTGTATGCATTATAATTGCCAACTTCACCTATTGTTCAGTTAGGTCGTGCCCAATGTAATGTCTCTCTAAAAGGCATCAAAATACTTTTTTACTTTCTCAACATAACCAAAGACCTGGATAAGAATATTTGCTATGCCTGACTTCATCATTACTTCTATCAGGGATCAGGAAAATGCTGGTCTTTGACTGATTTCGGTTGTACTGGACCGGTTACAAGTTCAGATTTGATGAAAAAAATCGGTCCAGATAGTAGACGTATATTACACTCTATGTACCTAACAATACTCCCAGAATCACAAAATTAATCAGTTAATTGTTATCCCCATGTCAAACAATTCCCAAGGCGCGTATAAATTGAGAGTTTAATTGTAAACAAACATGCATGCTTGATTGAGAAGTACATGTGACACCCTTATGCCGTGAAAACTGATCAAATTAAGCACATAAGGTCTGATGCATAGAGTTACTTGTTAGATTGCGAGAAATCAAAGAGTTTTAATGTGTAATGTATGATGATACTAAAAATATCGGGGTCGGGTGGGGGGTGAAAAAGTATGAATGGTTTACGGCTGATTCTCCGACTGATTGGGATTCGGAGATTTCCTGATCCCTGACTTCTATGAACCTTTTATTGTAGCTATCCAAGATGATACCAATACCAAAGCATTTATTGCATTTTTTCTTTTATCATTTTTAGAACACTGCATGTAAAGGACACTAACACAAAGCAGTCTTTACCAACCTTATACTCTGTTTGTTGTCGTTTGCAATGATTATCATCACATGTTTCATTAGGTTTCATTGACATGGTTGGGAAAAAGTCTTGGAGTGCATTGTAGCCTAAATAGTGGGTAACATCACCAAACCCTAACAAGTACCTGCAACATGATAATTGAACAAACATTTCAAAATCAGAAAACATACCAGACTATCTTACATCCAGTATTTCAATCTCATCTGGATTAAATTCTTTACTTAATAATGCTAATCTATCTTGAAAAAGACAGTTTTCAAATCAAACAATAGAGAGAACATAGGAAGACAGGATCTACGAAGGAAAAAACTATATACAGTTGAGCCTCGTTTATCCGAACACTTTCGTTCCCAGGAGTAATGTTCGTATAAACGAATAATCCGGAATAAACAATCGTGAGTATTTAACGCCAACCGAGTTTCCAGTGAAATGTTTACCTATACACCGTTTTCATAATAACTACTACGAAGTAAAAAAAACCCGTAATAGTTAAAAATGATTGCCAGACATTGTCTCCTGATCGCTGTCAATGCAGCAAATTAACACCTTTTGCAAACTCTACTTTCTGCATGCGACGATAATTACAATTAGGTTAGACCAGTTAACTGACTAAATGACCGATTTACAAACTATCAACACCTTTCATTACACTACACTTGGTGACATTTTATGATCAAGCATACATGCGAATTTGCCAAAGGTGTGAATGTTGGATTACCGTATCGTCAATTAACGTATATAACCGCAAAAAAATAATCATTATGCTGGTTTCCGGATAAGTCGTGCGCATATACTATGAGAAGTTAGGCTTGGTTCCTGACTTTTATTGTCCGGAGCCGGAACGCGGATTTTCCGGATTAAACAGTGGAATTAATAAAGGTAAGGACCGTTCCCTACAAATTCTGTTCGGATGGCGAATAATACGGATTAACGACGTTCGGACTATCGAGGCTCGACTGTAGCACCATTTTAACTGTTTACAAAATGCAGGCCACATTTTTTTTACTTGAAGCAGACGACATTAGAAAAGCTTTGTAAACATGTAAAAAAACCTTTCAGTTCTGCTGTTGTGATCTGTAAAAAGATTTTGAAAGTCGTCTGCTGCAGAACATACAAATGTGACTTTAGTTGGTAATGTGTTAATAAATTCACAATTGATAAATTCAAATAAAAAGAAAGAAAATTGTCAAACAATCTAAATATGAATTAAGATCAATCAATGATGGATTTAAAGCTGATTGAGAGGTACACAAATGGTAATACTTACTTTAATGTATTTTGGACCAAAAACCCTGCCACCACAGCCATTGTTGTTGGAAGACTAGCAGCACAAACTCCTTCTCTCTTCAATGTCTTCTCATCCGTTTTGGTCGCTACAACTAGTGGTGGTGCACACTAAAACCCAATCAAAACAAGAAGGTAGGTCAATTAGGGTTTGATACTGACTTCATATAACTCAGTTATGTAGTCAATAAACTGTCAAGTGTCAAAATTGCACGAGCTCATTTAATATCATACCATTTATGCACATAAAATAAGAGAATGGAGACAACTTTTTTTTTTTAAAAGACAGACTATCCTTTAAACAAGAAGAAATACAATGTATTAAGGACCATAAACTTTGAAAATGGACATCAGTAATACGTCTAATTGAAGTAGTATAAAATCAAAACATAGTCAATTAATTAAGCGTCAATTTTCATTAAGTATGTAAAGAATTGTATGCGGTTGATTTCAAAAGCGAAATCACACTCTTGGATTGTAAACATGTTAATTCACAATATAAACACTTTATGGAATTAAGAAGGATATAATTCTACTTTTAAAGAGTAAGACTGTTCTTCAGTGCATTTCATATAAGAGTACATCTGTTGTGCAGTTTTTAAGAAATCAATTTTTAACTCCCAAATTTCCTCACATCTGTGAACAGGCAGGTTTAACCCATTACCAAACAATAACAACATTAAACAACTTTGTTGCAGACGATACTGGTAAACATTGTGGGAACAGGAGAAATTGCTCATAATGAGCAATTTCTCCTTTTCCCACAATGTTTTCTGCCCTATCAGAAGATTGTTTTTCAATTTCATCACATTGTAAAATGTTGTCTGCAAACTCTTTCAATTTGGGACAGTCGATAATTGTGTGTTTGGTAAAGGGCTAAGGCAGGAAGAAGACTAAATCACATGAAAATCCAAGTCTACACTTTCCGAGATTTGAACCAGCAGAGAAAGGTTCCCTTCTATACTCTAACCACTAATAACAATCTCATTAAGAAAGGATAACCAGGGGCGTGCCTGGCATTACACACCTACTCATGTGCATTTATTTTGAAAATCGAAAAATTAAAAACACAATAAAAATCGTTGCATTAGAAATAAATCATTTCACATTGTGAGGCATATTATCTGTAACTACTTTTAGACTATTTTGGTCCCAAGTACCCTCTAAAACGCATCTTCGGTGTCTATAGGATGAAAAGAATCCGGACGCCCTAGATATGGTGCGTATCTTCAAAATAGGCCCGGCACGCCCCTGATAACATCAATATAACATAGAGCACATAAACACATACAGCAAAACATGCGGTTTCCCCAGGTATAACAAACTGTATGTGGCCCGACACTGCATTCTCACTCACTCCTGACTCGATCCATGTCTGACCCACTTCATTGCAGGCCTGCAAAAACAACATTCATGATCAGTGAAATAACCCAATGCCTCATGTACAATATATTAATTGTTCTAAGTATAAGCAAGAACTGATAATGATTAAAACTTCCAGAAAATAACTTTTCCTTTGTGACACTGTTAAGAAAACTATGATTACAAAAAGGAAATTGATCTGGTTTTGCATAAGTTCTGTTTTTGTCAAAAATGTCTAAATCCTTTACCAAACACCAAATTTTCGACTGCTCCAAATTGGAAGAGATTGCAGACGACATTTCACTGTTTGAAGAAATTGGAAAATAATCTTCTGATATGGCAGAAAACATTGTGGGAAAAGGATGAATTGCTCTTAACAACAATTTCTCCTTTTCCAACTATGTTTTCTATAGTCATCTGCAAAAAATGGTCAAATGTCTTTATTGTTTGGTAATGGGTTAGTTACACCTTCTACTGTATGTATATCTTATGCACAAGTATATGAAAGAAAAGTTTAGAAGTTCACAAACTATTGTGTGAGCCTTGTCTAAATTCAGGGGGTTTGGCGATCAACATAATTATGTAAACCATGACAATGAGATGAAAGAGACAGAAGTAAAGAAAGAAGAAAAGCTTAAGATGAAAGAGACAGAAGTAAAGAAAGAAGAAAAGCTTAAGATGAAAGAGACAGAAGTAAAGAAAGAAGAAAAGCTTAAGATGAAAGAGACAGAAGTAAAGAAAGAAGAAAAGCTTAAGATGAAAGAGACAGAAGTAAAGAAAGAAGAAAAGCTTAAGATGAAAGAGACAGAAGTAAAGAAAGAAGAAAAGCTTAAGATGAAAGAGACAGAAGTAAAGAAAGAAGAAAAGCTTAAGATGAAAAAGACAGAAGTAAAGAAAGAAGAAAAGCTTAAGATGAAAGAGACAGAAGTAAAGAAAGAAGAAAAGCTTAAGATGAAAGAGACAGAAGTAAAGAAAGATGAAAAGCTTAAGATGAAAGAGACAGAAGTAAAGAAAGAAGAAAAGCTTAAGATGAAAAAGACAGAAGTAAAGAAAGAAGAAAAGCTTAAGATGAAAGAGACAGAAGTAAAGAAAGATGAAAAGCTTAAGATGAAAGAGACAGAAGTAAAGAAAGAAGAAAAGCTTAAGATGAAAAAGACAGAAGTAAAGAAAGAAGAAAAGCTTAAGATGAAAGAGTTAATGAGTTTAAAATGGCTTTATTTTTGTTGTATGCTGATGTGCATAAAATAAATTTTCCAAAATATCAGCACAAGGCAATGAAGGATAAAGATATTGAATGAATCCTCATCTTTGATTTGTTCATTATTCATGTGGTCTCAATCTGCAGCAGAATTATCGAGAAACCACATATTTTTTTTCTATTTGTTTACTATTTATTTGTTTATAATTTGACTTTTCATTTTAACCCTTAAAATGCTGGATATTTTTTTAAAAATAGATTTTTGTGTAGTCTGATTTCCAAATCCTTAAATATCTTCTTAAATTTGATGAGGAAAGATACTCATAGTAGCAATAGGTTAGATCACAGGCCAGCAGCTGCCCTGGATCTAACCTGTTTGCATAAGCATAAAGTCGGATCCAGCACTGTAAGGGTTAAAAAGTATCACAAGATTTAAGCAGGTGATTGTTTGAATCCACCCATTGTCATATTGGTTAATAGCCAAACAACTGTCCTTTGCAATTAAGTTATACATATTTATAGCACACATTAACAATTAATCCTTACAAAATGATCATGAAAAATTGTGAGAATACTAAATTATTGAATGTAAAAGAGTATTTCCATGTGTTCAACATAATATCAATTCTTCATGCTGATTTTCAAGAACACTTTTTCTTTAATGAAAACTGAGGAGTTGTGGGTAACTTTGAATGCAGAAACAAATGCAAGACTATAGTAAGTGCTTCACGTTTGTCAACGACTTACTTAAGTTCAGCATTAAACCCTTGATACATGAAGCTTAAAATTTGAACAGCTGCTGTGACAAAAAGATTGAATTGACCATCACACATAATGAATTCTTTTGTCACAACATTATCATTCAGATTCAACAAAAAAGTGTTCATAATTTATATTTTCTGTCTGAAGTTGAATAAAATCACAGAATCCCATATAATGTAATAGACAAAGAGTAGACTTACTGTATTAATGGCCATTCTTGCCTCAAAATTATCTACACAGCTCAGGACTAGATCCACAGCCTGACCTTTAAGGCCCCCTTTCCTGAAAAAAAACCACACATCAACAGCATGTACATTAACTCTTAGCATGCTGGGCAATTTTCTAAAAATAGATTTTTGTGTCTGCTTTTCAAAACCTTAAATATCTGCTTAATCCTGTTGAGGAAAGATACACAGAGTAGCAAACAGGTTAGATCACAGGGCAGTCACTGGATCTAACCTGTCTGCATAAGCTTGTTCAAGCACTATAAGGGTTTACCCCTTAAATATTCTTGTTGACACAAGAAACATTTTCCAACTTGAAAAAAAATCTTGTTTAATCAATACAGATTTTGTATTGTGTCATTGTCTTCCATGAAAAATAGCTACTGAATGCAAAGTGTATTCAGTATGTGTCAATATATCGATGTATGCACAGATGGTATGGACTTCATAACTGTTACAACATGTTTTGATCTGGAACATTTTTATTCTTTGTATACAGGCTCTAAATAATTAGATACCTCATTTTATTTCCAATGGCTATTCTTCAGTATGCCATATACATGTACAACAAGCTGCTTACAGCTTATAAGAAATAAAATGTTAAAGTGAATTGGTCTTCAAAGGAAGGTCCGTAATAGTTAAAATAATTGTGTCTGGGGTGTTAAGTGTAGTATATAATTACCAACAATGAAAGAATAACTTCTGGATTGTGCATGTGGGGTTCAATCTTCTTATATATTGATAATGACGAAAACCATATTCTTTTTTTAATATTCAACAGATCTGCCTAAACTGATTGGCTAGCATCGGATATTATCACAAACAGTCACATGGCAGCCATGTGGAGTCAAACAGCGGGTCTCCATTTAATCTATACTTGGCAATTGCTACATTGTATATGTGCACTATATGCTATACTCAACATTTGGGCATGGCTACACTAAAAAATTGAAAATACAAATTGACGCTAACAAAGGGTCATGGCAAATAAACAGTTTTCTAAAAATGAGTCTAAATGAGTTTTCATTGAGACTTCAAATTATGCGTATGGACAAACATCTCGCTTCATTTCACTGTACAATTGCATTTTGAGATAACTTCGGTGTAAGCATACTATAGACCTAGTGTAGCATATTCTAGTGCATGTACAGGCGACAGTCTTAAGGCCAAGTATAGACCTAGTGTAGCATATTCTAGTGCATGTACAGGCGACAGTCTTAAGGCCAAGTATAGACCTAGTGTAGCATATTCTAGTGCATGTACAGGCGACAGTCTTAAGGCCAAGTATAGAAAAAAAGGGGACCAAAAACAGCCACATTGTTGTTCACATAATGCGATTTGGGTGTGCGCAAAATCTCAAAAATGGATATTCTATGAATAGTAATAATAAGAGGTTCAGAAACCATTTATGCAGTTTTACAAACAGAATCTATTGAAAATTGAGAATAGAGATAGGGGTAAACAAAAAGAATACATTACTTACGAAATTCTGTCTATAAAATGCTGGAAATTGTCCATGGTTGTTATATTGTAGTTGAAGCTTTCAAATTCGACATCTGGATTTATTTCCCTGCAATAAAAAATTCAGCTTTTATGATACCTTGAACTGTAAAGAAATTGTAATCAGTACTCAACTTAACACAATTTTTATTAGTTTTCTATTAACCCTTTCCCAAACAACTAATTTTCAACTGTCCCTAATTGAAAGAGTTTACAGAAGACATTTCAAAAGGTGATGAAATTGGAAAATAATTTTCTGATAGTGCAGAAACCATTGTTGGAAAAGGAGAAATTGCTCATTACAAGCAATTTCTCCTTTTCCCTCAATGTTTTCAAAGGTCGTCTGCAACAAAGTGGTCAAATGTCATTTTTGTTTGGGAAAGGGTTAAGAGGGGCTTTCTAGGGAAATTTTACTGTATCAAAATGATATCAGTTATAACTGCCATCATGCAGCCTTAACCCTTTCCAAAACACCAAATTTTCGACTGTCCCAAATTAAAGGAATTTGCAGACGACATTTCAAAATGTGATGAAATTGAAAAACATTTCTCTGGTAGGGAAGAAAAAATTGTGGTCAAAGGAGGAATTCCTCATTAAGGGCAATTTCACCTTTACCCACAATGTTTTCCAGAGTTGTCTGCAACAAACTGGTCAAATGTCGGTATTGTTTGGTAATTGATTAAGGATGACCATCTTATTCAACCTTGACTGTATTTACAAACAGATGCACTTTGTTTGTTTGTCTGTCATGTACCAAGAGGCATCCGTAGACATGTGAGTAGTGGGTAAGATTTATAATTTACAAGACCCCATTCTGTGCTTTTTTCCCATTCAAGACTAATGGGGGATTCAGATTTTCTTTCCCCTACTTGTTTAGTAGAGAAATTAACTTTGTCAGCATTTAATTGGTAGTGTTTATCATGATCTTTTAAAGTTTGGTGAAATTGAATTTTGATTAACTTGTCCGTAATTGTTATTTTTCTGCCATTGTCAGTTAAAAGGTTTATAGAAAATTTCAAAAGAATTATCTTGTCTGTTCAATATTTTGGACAAGGTGGGCAATATAGAAAATAGATTTCATCACCCTTGCTTTGACAATCTGGATTTTCAATAAGCTACTGTTAATGTAACTGTAAAAAACTTGATAAATAATATGAACCAATTTCACTCACTTAAGTGTCCTTTCTGCTGCGTCAACCTTACTTAACCCAGCTTGATGGGGTTGGTAGAAAAGTCTGTTCATGTTGGCTAGTTCCACTTTATCATAATCAAATAACAGCAGCTGCAACCAAATCAAGATAAATATAAACAAGAGGACCCTGAGGGTCCTGGATCGCTCACCTAACACTTGTAAAGTGTTGGTTACAACAATGTTACACATGAGTAATGGACAAGATTTGTCTAAATTTGACAGTGATCTACTTTTGACCCCAAGTTCCTCATAAACTGACTTGGTTGAGATATAACAGGTTGATCATTTTGAGCAAGTTGATCAAATTGGGCTGAAAATGTAGCTTTCAGAGTGTAAACGGGTGTTTTCTAAGATTTAACCTTGTGAACTACTTTTTTATTCCATTCCACCCATGATCAAAGTTAATCAAGATATTATCAAGTTTAACATTTTGAGCAAGTTTGATCAGCACTCTGGATGTCTTTAAAAATTAAGCTGTAGATCTCTTTGATATACATTGTACAAACAGTGTTGCCTTTAGAATGTAAACAAGATTTATCAAACTTACGCAAATATTCTAAGAAACTTTGAAGGGTAAGAGAAAGCGAGTTCCAGACAGATTGGGTCGAATTTTACCATCTATAATATTGTAAACAATAGTAATTTATGATGTGACATAGTGACCATTTTTTTAAACCCATCCCATCTTCTATGATCTAATTCGACCCACATATCATCAAGAAAACATAATATGCCATTTTGAAGCAGAACTGGCCTACTTTTTGACTCCAGCTAACCATGATCGAAGTTGATCAATATATCATCAAGGTAAACATCCTGACATGTGGCTTCTGATGTGTAAACCAGATTTTCAAAGAGTGGACCTAGTGAACTTTTTTACTCTACCCCACCCATGATCAAATTCGGTCAAGATATCATCAAGGTAATATTTCTCTAGTGACCTACTTTTTGACCCCACACCACACATGATCGAACTCTATTGAAATATCATCAAGGTCATCATTCTAAGCAAGTTTGATCAAGATTGGGTCGAAAATGTGGCTTCTAGAGTGTGAACAAGATTTTCTAAGATTTGACCTAGTGACCTACTTTTCACCCCAGCCCACCCATGATCACACTCGATCGAGATATTGTCATGGATATCATCCTGAGTAAGTTTGATAAAGAATGGGCCTTAAATGTGGCTCCCAGAGTGTAAACAAGATTTTTCTAAGATTTGACCTAGTGACCTACTTTTTGACCCCACACTACCCATGATCGAACTTAATCAAGATACCATCAAGGTTAACAGTCTGAGCAAGTTTTATCAAGATTGGGGCAGAAAATGTGAATTCTAGAGTGTAAACAAGATTTTTCAAAGATTTGACCTAGTGACCTACTTTTTGACCCCGCACCACCAATGATCAAACTCAATCGAGATAGAGATATCATCAAGGTTAACATTCTGAGCAAGTTCTATCAAGATTGGGCAGAAAATGTGGCTTCTAGAATGTAAACAAGATTTTTCTAAGATTTGACCTAGTGACCTACTTTTTGACCCCACACTACCCATGTTCAAACTCGATCAAGATACCATCAAGGTTAACAGTCTGAGCAAGTTTTATCAAGATTGGTCAGAAAATGTGACTTCTAGAGTGTAAACAAGATTTTTCAAGGATTTGACCTAGTGACCTACTTTTTGACCCTGCACCAACCATGATCAAACTCTTTTGAGATATCATCAAGGTTATTATCCTGAGCAAGTTTGATCAAGATTAGGCAAAAAATGTGGCTTCTAGAGTATAAACAAGATTTTACTAAGATTTGACCTAGTGACCTACTTTTTGACCCCACCCCTGATCGAACTCGATCGAGATATCATCAAGGTAAACATCCTGAGCAAGTATCAGGAAGAATGGGCCAAAAATGTGATTTCTAGAGTGTAAACAAGATTTTACTAAGATTTGACCTAGTGACCTACTTTTTGACCCCACCCCACCCATGATCAAACTCGATCGAGATATCATCAAGGTAAACATCCTGAGCAAGTATAAGGAAGAATGGGCCAAAAATGTGGCTTCTAGAGTGTAAACGCTGAAATTGTTGACGACGCACGCACGCACGCACGACAGACGACGGACATTCAAGTATCCTAAAAGCTCACCCTGAGCAGAGCTCAGGTGAGCTAAAAACAAGGCAAAGTTGAAACTCAACAAATAGAATGCTTATTTGGAATATGGAAGATTACTGTATAAACTCAACCAAAAGTATCATTTTTTTACAAAGAATTTGTATGACAAAGCAGGGGTGCATCTTACAAGCAAAGTCAATCAACATTACATAATTTTTCAGCGTAATTTTTGTTTATTTTACCTTTCCCTAGAGAGATTTGCAGGTTTGTTTAGTTTTGTACAACATGTTGCAGCTTTGTAAGTGTATCCAAATTGATAGCAGTAGAGAATAATCAAGATTTTGAAATATCATTGCTTTCACCAACATGACAGTATACAGCGTAAAAAGCTTCATGCACATCTATAAATCATATTAATTTCGCATTAAAATAAATTTGTGTCAGGTTTTGTATCAAATTCATTTGTACCTGACTGATTGTTAAATTAACATTTCATGCAGAGGTAGTATGATTAATTAAAACAGGCTTAGCACTCTAACAGTTTGGCTGGTTTTATTTGTACATGACTAAGTTTGCAGACTTACTCTAAATCATTAACTTCAGGAAAAGATTTGTCTAATATCTTAACCTTTTACCAACCGCCAAATTTTCAACTGCCCAAATGAAAGAGTTGCAGACGACATATCAAAGTGTCATGAAATTGGAAAGTAATCTTCTGATAGGGTAGAAAACATTGTGGGAAAAGGAAAAATTGCTCATTACAAGCCAATTTCTTCCTTTCCCATAATGTTTTCTAGAGTCGTCTGCAACAAACTGGTGAAATATCGTTATTGTTTGGTAAAGGGTTAAAAGGTAAAGCATATCTACACTCTAAGGAGATTAGCAGAATACGAAAAATCCTCAAACGAGGCTATGTTTATCGAAATGGCAGTGAATTCCGATTACTAAAAATATATACAGATATGTCCCCTAAGTGTTTTTTCCAGTTTGGGGGGAAGTTGGTCAGATCCCATGAGGGGGGAAAAATTTGCATGTAAAAGGGGGAAAAAATATGCTAAGCAAGTAACTACAAAATCAATTTATATCACTATTATTCGCGATAGATAGAGAAAAAACATTATTCCAACTCTTTTTTTGATCAACATGTAATGTTCATGTTCAAAGTTCAACATTTCTTGATTGAAATTGAATGACACTTCCAAGAAGGGAATTTTTCAAATATTTAGGAAAAAAATATTTACTCTAGAGATGGGGGAATAGGGCCAAATAATGCTGAATATTTCATCAAAAAAGAAAACACTGCCCCTCAACTAGATATATATATATATGAAATACCTTTCCAATACCGCATCTGGTGAGCATTTCTGCTGTCACACTTCCTACTCCTCCCACACCCACAACAGCCACAGTGTAATCACGAATTTTCTGAAATAATTAAGTTTATTTGTCCATTATAGGTCCATTTTATGGTATTGTTTGATTGAAACATAAACATCTTACGAGAGCGCGATGTTTATGTTTCAATAGAACAATACCATACGGTTACCTGAGATAAGGGGTGATTGGAATATCCGTGGTTTTCTAACTACCGTTGCTAATAGCCAATATCACCTGTTACATGCAACAGTGAATCGTAGAATTTTGCGTTTGGGTTTATATGATTTAGCACAAGCAAATGAAAATTAACAACAGCATTTCAGGCACTGGGGTACTTGAGTTGTTGAGGAAGGGATATTCAGCATAATAGTAGGTATCTCCCTCATATTAATTTCTTGTTAAAATCCCAAAATATTAAGTTTCTAGATAAATCTTAGAATTAAAAGACTTAATAAACTGTTTTTTAACCAAAAATACTGTTTTAAACAAAATCAAATGCATCAAATAATGTTAGAAGCAAGAAGACTAACTGCAGCACAAATTTAAAGCATTGTGGAATCAATTAAGGCGCTGGGGGAGTGCTAATTTTGAAATTCAGGCACTGGGGTCCCACAGCGCTTAAAAGCCCTTGGGAAGACCCTGTCTCCTTTATTAATTTGTAAAATGTGATTACAGGTTTTGCTTGTAAGGAAAATTGAATGAGCAATAGTTGCTGTCATAAATGTAATAAAACTTGTCATTTCTTTATTGTTGCAATTTTATTGGCATCATTTGAATAGATCCTCATATTTCATATAAAGCCTTTCCCAAACAATAATGACATTTGACCACTTTGTTGCAGACGACTTTAAAAAACATTGTGGGAAAAGGAGAAATTGCTTGTGACAAGCAATTTTTCCTTTTCTCACAAGGTTTTCTGCTCTTTCTGAAGAATATTGTTCAATTTCATCACATTTTGAAATGTCGTGTGTAAACTCTTTCAATTTGGGACAGTCGAAAATTTGTTGTTTGGAAAAGGGTTAAGTTATCTGTTCATCCATTCACCACTTACCTCATAATCATCAACAATACCCATCCGTTTCAAAGCCATGAGTCGACTGCAAAAAAGAAAATCAATCAATTGTTACAGTATTTTTGTTCAGTATCAAAGATGTGAAAATTACAGCAGTTTATGTGGGATTGTTTACAAGCGTGACAAAAACAATTCCCATGTCTGAATGAGTATCTTAATTGATGATGGTGCTTTTTAAAAAACTAATAACAGAGCAGTTGATGTTTTCGGGGGTTTTAAATACCAATTAAACTACCCATATTGTTGTATCAGCTCTTGCAAACAGCATACATGTATACCCTGATAAGACAGTTTTTGTAGGATCTCATCAGGATCTTCACTGAATTGCCTACCTTCTGTTTGTAGGTTTTGATACTTAGTTATATAATAAAGCAAAGGTAATGCAACATGATGTATTATTAAGTTAAAGTAAATGCACATTTAGTTAAAATTGTAAATTATGTATCAGTTAGTAAGAATAAACAACAATTTGACTTTGTCTATGAGTTGATGGATTAAAGCAGCTTTATAAGTGGATTCTGCCTGCTGATAGTGAGAACATTGATGTACTGACTGAAAATAGTGTGTACTGATAGAGTATCATTTTGATCAGTACCGTACTGATGCTAGTCAAAAATTATCTGGAGCCCTGAAACGATTACCCGATTCAAATAAATAGCCAGTTTGCTAAAACTGAAAACTACACTGCAATCAGAGCGAAATAAAAGAATTTAGATAATAAGCTACAAAACATTTGATATTATATTTGGCGGTTTCATTCTTGGGAGCGTTGGTGTGAGATTTGAAAGAACCACATTACAGAGAGCCAGATGTTGTCGATGATAATTATGTAGTCAAAATCATTCTACTTGAAGATTTTATGATGGGGCAATCTAACGTCAAAATTTCGAATGATCCAAATGGTGTCGGACAAATTGAATTCAGACTTTCCAATTTATAGCAAAAAATGGCCATCAAAAGTCAATTGATAAGACAAGATATGTAAAATAAACTTATATACCAACAATTAAAAAACTGCTTAATAGATTTTTCACAATTCAGTATGCATGCGCAGTAAAAGTTTACCAGGAGCAAAAAATCTTCACCTAGTGTTAATTAAACTGTTCTAACAAAGTTAATATGGGGAATACAAACATGATAAGTGTATGGATTGATTACAAAAGGATTAATTCACAACTTTGAGTAAAAAAAAATTGATCTTTGTCAATATTAATGGAAATATGGGTCTTCAAACGTTGGGACAAAATTTTTGTCGCATTTGTCCTCCATTAAAAGAATCGTTCGACAGTTTGACGTGAAAGGAGATATTGCCCGATCCAAAAATTTCTGAATGTGGGTTGACTCTGGCTTTGGCTGGTTCGGCCAGGGTTTGCTCGGCCGGGTTAACTCGGCCTGCTATATTAGTTCTATAGGAGCCTAGTGTAATACAAGTTTGAATTGAGCAGTTTTATAATATCAAAAGCTTACACTAATCAAGGCATTTGATAAAACACACCTTCATTTATTATTCATTGCAAAACCAATTAACATGTAAACATTGCCGAAATATTTAAAGTGCGTCCAATCAAGATACCTTACTTAACATAATTAGCGCTAAAAGATTATTGCCAATCTGCGGCATTCTTAAGGCCAATTACACTTTTAAATGTATTGATCAAATAAATTGGTTCAGCAACATGCAGTCTTTAATTTGAATTACTTTGATGATAGGTAATGGCAGTTAAACTGAATCAAAGCACATTTTAAACTTTTTAGTCTTTGAAATCTCATAATTAAAGATGCAGTAATGAAAGAAGAAAAAAAGAACGTTTTAAATATGTATGATACTTCAATTTTTAACGTAACCTCCTCAAGTACTCCTGTAATCGCCATTTCAATCAATGTTTAAAAAACTATAGAATTAACAAAATGTTGAATTTAAAATTGAAATATACTAGTACTTATATAGCAGGCCGAGTTGACCAGGCCAGGTTAACACATGGCCGAGTGAACCCACGAGCCGAAATGGAAATAGGCCGAGTCAACCCTACACCAAAATTTCCCACTATTTTCAGATTGAGTCAAACAAGTTTGAATAAATATGTAGATGCATGTGTTTAACTTGAATAATGTCAAAGATATGAGATTGAAAGTGAGGCTTTTGGTAACAAGAGAACAGATTGATGTGAACAGATTGGGTTGAAAGGGTGATTTTCAATCCGTTATTGGCTTTAAATCTGTAGACTTTTTCACTATTTCTCTAAACCCGAAACGATTTTAATGACCACTACATACATATAATTTGCCTATAAGTATTTTGAATTCTGCATGGGAAAAGGCCACAAAACGCATCCATATCTTGACCACTGATAACATACCTGTATGGGTTGGAATCCACAACTTCCGAACTCATTTGGGAGATCTTCTCTCGAACCACGGGTCGGTTTTTCTGTCGTTCTCTGTTAAGTTCATCCTCCAAAGCCTTGATTCGTTTTTGCAGATCTTCTACTGTGGCCATCGTTATTCTTCACGTTATGTCTAAATCAAGACCCACCCTGGTTAAGGAGAATACTGGAGAAATATGTTTGTGTTTAAACAGCTGTCAGTGTCAAATCTGTCAAACGTGTGTTGGAAAAGAATGAATAACTCCTTATTGGAGAGTATTTTGGGGTATACACTAAAACGCAGATCGCTTACGCAGTCAATATTGATAAAGAGGGAAAAACGCAGACCAAATAAGTAAAACATGGGTTTTAAACATATATGCACTCGAATTAAGTTTTCAAGACGACTTGCAAAGACTTGTGAAGTCTTGCAAAATTTATTAGACAATTATAAAAGATCTTAGGTCTTTGCAATTATAGAGAGATCGCTATTGAAATGAGAAGTTTATTTCGGGAAAAAAGGATAGATTGTTGGTGTGTTTTGTATATGTATATAAAATAAATTATCGTAATGATTTATTTCGATAACGATGTATTTTGTTGTTATTTTTACTGATAGGGAAAAAATGGTGATTGAGCTTCTTTGATCGACATAAATACATATTAATGTGATCGTAACGAGAAGACAATACCTGTATAACACACGTGGTCTTAATCTCCCCAGAGCGCCACAGGGCATTTAATTAGCAAATGGGCAGTAGCAGTCCTGTGTAATCTGGTCATAAAGCACGATGTCCAATTAGGGCCATAGATAAGGGGTCAGCCCCTTCTACTTGAAAAGAAACAATGTGCTACCGTTCGGATTATGTGCCATAAAATAGGTAAATTGTTTTAAATGAAATTTGACTGCTGGTGAATTTGTTCAAACAAACAATTTTGTAAAGGTTATTCCCGGATATTTCCCTATGAATGCCATTATCGAAATAAAAAAGAGAAACGGTTATTGGGAATGTTATCCTAATATGCTAACTGAAACACATTTCATGCCCTAAAATGACATATTACCTGACTTCAGGTAAAAAAAATACCAGTTTTAATTTCTGCGGATGACACTTGTTTCCTATAAATGTTTCCGATTGCCTTCCTCTTAGAAATATTCCACATAGTTGTAAAATGTAAAAGGCGCTTGTTCACAGAAGAGTTAATTTGAAAACCAACGTAAAATGAAACAATACAGTATTTGTGTTGCTAGATATACAGTTGAAGAAGTTAGATCTCGAAGGCGATGTCACGCTTTTGGAGTTAGAAACATGTTAATTCACAGTATTCCACTTAATAAAATTTAAAAAAAAGACGATGTAATATTCAACTTTGCGTAAAATATAACAGTACATCTGTTGTGTCGTTTAAAACAAATTATTTTTAATCTCCTTTCATTTGAGAATATGCGCCTTTAAACACGAGAAAATAGCAAGTCGAGCTCTTGTGACTTATCAACAATAACCTCAAGTCGTTTATTTTTATTCCCCAACCAGGCATTTGTGACTGGCTCAAAATCAAACAAAAGGCGGACAATACTTATTTCAAAAATAGAATCATTATATTTATTGATATATTCGGTACATATTACTGTGACTAAAGGGTAACTTACTGGCAATTCATCCTAACACCAAAGTGGTTAAAGAAACACTCTTCATCAGAAGATGTTTATGGACATGACATATGTATGTAAAGAGTAACCTGGTATTATTATTATTGAATAATAGAGCATGCTTTTAATAAGACTCAATATTGAATATTTTTTTTAAGAAATAAAACATTTAGCGGTGGGCTCCGTGTTTTCCAAACTTCAATGGCTGAAATATTGCTCATGTTTGAAAAGGCATATTTGTCGGTCATCTATCATCTGAATTTTAATATCATTACGTCGCATAAAAACGAAATATATGTACTTAATGACAAGGTTAAATTGGAAAAAGATGGTAATGTTAATTAAACACAGAAATAAACAAGCAGATGCGGCATGCAACTAATTCAAAATAAAATCTTTTAGCGACCTGACGTACGGATTAAAGATCCATGGCAGAAAGAAGATTTCTCAGTCACTATTTATCCAAAATTAACAAAATTAATACCTAACCAAATGGGAAAGTATGTGCCTTCTAACGTTTTGCAGGATATTTTGAAAATCAAACGCATTAATGGTGAGGTACAGTGATCCGAAATTTCATGTCAAGTGATGGAACGGTTGAAATATTAGTCCTACTCATGTTTGCAAAGATTGCTCTTAGCCATCTGCAATCCATATCTTAAAACTATTTCACCATTTGAACTATTTCATCATTTGAACGTGTATCATATGTTTTTATGAAACATAGTTAACATTAAAGAAATATGACAAATAACGAAAAAGAAAATAGGGGAGTGATGTTTTCCGAGGTTAATCCGTGAGCGGCATTTTGGTAAAACACTAACAATATTCGCCATCAATTCTTTCCGGTACTTCGCTCATATATTTAAGTTCTTTGCATACCATAAAAGAGTTTAATGTGTGTTCTTTCATCTGATACCAAGTTTGTTGTGTAAATTCTACAAATTCAACAAATGATTAAGTTAATACGGGAGCCTTGTTTTTCTTGTGTAACTGTAAACGGTTTCCAAGCAAAACATTTTGCGACGGGACTTACGGAAAAAACGCCCATCTTTAACAGGCCATATCTCGGTCATCAATCAACCAATTTTAACAAAACTAACATCATATGAAAGGAAAAAGTGTCTTCTAAAATAACATACCACATAATGTACAGTCATTGAACAAATAAAAAAGTTAGTAGGGGGCGCCGTGTTTTCCAAACTTGAATCTGTAGTGAGTCGAAATGGCTGGAGTAATACTCATGTTTGAACAGCCATTTCTCAGCCATCTTTCGTCCAAATTTCAAATATTTAACATCATTTGAAAGGTAATTTTATGCATTTTTAAAATATATCAAAGTTAGAAAAATATTATTTAGAACAAAAAATATAATAGGGGGCGCCGTGTTTTTCAATCTCAATTTTTAAGCGACATTTTTGTAAAAAATATTGCCCATATTTGACATGCATTTTCTCGGTACTTGGTGAACATATTTTAGATTTTCAAACGCCACCAGAAAGTACAGAGTGTCTTCTTTCATTTGGTACCAAGTTTGTTGAGATATACCCACAAATAAAAAAGTTAACAGGGGGCGCCGTGTTTTCTTCCGTAATCGCGCTATAACGGGGTAGGCGCCATGTTTTATACCTGTCCATCTGCCGACATGTATGTTTAGTTTGTTCTGTTTTACCCCAATTAGTTATGACTTTATGGTTCATGCGATGTAATACAGATTTACATAATGTAAAATGAGGCTTCTTTTAAGCAACGAAAAAAAAAAAAGAACCTTTGGACCACCCCTGGTCTTTGAAGTAAACTTTTAAACAGACTTAATAGTCAGATTCGGCAATAAGGGTTTATTTGGAACATTTCACTACTTTGTTGACGACTTTTTGCCTTGTAATTACATTGATAAATAGTTCAAAGATTTGCTTGAAAATATTGTTTCTCTTACTTTGAACTTTAATTAATTGCGTAGAAATCTTTTGATTAAATGTCTCTTATAATTGTTGTTTAACAGAACAGTTTGAGTTTGTTTTGTAATTATATATCATTAAAATGATAATCTACACATTTGTAATCTCTTTTCAATTCAATGGATTGTTGCCAGTTTTCCTTCTTAATTACATTCAAAGGGTCAATTAACAAACTTTGGCTATCACAAGGATTAAGAGTCTTGATGCAAATTAACACCAATCTGCCACGTTTGCACCAATGTTCTTAGTCACACCCTTTATTGTTTAGCCGATCGAGAGATATTGTAATTAACCATCGGCAATCTGAGGTCCTTTAAACATATGAAGGATCTCCACAATCCTGTGTCCCTCGTTATTTAGTGAGCGTTATTTGAATGTAGTTTCAACAGGTGGAAAAATGGACTGGGACTGTTTTCATAGCCCTTAATATTTGGATACGATATATCATCAAAGGTAGGCTGACAGAGAACCTCATATAACAACTAATTCTCTATTTTAGGTACTTTATTTATACGACAAATTTCAATTCTAAGAAAAGAGAATATATGCTTATTGGAGAAACATAACCTCTGCACATTATTGACAAAAGTGCTGATGTTTGTTCTATCTTATTTAAAATCCGTAAATCGAATTTAATGCAAATTTGTAATAACATTCTAGAAATATGTGTTCCATTCATTCTTTACTTCCATCATCCAGCCGATTAACACATTTTTGATCTATCAAAGCATTTAATTCAGACAAAACATATACTTATTTGCCTTTTTTTCACACGGAATGTCATGTTTTAAATGAACTGTGGTGCGCTATTCGGGTCTCATTAAATTCAATCTAATTTCCTTTTATAACGAGGCTTGGCAACAGCCAACAACAAATCATTCTGTTGATGTTTTCGTATGAAAATCTTTAATTTTGGTACATGAAGCTTATAAATTTCAAAATCCGATCGATAGCGATTGTTTTCTTTGCATTTGCACACATTCTTCTTTCGAAAGTAATACCCTGAAGTGGAGGTATTCCGAATGTGGCCCGATTTTTCAAAGGGAGACAAACCACGTTTCTGAAAAGGCCTATTGGCAAATGCAGGAAAGGTGTAACATAACTGAAATATTCTTGACACAATGTTAATAAAGAGAACTGTGAGGGCATTGGTTAATACTTTTATGGAGATGATTTGGTTTGACTACATGTTGCGAATTTGCGTTGATAAAGTTATGGTAATATAGTTATCACATTCTTTTCCAAAGTTCTAGTCTTTCCCTGGCATTCCATTTTGAAAAATGTACAAATTAAAACTGATAGTAGAAAACCATTTGTTTTATATTAAACAAGAATGTCTTTGTATGTACAGAAGTACAAATTTTACAAAAAGAGATTAAAAGAGATTTTGGCGTAATGGATATCGGGTTCAAGCCCCAAAGAGACCTCTGGTTTCATTGGAGTGGCCTTTGGCAAGACACTCCAGAGCCATATCCTGGTACTGGTGCATTCAGGAAAGCTATTACAAAACTGAAACATGTTGGTAAGGTACTGATGAAGAGGTCCCATATGGGACCTGTGTCAGAAACTTACTACATGTATAACTATAACTAAAATAATTCTATTCTTAAATGTGGGACATTCAAGGCAAAAAACAATAAAAGTACAATTACTGTAATCTCAGGTATGCTTTGCCAAATTAACGCTGATTGATATTTTGATCTTTGAAAAAAATCAGAATAATGAATTTAATTATAGACAACAGATGTGAGGTCATAAGGTGACAATATATTACTTGGCAAAAATTAAATATATATGGTAATTATACAGAACAGGTTACTTCAATAAAGATAGGTTGATACTATCGGACAATCCTATAGCTTTATATAATTTAAAAAACATAAATAGGAAAAAGCAAAATGATATTTCACATGTTTTACTGGGAAAAAAAAAGCTTTTGAATAAAGACCCTGCAAGTTTGATTTCTTTAATTTTTATTTTTTTTTTCATTTTATTTGACATTTATATGTTATACAGTGTGCAGAGGTCCAGATGAGATGTTTATTTGTTGGGGCCAACTTCTTTATTTCTTGCGGAAACCCTTTATGATTTGAACTCATTATAATCTTCTTGAGCAGACAATTCTTATGAATACCAACAAAATTGGATTTCGTCCAATGTTTATTTTAAAATACTGTATGTAAAAGACCAGTTCACCGAGACCACTAGTAAAAGTTAGTTGTCCATATCTATATTACACAAAAGATTGAGAAAGGCTCTTTTATATTTCCTGTTTATCAAAGGATTTACAAACCAGCTGACTGCAATGTCAAAATATCCAAAC
Organism: Cerastoderma edule; assembly: GCA_947846245.1. Classification (NCBI taxonomy): domain Eukaryota; kingdom Metazoa; phylum Mollusca; class Bivalvia; order Cardiida; family Cardiidae; genus Cerastoderma; species Cerastoderma edule. The sequence goes on along the minus strand of OX401422.1, from coordinate 19,446,945 downwards.
AGCAATACAAAACTACAGATACAACAAGATACCGGACTGGTTTCCAATTTCAGCAGCACACTAATGTATGGTACCCAGCATACATTGAAGATTATTTCCATAACAATGTTAACTAGAGTTGGCCGTGGAATTGTGCTTGATGATTTATTCAAATCTTGGCTGCTTTTCCTTAGTTTTAAGTAAACTATGATGTAGAAGATTACACTCAAAGCTGTAAGGATAAAAAATGTGATGGCTGTAGCGATGCAAGAATTTGGGGAAAGTGATAATCCAACCCAGTGTGCAATTGTTTCACTATCGTTTGAATTGTGAATGGTATTATCTAAAAAAATGGAAGAAAATCCAATACAAATGGCTATGATCCACACTAGAAAGAGGAAAACACTTAAAATCCTGCTTTCATAGGATTTCTTTACGTAATACAGAAAAGGACATATGGTTACAAATAGTCTTTTCAAAACTGATAAAAAAAGTGAGCAGCGTTTGCATATGAAAAGCATTAACACCAAAGCTCCCCGTACTCCACTGAATCCATTAATGATTGGTTTGTTTATTTCAAACAAATATGTTAATAAGACAACACCAAGCATAAGTTGTAGCACTGCCAAATGGACTGCCAGTAAGTATTTGTTGTTTGGTCCTCGAACAACTGGATACTTCTTGATGACAACCAGTGTGAGAGTATTACCACATATAGAGGATATGGAGAAGATTGTGATAAATGTCCCATAGATAGCCTTAAACGCTGTAAAGCTTGTGCAGAATGTGTTCATCATTGGCTGGTCTGTAGTGTTAGCCTGATATTCCCCTGCCTGATATTCCTCTGTTGTAACATTCATGTCTGGCTGATGACAGTAGATCTATGGAAGGAGATGAAAAATAGTTCAAACCATTATTTCTGTGGTCTGAGGGTTCACCGTAAGACAATTGCATGTCTTCGAACCCTCAATATAGATCTACACAAAACAAATAGATTTTTTTTTTAAAATATAAAATATATGTTTTCTAAGTTAAAATCTGAATAAATACATAACTAGATAATCAATCATTAATTAACAAATTGAATAATACGTAAATGCTAAGATGTATTTGAACAATAGCACATAGAGTATATCTCTATTTTTTATCATGCTATAACAAGATAACTCAGCAGGGGCGGCAAAATCTGATTTTGATTTACTTGTCCACAAAAACCTTTCTGCGCTCGGTCATGTAAAGGCTATGAAGTAAATTTCAGTAAAAATTCTCTTGTGCATTAAGGCTTTTGTTTGCCAGCACTGCTAGGTCTTTATAACAAGCCAGTTAATCTTGATAAGATGTAAGTCATTATAACATGATAATTCAATAATTTCAACAAGTCAGTAAGTTAAATTGATGAGTCAAGTATCTCATTATAAAACAGTGTTAAACAGTGGAAGAATACTCATATTTTCAGGCCTATAGCACATTCCCTTTAATATAACATTTCTAGCTGATCAATAATGATAATTCTATTTTCAAAGAGGGTTAATCTCACTTAGCTTTTATTGTATAACTGCTGCTAATCTCCTATGAGGTCCTTTGGAGCATTTGAAATAAGATATGTGTAACACTGTTTGAATAACTATTATGATTACATGTGTTGCAGAATAAATTCCTTTGAATACACATAATGGAAAAACAAATTAACACATAATAGAAAAACAAATTAACATTGTTCTTTGAAGAAATTAGGACAGCTTGATGACTCAATAGCTATGGGTAATTTGTTCCAGAGATGAGCACCAGAATATGCAAATGCATTTGATATAGGTTTTCCTAATAGAAGGTTCAGATTTGACACTTAACAAAGTGAATAATTGATGCAGTCTTCAGTTAATGGTGTTAATCAGTTTTTCATAGTCAGAATTTAAATTGTTGAAGGTCTAAAACTTCAAAATTGAAAGCAACAGCAGACAACACTATGTTTTATAGTATAACAGAGATTTAGGCTGGTATTAAACTAAGATGCTTTATGAAATACAGGCCTTGTCAAGGTAAGCATTGATAAAAACCAGTGAGCATGGAAACGTGATCTGTCACAGCAATATAGCTTAACAAATGTTGAAAGAGACTTAATTGTATCTCATTCAAATAATATATATACCATCCATTTCAAGCTTCAAAACAGGTGAAATTCCATTTTGGGTTAATGAGTTTGAATTGTGAAAGAAAGTTAAGAGCATATGAATTCCTCAAAAAGTTGATAGATGTCAACTGTAGTTTTTTTAAAAAAAATTTGATTTCTTGTTTTTTGTTTAACATGCAATTAGCAATGGGTTATCTGTTGCAAATGAACAACACTGCAATAAGACAAAGACATACCTTACTCAGTCTAGTGATATTGAATCCATCAGTGTTTGTTTATCAAAGTTGGCGGTACATAGTGTTTTTAACTTTATGTATGTGAGCTGATTTCTATCAATGATAATAACTGTGTTTAAACAACCTTGGGATATACTACACTGTACACTGCACACTCCAGTAATGGGGTATTGGCTAGTTATTGGCGAGAGATAAATTAGAGCCTAACCCAGACATAGACTTGCTACAAACTTGCTTTATAAAGTATGTCTGCTGAATTTTGAGAGCAGTAACTGTTACCCCTTCCCTTATTTGTCCTCTTTTGGGATTAACCCATTCTCACCGTCATATGGGTTTTCTTGACTTTTCCAAATTGGAAATACCAGAAGATACACATGTACAGGTGAGGTTAATACTTGAGTTCTAATTTGTATGTAAACTCTTTTTTTCAATTAAGATAATGTGAATTCGTTTAAAACACAGGGGTCTGTACTTATTCTGGGGGTCAATTACTATATGATATGAATACATATTATATACTATCATTGAACATGTATCTGGGATGTTTGTCCCTTTTTACCCTGTTTAGAGAAGTTCTAACCCGCAATAAGCAATGCATAAACAAGGGTGTCAGTAATTATATAATTATATGTATTCTCATAACTTACATGGAAATGAGGATGACAAAGAAAGAATTTGAATCAAACTCTTTTTGTCACAGTCATTATAAATTTAATCATTTATAAAGAGATCAAAGTGGTTAAATTAGAAGGTGTATGCAAGAAAGATAGTTTTCACTTAAAAAGCATGGATCAAGTGGTCTGTATTAGGGTGAAAAGGATATGAATCAAGTATTCAACTTCCTCTTAAAGGGACTATCTCAAAGATGTTGTTCTCTGATGTTGTTCTCTGATTAACAATTGTTAAAATGTGTTGAAAACAATTTTTGATGCCAAATGGAGGATCATTTTCATTCGAATGTGTGAAACAATTTTTGATGCCAAATGGAGGGTCATTTTCATTAGAATGTGTTGAAAACAAGTTTTGATGCCAAAGGGAGGATCATTAGAATGTGTGAAACAAGTTTTAGACGCTCTCAATGGTTTGATGGCTAGTTTTTACCGACTAATAGTTTTGGGATTGCTCTATGCCACTCAGTGTACTGATAGTTTTGGGATTGCTCTATGCCACTCAGTGTACTGTCATGTTTGATTTGAGTATCGATTCATTTCATAGTCTGGTTTCTAGATCCTCTTACTTATTTGGATGATTTCACAAGATGGAATGATTGATTAATGTTTACACTATAAACCATTGAAACAGTTATTTACCTGCATACAAATTAAATAAATACATTTATTATTTACCGGCGATTATGCAGGCGCAAATACATCAATTCACGTGCATCAAAATACACACGACAGAAAGAAAATCCCGTATTACACACCAGTACTTTCCAGATTTCTATTTTTTGGAAATGTCGTTACTTTCAAGTCACGCCCCCTACTTTTATTGGTACCTGATCTTTAGTTTGAGGTGACATAGTAAATAAAAGCAGAAAACCAATAGATCAAGGACGTATTGTACATTAATGAAAAGACGGCCAACCTGAATCAATCGCTCGCCTTTATACACACATCCGCACGTGTATATTTATCAGGTCGAAAAAATTAAACAATCTACCAGATTAAAACGCTTCCATATTTATATTTTGAGGAATGAATGATAACTCTGCAGAACAACAAAATATGTCATCAATGACGTAGATTTTTATGAATAGTTGTGGTCTTTATGCCATACATTTCCAATAACAAGGACAAAACGTTCTATATTAAGCTGAAAGGGATCATGAATGAGTGAAATATGGATCAATAAACCTTTCAAACTATTGCAATTGGGAGTTTATTTATCCTTTCTATTCACATTTAATAAGAAAAAAAACATGTGTTCATAGTTTTACGCACAATCATTCAGTACATATCGTTCAAACAGCGACAATCTTCGTGAATTCGAATTGTTAGACTCTGCTACTTGAGTAAACATCTTCCGCACATGGGGAGGTCAAATTCTACATTTTGCCAATGTTTGTGTTTGTTTCAGCCACAGGTTCTTTCCCTTCCACATCCAATGGTCGGAGTAGCTGTCATACCTCATTTTGACACGATTGTATCTGTTTTAAGTGTACACCGTACAGATATTGAAAGATGCAAGATTAACAAAATGTCCATTCACCAAGTTGTAAACAACACTGCTTTGGTAGTTCTTCACAGAAACAGAAAAGACGTATAACAATCCTCCAAGTCATCAAAGCATTCAGAGATTAATTCCATGTGCAAGGTCCTGTTTTAAAATCCCAGTTAATGCATTTATCACTGTTGATACACGTCGCATTGTATAGAAAATCGGTACATAAATATCAAAGCGGCGAAAATTCAATAATGGCGGTCGATTTTTCTTGAAATGGACATGGTCGAGTGGGCGGTTTTTATAAATCTGTGGTTGTTGTTTTCATTTTAGATTTTGTACTTTGTTGATTTCAAAATAATGATACATTGAATAGGTGGAAACGCAGACAATATAGACAACTAGGGAAAACGCAGACACTTTAGACAATGTAATGCTTGTGTTAAAATTTTAGCTCAATTTTACAGTAATACATTTTCAACTTTCTGTAAAAAATGTGATAGTCACTTTACTAGCTCATTAGTTGAACATATTGTTTTAGAATGTTCTCATACAGCCTATCATAGGAAGCTTTTGTTTGAAATGATTAACTGTTAGTGTGATAATCAATTTTATGATATGTTTATACTCCTTAATCATACGGGTAAAATAGTTGGATTCCTTTCTGGTTTTAAACACATTTCGGTCAATATACATAAGTCTATTGTCCATTTTTTTGTATTCGTTTAGTATTATTGTTACCTGTTTTGTTTTAAGTTGAGTTTCATGTAATAGCAGTAATGACTCTCCGTACTTGGAAAAACATTTCGACTGATCAACCAGTTCCAGGTACAAGGAATGGCATTTGTTTCGATCCAGGAGCGTCTTTTACGAATATTTGTGTGTACTATCAACGTGGTGTTGGGGGAATATAGTGGAAACGATGTTAAACTCAAGGTTAACAGATAATTAAACACTCGAACCAAAGGCTTTACAACTCACATATTTCCATGTGCAGTGCGTGTCTCGAAATGTTTATTTTGGCACGGCGGCTCGAGAATCGTCATACTTAGATACATGCGTGTTAACCCTTTACCAAACGTTAAATTTGTTCGACAGTCCTAAATTGAAAAAGTTTGCAGACGACATCTCAAAAGGTGGTGAAAATGAAAAATAATCTTCTGATAGGGCAGAAAACATTTTGGGGAAAGGAGGTATTGCTTGTAAAGAGCAATTTCCTCTTTTCCCACAACGATTTCCAAAGTCGCCTGCAACAAACTGGCCAAATGTTGATATTGTTTGGTAAAGGGTTAATCGGTCTCCCAAGCACGTGCTGCACGCAATGCGTGTGTAGAGGATTTCGTATATGATGTTCATATCAAAAATAAATTAGTGCTCCTGGTGTGTGGATATAATTTTCAAACAAATAGAATTAAGTATGTGTTTTGTGCTTAGTAAATAATCAAATTAATCATTTTAGTGTAAAAAGTGTTCTAAAGAATGGAATTAAGTATGTGTGAAGTGATTCGTAAATGATAGAATGAATCATTTTGATGTGTGCATCAGGTGTTCAAATGAATGGAATTAATTGTGTTCAGTGATTCGTGGTTACAGAAAATGTAGTTTGTTAATGATTCTTTGCTATGTGGAGGTGTTTCGTTTTGTTTTTTCATTTTTAATTAACACAAACTCCAAAGTAGAGGAAAAGTTGTTGTAGGAGAATAGATACATGTATATTTAATCTTCCTCACGAAATCTGTTTTTCCTTTAACTTTAGTCTGTTGAAATCATTGTGACAGGAGAGTGGTTCCAGCAATTCTGTTTTTGATACAGAATTTGTCTACTTTGTCATTATCCCCTTTTCCCTATATGTGCCCTATTAAGTAGAGTTAATTGCAAACCATTTTGACAAGAGAAGAATTGATCCTGACGAGCATTAGATTCTTTTAGCAAAATGGTTTCAAATGAATATCATAACAAAACTGAATTTCGTTTAATGCCGTTTTACTGTCTGCTGTTGGATTGAGTTTGGATTAAGCACAAACTCATGTAGGATGGATTGGGTGACAGATAAGTACCAATCCCTTTAACAACTCCTCGTTCTGGTATTTCTGGAGCTGTCTTCTTCGGAAAGCATTGTGGTAAAAGGAGAGATGCATCAATTACAAATAAACAAACCTCTTCGTAAACGTTTCATAGTTTGGTCATTTATTTATCATCGTCATATATTATGAAGAGGGAGTATAAACGGGGCTTTGATTAAGTACATCTGATTGACTTTTCCTCATGTACAATACCATATCCCCTCTTTTCACAATGTTTCGGTGTCAAGCAGTTATAAACAGTTCACTTTGAACGAATCGAAGGAACCATGACTCTGTTTTTGTCAACAAAGGACCGATTTACACGTGGTGAAAAACTATACTTCCGCGACCATATGTAGTCCGTCTCAGCAATCAAAAGGCACAAATGAACCATTAAACTTAACTCGTGATCAAACTAGCACATCTGGGAACATATCTAAAGAGTATCATCTGTGTTGATAAGACTTCATTTGAAATTCCCAGGGCCAACTCGCCGTTTCGGTTCAACATGGTCGTGACCGATAGTCCATAATAAAGCACCCAACCAAGCAATGAGTAAATACTTTTATAACACAATGTTCCTTATGAGCAGTTGGTCTGATAAGAATAGTTATTCTCCTAAATTAAATAAATTAAGTGCACTTTTTTATGTTTCTTTGTATGGTCCGGTGTTTTGCTTATGTTTCTAAACACAAATATGAAAATGGAGGAATGGATGTAATCAAAGAATCTAACTCTTTAACATATCTCCCAGTTTTGAAATTGTTTATCTTTCTATTTTGAAAACATTCTGATAAAAGGATGGTTCCGCCAATTCAGCTTTTGACAACAGAACTTTTCACCTTTGCCGACACCCCTTTATCCACATTATTCCTCTTAATCAAATGTGAGGTAGGGGAGTTGACAAATCACTGTGGCAAAAAGGAATTGCAGTAGCTATGTATTTTTCAAGTAGAATTGGCCCTCATCCCGATTTACTATTTAATGATGTCCATATTCAGTTCGTAGAATCACACAAACACTTAGGTTTGACCCTATGTAGCATTGGGAAGTGGAGTGATCATCTTAGGGATATTTCAGCTTCTGAAGCTAAAATTTTAGAAATGATGAGAGCGGTAAAATTTAAAATCCGAAGAGAATCTCAAAACCAACTTTATATTTCTTTCTTGAAGGCCATTTATCGAATATGCATCAGTTTTGTGGGACAATTGTACTATTTATGAAAAGGATTTTATTGAAAGAATACAACACGAGGCGGTGCGAATAGTAACTGGTCTTACAAGGTCCGTTTCTCTTCAAAATGTGTTAAGTGAAATAGGTTGGTTGTCACTTGCTTATAGACGAAAATACCAAAATCTAGTTTTGGCATACAAAATAACACTTGACTAGCACCAAATTATTTAGGCATATCACAAATATTTCCCTCAGTTGTAGAGACCAGAACACATTATCCATTATGAAATGCTCTTGACATGGATATCACGACGAACTGATCTGTTTGCTGACTCTTTTATTATATCTGATCTGCTGTCGCTCTCTGGAACGCATTACCAATCGTGTGTAACGAACCGAGCAAATGAACCTCTCAAGGACACAAACTCATCCGATCAGGGAAAAACACTGTCATACACTGAGCGGTTGTAACAATGCGTTAGGTTCCTAATTTGCATAAACGTTCAACGAACATTACATAACTCCCACTTCCGAGAAGACTCGTCCCGAGTCTTGGCCCTTGGGAGACACATGGGGAAGGCAACTCTGATAGAAAGAGAAGTCTTAATCCCACTGCTGCCACCAATGTAACGAACCAAGCAAATGAACCTCTCAAAGACACAAACACACCCGATCAGTGAAAAACACGGTCATACACTGAGCGGTTGTGTTGTCTATATATATACCAGCATGTAATTTCAAAGACACAAACACATCCGATCAGTGAAAAACACTGTCATACACTGAGCGGTTGTGTTGTTTATATACATATACCAGCATGTTCTCTCAAACGATGCGTTAGGTTCCTCATTTGCATAAACGTTCAACGAACGTTACATAACTCCCTTTTCCGAGAAGTCTCAAACAATGCGTAAGTTTCCTAATTTGCATAAACGTTCAACGTACGTTACACGAATTCAAATGCTTCAGTCGCTTTCCATGTTTAAAAATGCAATTCTTTGTCGATTTCCTCGCTCATTAATACCAAAGCACTAAAGCATTGGTGAGCGTAGATTCTCAGTCATTCATGCTCGTCTTAGAAATAACTGCAGTAATCTGCAGGCAGATCTATTCACAAACCATATTTCTGATAGCATTAATAGTGACTGTGGACCCTACGAAGAGGATGCAGAACATTTTTTCTTTAAAAGTACCAAATATCATACTCAAAGATTGTCACTATTTCGTAACCTCCATCCTTATCACCCACTAATATTGGATAGTTTACTGTTTCCGGTCAAACGCTGAACTCTACCTAGCGGTCAAAACGTTTATTAAAGAATCAATCAGGTTCTCTTCCTAGAAACATAACAGTGTTGATTAATATATGTGTAAATATTCTCCTTTGTCGCGTTTCCTCATTCCCTAAATCCTGTTGACAGACTATCTAAATAGCATGCTGTTATGTTATTTTTTTTCCTGTCTCTTTCTCTATCTTTTATAAGTTTTCCATTTCATAGAAACCATTGATTGTCAGTAGTAATTCAAGAACATTTATGTTTCATAACTGGGATAAGTGTTCATAGATTAGTTCTATGTTAAAGAAACAAAAGCTTAATAAAAACACTCTTATGATTATGTAATTACAAAAGGGAATGGCCGCTTTTAAGTTGTGAGAACTTGTGGCCAGACCCTTTTGCTACCTATTTGCTGGCAAGGTAAACAGATCATTGGTTTCGCCGGTAGCTTATGATCCCAGTTACCTTAGACAAAGACCTAATTAACACAGATAAGCAACTCTGCAAAATACCGTTCTTTCTCGCGTTGACATCTCGTTCGCGAGATTTTGCCTTCCTGTAAATACAGAGACGCTTTATTTTGTTAATCAAAGCGTCTGCCGTCGCTGATCAGCTATGGTAGCCCTTTTATTGACCCTCCCAGCCCTAACTCGGATGATCCAAGCTGTAACTGCGTGACAGCTTGGGGGCGCCCTGTGATAAAAACGCGTCAGCATTCCCCCTCTGTGTGTGATGGGTCCAATCGGCGACGAGAAAAAATATGGGCACAAATCAGAAAGAAGGTAGGATTGACCAATAAGATTGCTTATTGCTTCCATTTCCGGTAATTTACAGAGAAAACAAAAACACTAACAATTGTTAACATATGATTGACGGGAAAAATGAATTCGTTTTAAACCAAAGCAGAGTCATTTGATGAAATCCATTGTCGAAGGTAAAGACACTTTAAAAGTTTCAATTTTAATAAAACATCTCTTACATAAAATAGGGTCATCTGTACCCTATATATTAAAACTTAACATTCATTCGGACTGTTTGTCAATTCTATATCACGATGCTAAAAATGAAACAACATCAACGCCTCCCTGATAAAACTGAATAACCCTTTCCCAAACAATAACGACATTTGACCACTTTGTTGCAGGCGACTCTGGAAAACATTGTGGCAAAAGGAGAAATTGCTCATGATGAGCAATTTCTCATTTTCCTGCAATGTTTTCTGCCCTATTAGAATATTGTTTTCAATTTCATCACTTTTTAAAATGTCGTCTAAGAACTCTTTCAATTTGGGACAGTCGAAATTTGGTGTTTGGGAAAGGGTTTAAACAAAGTCGTTGGTGTTGAAGCGATTTGCTTCGCCACACTTATTTCGAAATCAATCCTTTGTGGTTATTTTTGTTGGTAAAAAGATAGTCACATCTTTTTATATGTGCACTAAATAACTGTGGATTTTGATGCACCATTAAAAAACAATAGCGCATTAACCAATCTAGTGATAATCAAAATCGGTCTGTCCGACTCATTCCATGCATGAAAGCATTGGGCAATACCTTTTCCCGTAGGACTACCATTTTAGTTTGAATCCAAAGGTAATCAGTTTTGTTAAGATTTCAACATTTAGTTACACCTCTGTTCCCCAGTCATGGTCGTAACCATTCTAAAATTCAAACTGCAATAAAACACACAAACTATTCGATTAGGTAAAATACAAACTTTTACTATATCAAGAAAGTAATCGATATTGTATTGGCAAAATGGATTTGGTTTTGACGATTACCATTTCGCTGCAAACATAAATGATATTCAGAAGAAACTTGCTCTTAAATCTGTAAATTTGATTAGTATAGGCCTTTTCAGAAACTGTTGTTGTTATCTTTTCTTGAATAATCTTAATCGGAGATACGAAATTTTCGGTAGCTTCCGGTTTAAGACTTCCGGGTATTAAATGATAACAGCTGACATTGAGAAACATAGATAAACTGCTGCGGGTATTTTAACAATGCCGTCGAAAGTCGTGTTTGTAAAAACTACATTGGAAAGATTGTTGAGGAGGGGAAATATCAAAGTATATCCTTACTTTGTGTTTACTCTCTAGCGGACAATTTACCCCGTTTCCCGAGATAAAACACTGTATACCAACGCGGTTACAACGTTGCGATTCATTTTTAGTGAGAAGAGTCGATCCTCTGCTAAAACATTAATTAAAGTATAGAATATGATAATGTAGATCTGTTTGATTATTGCCTTAACTTATGATAACATTATTTAAAATCCATTTTGCAATCTAACATTTTCAAATGATACTGTACCATGTAAATGCAAACACAATGAACAGATGATATGATGCAAGCTGATCAAACCTACTTAATAAATGTTCCACTTATTTATGGGACATTCCATCAAATTATGTCCAATAAGAGTGACAAATAATAGTTAACTTATAAGAGATTATGGAATTGATTTTATTCATGTTTAATGATCGGACTTCAAGAATAATTACACCTACCGAGTCAACATTAGATTCCTCTAATTTAAAACATGTCCATACCATTCACTCTACTTAGAATTACTATTTCCAAGACCCTTCAAGCAGAACGATTTATCCTAATCTGACTTTCAACGCCAATAAAATATGATTCCGTCATTATATAGCAACCAATGGCATGCGTAGAAGCCATAAAACACACAACTATGTGTCAACGAAACATGATGTGATGCGCGCCTGTGTATTTCGGCAAGCTTCAAAAGATACACATCTTTCACGTCGAGGGTTTTATTGCTTCTTTTATTGGTCAACTGCATAACGTAGGAAATAACATATACGATATTTTTTATACCCTCTTTATTCGACCAAATACGCATCAACCCTTTATGAGTTAATTCCCTATGTTACTGAGTGTCATGTCGTTTTGTTATGTACAAGGTTTATTATCATTTTGTCTAAAGTCTAAAATATGTATAAAGTGTAGATCCAGAAAAGAATATTTTTCTTATGTTAGTCTACAATATTTCTCGTAATATGCTTCTAGCAAATTATGCAGATCCAGAATTATCTAAATCATTTGAAGATATTTTAATCAATTAAAAATGAAATGAAAATATTTCTTTAAACTGTAGATCTTTTGGCAATTAAATCTGTAGACAATGTGGGAATTGAAACCTTTATGGGATGTAGACTAAATGGGAAGTCCTTATGTAGAAAATTCATTTGCCTACGTCCTATGATTCATATTTGTTGAACCCGTATGTCTTGATCTGCCGACATGTATGTTTAGTTAGTTCTGTTTTACTCCAAATAGTTATGACTTTATGGTTCATGCGATGTAATACAGAATTACATTATGTAAAACGAGGCTTCTTTTAAGCAACGAAAAAAAATAAAAACTTTGGACCACCCCTGGTCTTTAAAGTAAACTTCTAAACAGACTTAAGAGGCAGATTCGGCAATAAGGGTTTATTTGGAACATTTCACTACTTTGTTGACGACTTTTTGCCTTGTAATTATATTGATAAATAGTTCAAAGATTTGCTAGAAAATAGTGTTTCTCTTACTTTGAACTTTAATTAATTGCGTAGTAATCTTTTCTTGAAACCCAACCGACAAAATATATTTATACATTGCCTTGCTAAATATCTGTTTATATTTGATTAGTTTCTGGTTTTGTAATATGAACTGAGAGAAGTTAAGGTTTTCAATTCAATTGAATCTTAGGGGTGAGTGTGGGAGTGTGTGTGTAGGGGTGTGAGTGTGCATATGGCTATATGTATTCATGCCTATATGGACGATTGGCTTCCACGATGTCAAAACTCTAGTCTGAAACAAACTGGGGTTGGGACATCTTGGAACCTAACCGACAAAACATATTTATAATGCCTTGTTATTTTTTTGTTTGTTTCATATCAAAGCACCTTTTGTTTTCTGTATTAGGAACTAAGTGAAATAAAGGAAATTGAATTTAATTAAATGTCTCTTATAATTGTTGTTTAACAAGAACGATTGTGTTTTTGTTTGAGTTTGTTTTGTAATCATATATCATTAAAATGATAATCTACACATTTGTAATCTCTTTTCAATTCAATGGATTGTTGCCAGTTTTCCTTCTTAATTACATTCAAAGGGTCAATTAACAAACTTTGGCTATCACAAGGATTAAGAGTCTTGATGCAAATTAACACCAATCTGTCACGTTTGCACCATATGTTCTAGTCACACCCTTTATTGTTTAGCCGATCGAGAGATAGTGTAATTAACCAGAGACATAGATAATCTAATGTTATCTATGTCTCTGAATTAACCATCGGCAATCTGGGGGTCCTTTAAACATATGAAAGATCTCCACAATCCTGTGTCCCTCGTTATTTAGCGAGTGTTAAATGAATGTAGTTTCAACAGGTGGAAAAATGGACTAGGACTGTTTTCATAGCCCTTAATATTTGGATACGATATATCATCAAAGGTAGGCTGACAGAGAACCTCATAAAACAACTAAATCTCTATTTTAGGTACTTTATTTATACGACAAATTCAATTTTAAGAAAAGAGAATATATACTTATTGGAGAAACATAACCTCTACATATTATTGACCAAAGTGCTGATGTTTGTTCTATCCGTAAATCGAATTTAATGCAAATTTGTAATAACATTCTAGAAATATGTGTTCCATTCATTCTTTCCTTCCATCAACCAGCCGATTAACACATTTTTGATCTGTCAAAGCATTTAATTCAGACAAAAACATATACTTATTTGCCTTTTTTCCACACGGAATGTCATGTATTAACTGAACTGCGGTGCGCTATTCGGGTCTCATTAAATTCAATTTAATCTAATTTCTTTTTATAACGAGGCTTGGCAACAGCTAACAACAAATCATTCTGTTGATGTTTTCGTATGAAAATCTTTAATTTTGGTACATGAAGCTTATAAATTTCAAAATCCGATCGATAGCGATCGTTTTTTTGCCTTTGCCCACATTCTTCTTTCGAAAGTAATACCCGGTAGTGGAGGTATTCCGAACGTGGCCCGATTTTTCAAAGGGAGACAAACCACGTTTCTGAAAAGGCCTATTGATATACTTAAGAAATTAAAATCTATATCAAATGCGTATTCTTTGAGGTCAAAACTTAGATGCTATTTACAAGATAAAGGGTAAGGCACGTGATGAACGGCGGTGTCTGGATTAGTATCTGTGTGCGACGCGCGTCGCTCCCGTCTGGGGTAATAAAACTAGGCGTTTGATATTTAGACCAACAACCCGAAAGATGTACTATTCGATACTCCCCCTTTATAACATGCCCCGAAGTTGTTAATATAGCTTTTTTTGCTTTAGAAATTATTTGTTAAAAAGACATAGCTGTTATCTATATCTCTGGGGGGTTTTTCCATTCGCGCTCGCCCGACCTGCAAATAATACACTTTGAAATAATTTCTAGATTTATATTTCAGATTAGACCCATAATGCCGATTTCTATAATTCATAATTTCTATAATAACGAACATATTTATGGACGAACACACTAAATACTGTCACGTATTCCATTCTTACTTTGTATATCGATATATTAGTATAACAATAGACATGTTACGAAAGTGGGCATTATCAAGAAATGTCTACAAATATAAAAAAGATCTCGTTGTTTAATCAAACGAATAAGAGATCCTTTAACGAAATGGATGAGTATCAAAATGGTATTGACATGCCAACAAACATAGTCAGAATAGTTAAAGATATCTTTTTAGCTATGATCATGCACAAGCCTCGGTAGCGTAGTGGTTCACGCTACCGTCTCTCACGCTGGCGCTCCAAGTTCGAATCATGTGAAGGACGATTCTTTTTCAAAACTATACTTTTGTTGTTTAGATATTTCTTTTTAATCATAACTGCTCAGCTAAGCAATGATTTATAAAATACTTGGACGAATTATCTTTTACAATGGCTGCCACATTGAACACGACAGTTAAAGTGTTTTTTTTATTATGGAATAGTCATGACGTCAGACACCCCATTGATTTAAAAAGAAATGATGCCACCACACTGCTTCTCTTGCTCGTTCATTTCTAGAAACACAAACGGAGAATATTGACAGGCAATTCTCATAATAGATTCGGTCATCTAGCATTCGGAAGATCATATGAATTAAGATACGCATGCATAAATTATCAATTGTTTACGAACATATTTATGGACGAACACACTAAATACTGTCACGTATTCCATGCTTACTTTTTATATCAATTAGTAAATATAAGAATAGACATGTTGCGAAAGTGGGCATTATCAAGGAATGTGCACAAATATAAATAAAATCTCGTTGTTTAATCAAACGGATAAGAGATCCTTTAACGAAATGAATGAGTATCAAAATGGTATTGACCTGTCAACAAACATAATCAGAACAGTTAAAGATAACTTCTTAGCTATGATCATGCACAAGACTCGGAAGCGTAATGGTTAACGTTACCGTCTCTCACGCTGGTGCTCCAAGTTCGAATCACGTGAAGGACGATTCTTTTTCAAAACTATACTTTTGTTGTTTAGATATTTCTTTTTAATCATAACTGCTCAGCCAAGCAATGATTTATAAAATACTTGGACGAATTATCTTTTACAATGGCTGCCACATTAAACACGACAGTTAAAGTGTTTTTTTTATTATGGAATAGTCATGACATCAGACACCCCATTGATTCTTTTCCCTAAAATAAATGATGCCACCACACTGCTTCTCTTGCTTGTTCATTTCTAGAAACACAAACGGAGAATATTGGCAGGCAATTCTCATAATAAATTGATTAATCTAGGATTAGGAAGACCATATGAATTAAGATACGCATGCATAAAATATCAATTGTTTACGAACATATTTATGGACGAACACACTAAATACTGTCACGTATATCATTCTTCCTTTGTATATCGATTAGTAAGTATAAGAATAGACATGTATCAAAAGTGGGCATTATCAATGAATGTCTACAAATATAAATAAGATCTCGTTGTTTAATCAAACGAATAAGAGATCCTTTAACGAAATGAATGAGTATCAAAATGGTATTGACCTGTCAACAAACATAATCAGAATTGTTAAAGATAACTTCTTAGCTATGATCATGCACAAGCCTCGGTAGCGTAGTGGATAACGCTACCGTCTCTCCCGCTGTCGCTCCAAGTTCGAATCCTGTAAAGGACGATTCTTTTTCAAAACTATACTATTGTTTAGATATTTCTTTTTAATTATTACAGCTCAGCCAAGCAATACTTTATCAAATACTTGGACGAATTACCTTTTACAGTCGCTGCCACATTGAACACGACAATTATAGTGAATCTTTATCATGGAATAGTCATGACGTCAGACACCCCATTGATTCTTTTCCCTAAAAGAAATGATGCCACCACACTGCTTCTCTTGCTCGTTCATTTCTAGAAACACAAACGGAGAATATTGGCAGGCAATTCTCATAATAAATTGGGTAATCTATCATTAGGAAGTCCATATGAATTAAGAAAGGCATGCATAAAATAGCAATTGTTTACGAACATATTTATGGACGAACACACTAAATACTGTCACGTATTCCATTCTTACTTTGTATATCGATTAGTAAGTATAAGAATAGACATGTTGCAAAAGTGGGCATTATCAATAAATGTCTACAAATATAAATAAGATCTCGATGTTTAATCAAACGAATAAGAGATCCTTTAACGAAATGAATGAGTATCAAAATGGTATTGACCTGTCAACAAACATAATTAGAGTAGTTAAAGATAACTTCTTAGCTATGATCATGCACAAGCCTCGGTAGCGTAGTGGATAACGCTACCGTCTCTCCCGCTGGCGCTCCAAGTTCGAATCCTGTAAAAGACGATTCTTTTTCAAAACTATACTTTTGTTGTTTGGATATTTCTTTTTAATTATTACAGCTCAGCCAAGCAATGATTTATCAAATACTTGGACGAATTACCTTTTGCAGTCGCTGCCACATTGAACACGACAATTATAGTGTATCTTTATTATGGAACAGTCATGACGTCAGACACCCCATTGATTCTTTTCCCTAAAAGAAATGATGCCACCACACTGCTTCTCTTGCTTGTTCATTTCTAGAAACACAAACGGAGAATATTGCAAGGCAATTCTCATAATAGGTTCAGTAATCTAGCATTCAGAAGATCATATGAATTAAGATACGCATGCATAAATTATCAATTGTTTACGAATATATTTATGGACGAACACACTTAATAGTGTCACGTATTCCATTCTTACTTTGTATATCGATTATTTAGTATAAGAATAGACATGGTGCGAAAGTGGGCATTATTAAGGAAAGTCTTCAAATATAAATAAGATCTCGATGTTTAATTAAACGAATAAGAGATCCTTTAACGAAATGAATGAGTATCAAAATGGTATTGACCTGTCAACAAACATAATCAGAATAGTTAAAGATAACTTCTAAGTTATGATCATGCACAAGCCTCGGTAGCGTAGTGGTTCACGCTACCGTCTCTCACGTTGGCGCTCCAAGTTCGAATCCCGTGAAGGACGATTCTTTTTCAAAACTATACTTGTGTTGTTTAGACATTTCTTTTTAATTATTACTGCTCAGTCAAGCAATGATTTATCAAATAATTGGACGAATTACCTTTTACAATCGCTGCCACATTGAACACGACAATTATAGTGTATATTTATTATGGAATAGTCATGACGTCAGACACCCCATTTATTCTTCTCTAAAGGAAATGATGCCACCACACTGCTTCTCTTGCTCGTTCATTTCTAGAAACACAAACGGAGAATATTGCAAGGCAATTCTCATAATAGATTCGGTAATCTAGCATTCGGAAGATCATATGAATTAAGAAAGGCATGCATAAATTATCAATTGTTTACGAACATATTTATGGACGAACACACTAAATACTGTCGTGTATTCCATTCTTACTTTGTATATCGATAAGTAAGTATAAGAATAGGCATGTTGCGAAAGTGGGCATTATGAAGGAAAGTCCAAAAACATAAATGAGATCGTTTTTTAATCAAACGAATAAGAGATCCTTTAACGAAATGAATGAGTATCAAAATGGTATTGACCTGTCAACAAACATAATCAGAATATTTAAAGATAACTTCTTAGATATAATCATGCACCAGCCTCGGTAGCGTAGTGGTTCACGCTACCGTCTCTCACGCTGGCTCTCCAAGTTCGAATCCCGTGAAGGACGATTCTTTTTCAAAACTATACTTTTGTTGTTTAGATATTTCTTATTAATCATAACTGCTCAGCCAAGCAATGATTTATTAAATACTTGGACGAATTACCTTTTTATAATCGCTGCCACATTGACCACGACAATTATAGTGTGTCTTTATTATGCAATAGTCATGACGTCACACACCCCAATGATTCTTCTCCCTAAAAGAAATGATGCCACCACACTGCTTCTCTTGCTCGTTCATTTCTAGAAACAAAAACGGAGAATATTGACAGGCAATTCTCATAATAGATTCGGTAATCTAGCATACGGAAGACCATATGAATTAAGATACGCATGCATAAATTATCAATTGTTTACGAACATATTTACGGACGAACACACTAAATACTGTCACGTATATCATTCTTACTTTGTATCTCGATAATTAAGTATAAGAATAGACATGTTGCGAAAGTGAGCATTATCAAGGAAAGTCCACAAATATAAATAAGATCGTTCTTTAATCAAACGAATAAGAGATCCTTTAACAAAATGGATGAGTATCAAAATGGCATTGACCTGTCAACAAAAATAATCAGAATAGTTAAAGATAACTTCTTAGCTATGATCATGCACAAGCCTCGGTAGCGTAGTGGATAACGCTACCGTCTCTCACGCTGGCGCTCCAAGTTCGATTCCCGTGAAGGACGATTCTTTTTCAAAACTATAACTTTGTTGTTATGCAATAGTCATGACGTCAGACACCCCTTTGATTCTTTTCCCTAAAAGAAAAGATGCCACCACACTACTTCTCTTGCTCGTTCATTTCTAGAAACACAAACGGAGAATATTGACTGGCAATTCTCATAAAAGATTCGTTAATCTTGCATTCGGAAGATCATATGAATTAAGATACGCATGCATAAATAATCAATTGTTTACGAACATATTTATGGACAAACACACTAAATCCTGTCACGTATTCCATTCTTACTTTGTATATCGATTAGTTAGTATAAGAATAGACATGTTACGAAAGTGGGCATTATCAAAGAATGTCTACAAATATAAATAAGATCGTTCTTTAATCAAACGAATAAGAGATCCTTTAACAAAATGGATGAGTATCAAAATGGCATTGACCTGTCAACAAAAATAATCAGAATAGTTAAAGATAACTTCTTAGCTATGATCATGCACAAGCCTCGGTAGCGTAGTGGATAACGCTACCGTCTCTCACGCTGGCGCTCCAAGTTCGATTCCCGTGAAGGACGATTCTTTTTCAAAACTATAACTTTGTTGTTTAAATATTTCTTTTTAATCATAACTGCTCAGCCAAGCAATGATTTATTAAATACTTGCACGAATTACATTTTATAATCGCTGCCACATTGAACACGACAATTATAGTGTATCTTTATTATGCAATAGTCATGACGTCAGACACCCCTTTGATTCTTTTCCCTAAAAGAAAAGATGCCACCACACTACTTCTCTTGCTCGTTCATTTCTAGAAACACAAACGGAGAATATTGACTGGCAATTCTCATAAAAGATTCGTTAATCTTGCATTCGGAAGATCATATGAATTAAGATACGCATGCATAAATAATCAATTGTTTACGAACATATTTATGGACAAACACACTAAATCCTGTCACGTATTCCATTCTTACTTTGTATATCGATTAGTTAGTATAAGAATAGACATGTTACGAAAGTGGGCATTATCAAAGAATGTCTACAAATATAAATAAGATCTCGTTGTTTAATCAAACGAATAAGAGATCATTTAACGAAATTGATGAGTATCAAAATGGTATTGACCTGTCAACAAATACAATCAGAATAGTTAAAGATAACTTCTTAGCTATGATCATGCACAAGACTTGGTAGCGTAATGAATAACGTTACCGTCTCTCACGCTGGCGCTCCAAGTTTGAATCCCGTGAAGGACGATTCTTTTTCAAAACTATACTTTTGTTGTTTAGATATTTCTTTTTAAATATTACCGCTCGGCCAAGCAATGATTTATTAAAACCTTGGACGAATTACCTTTTACAACTGCTGCCACATTGAACACGACAGTTAAAGTGTATCTTTATTATAGAATATTTATGACGTCAGACACCCCATTGATTCTTCTCCCTAAAGGAAATGATGCCACCACACTACTTGTCTTGCTTGTTTATTTCTTGAAACACAAACGGAGAATATTGCAAGGCAATTCTCATAATAGATTCGGTAATCTAGCATTCGGAGGAATACATGAATTAAGTTACGCATGCATAAATTATCAATTGTTTACGAACATATTTATGGACGAACACACTAAATACTGTCACGTATTCCATTCTTACTTTGTATCTCGATAAGTAAGTATAAGAATAGACATGTTGCGAAAGTGGGCATTATCAAGGAAAGTCTACAAATATAAAAAAGATCGTTCTTTAATTAAACGAACAAGAGATCCTTTAACGAAATGGATGAGTATCAAAATGGTATTGACCTGTCAACAAACATAATCAGAATAGTTAAAGATAACTTCTTAGCTATGATCATGCACAAGCCTCGGTAGCGTAGTGGTTAACGCTACCGTCTCTCACGCTGGCGCTCCAAGTTCCAATCCCGTGAAGGACGATTCTTTTTCAAAACTATAGTTTTGTTGTTTGGATATTTCTTTTTAATCAAAAACTGCTCAGCCAAGCAATGATTTATAAAATACTTGGACGAATTACCTTTTACAATCGCTGCCACATTGAACACGACAGTTAAAGTGTTTTCTTATTATGGAATAGTCATGACGTCAGACACCCCATTGATTCTTCTCCCTAAAAGAAATGATGCCACCACACTGCTTCTCTTGCTCGTTCATTTCTAGAAACACAAACGGAGAATAATGACAGGCAATTCTCATAATAGATTTGGTAATCTAGCATTCGGAAGATCATATGAATTAAGATACGCATGCATAAATTATCAATTGTTTACGAACATATTTATTTCCGAACACACTAAATACTGTCACGTATTCAATTCTTACTTTGTATATCGATAAATTAGTATAACACTAGACATGTTACGAAAGTGGACATTATCAAGAAATGTCTACAAATATAAATAAGATCTCGTTGTTTAATCAAACGAATAAGAGATCCTTTAACGAAATGGATGAGTATCAAAAAGGTATTGACCTGTCAACAAACATAATCAGAATAGTTAAAGATAACTTCTTAGCTATGATCATGCACAAGACTCGGTAGCGCAATGGATAACGCTACCGTCTCTCACGCTGGCGCTCCAAGTTCGAATCCTGTGAAGGACGATTCTTTTTTAAAACTATACTTTTGTTGTTTAGATATTTCTTTTAAATTATTACTGCTCAGCAAAGCAATGATTTATTAAATACTTGGACGAATTACCTTTTACAGCCGCTGACACATTGAACACGACAGTTAAAGTGTATCTTTATTATAGAATATTCATGACGTCAGACACCCCATTGATTCTTCTCCCTAAAAGAAATGATGCCACCACACTGCTTGTCTTGCTCCATTATTTCTAGAAACACAAACGGAGAATATTGCAAGGCAATTCTCATAATACATTCGGTAATCTAGCATTCGGAAGAATATTTGAATTAAGATACGCATGCATAAATTATCAATTGTTTACGAACATATTTATTGACGAACACACTAAATACTGTCACGTATTCCATTCTTAATTTGTATCTCGATAAGTAAGTATAAAAATAGACATGTTGCGAAAGTGGGCATTATCAAGGAAAGTCTACAAATATAAATAAGATCGTTGTTTAATCAAACGAATAAGAGATCCTTTAACGAGATGGGTGAGTATCAAAAAGGTATTGACATGCCAACAAACATAATCAGAATAGTTAAAGATAACTTCTAAGCTATGATCATGCACAAGCCTCGGTAGCGTAGTGGTTAACGCTACCGTCTCTCACGCTGGCGCTCCAAGTTGGAATCCCGTGATGGACGATTCTTTTTCAAAACTATAATTTTGTTGTTTAGATATTTTTTTTTAATCATAACTGCTCAGCCAAGCAATGATTTATTAAATAGCTGGACGAATTACCTTTTACAATCGCTGCCACATTGAACACGACAATTATAGTGTGACTTCATTATAGAATAGTCATGACATCAGACACCCCATTGACTCTTCTCCCTAAAAGAAATGATGCCACCACACTGCTTCTCTTGCTCGTTCATTTCTAGAAACACAAACGGAGAATATTGACAGGCAGTTCTCATAATAGATTCGGTAATCTAGCATTCGGAAGATCATATGAATTAAGATACGCATGCATAAATTATCAATTGTTTACGAACATATTTATGGACGAACACACTAAATACTGTCACGTATTCCATTATTACTTTGTATTTCGATTAGTAAGTATAAGAATAGACATGTTGCGACAGTGGGCATTATCAAGGAATGTCTACAAATATGAATACGATCTCGTTGTTTAATCAAACGAATAAGAGATCATTTAACGAAATGAATGAGTATCAAAATGGTATTGACCTGTCAACAAACATAATCAGAATAGTTAAAGATAACTTCTTAGCTATGATCATGCACAATCCTCGGTAGCGTAGTGGTTCACGCTACCGTCTCTCACGCTGGCGCTCCAAGTTAGAATCCCGTAAAGGACGATTCTTTTTCAAAACTATACTTTTGTTGTTTAGGTACTTCTTTTTAATTATTACTGCCCAGCCAAGCAATGATTTATCAAATACTTGGACGAATTACCTTTTACAGTCGCTGCAACATTAAAAACGACAATTATGGTGTATCTTTATTATGGAATATTCATGACGTCAGACACCCCATTGATTCTTCTCCCTAAAAGAAATGATGCCACCACACTGCTTATCTTGCTCGTTTATTTCTAGAAACACAAACGGAGAATATTGCCAGGCAATTCTTATAATAGATTCGGTAATCTAGCATTCGGAACACCATATGAATTAAGATACGCATGCATAAAATATTAATTGTTTACAAACATATTTATGGACGAACACACTAAATACTGTCACGTATATCATTCTTACTTTGTATCTCGATAAGTAAGTATAAGAATAGACATGTTGCAAAAGTGGGCATTATCAAGGAAAGTCCACAAATATGATTAAGATTGTTCTTTAATCAAACGAATAAGAGATCTTTTGACGAAATGGATGCAAACATAATCAGAATAGTTAAAGGTAACTTCTTAGATATAATCATGCACAAGCCTCGGTAGCCTAGTGGTTCACGCTACCGTCTCTCACGCTGGCGCTCCAAGTTCCAATCCCGTGAAAGACGATTCTTTTTCAAAACTATACTTTTGTTGTTTAGATATTTCTTTTTAATCATAACTGTTCAGCCAAGCAATGATTTATTAAATACTTGGACGAATTACCTTTTACAATCGCTGCCACATTGAACACGACAGTTAAAGTGTTTTTGTTGGATGACGTCAGTCATCTAACAAGTCTATAATTCCGAAATCGTTTGGTGACCTTATTACGAAATGAACCGCCGTGGGACGAACTGACATCTGAACTTTTCCTATACTCGTCAATATTTTAAAACGCTGATCATAATATACTGTATGCTATGTATTTTTTATTCAAACTTTATAAATGAAAGATGATGGGTGGTCAATAATAAAGTTTTAAAGACACCACAATCGTATTTAATAGGAAATGGTATGCACTATTTTTTTCATTTTTTCCCTTGACCGAATATTGCTATTTTTAGGCCCATTAATAAGCCAAATAAGGAGGTCATGTGACATGAGTCGTCCGATCACATGGAAGATAGCACCGCCTCGTTTCCATCTTACCGCTAGACAAGTGGGGGAAACCCCATGACGTTACTATCTAGCGGATCTAGAAACGAACACGTTTCATTGCATGACTTGCAATCGGTCGGCGATTTAATTTCGTGATAAAACATAATAAATCATGTATCATTTTGATTGAAATTTCCCATCCCGGTCCCCGAAGTTTTAATCATTATCTTACTAAAGTGAGGTGCAATTGACATCGGTCCTTCTATCAGTTTTAAATGAATTAGTCCCGAGTTATCCAGGTTTCATGTTCGAAAATATAGCGATATTGACCTACATATTTCTCTCAGTGTAAATCGTGTTGGACGTCCGAACGTGTTATCTTCGCATTGTCTTGGAAGGAGCATTGTTCCACATAAACGGTAAGTAAAGTGATATGTCATTGATTTGCATGGTTACTTTTGTTTTCATCATCGAAATCATTGTTAACTTACTGTTTGAATGCGTTACGAAAATGACCGGAAGTTGTCGATAACCTGTCAATCATCAATGTTTGCTGCTATCTTTGTTTACCTCATACATGTTTGCAAATTAATCTAGGCTTCGGCATTCAAGACAAGATACTTGAAACGAATTCAGTCTTCGATACAATAAATCATACCGTAATTCATTGTGTCACTCCGGTGAGAAGGTATGAAGCTTGTACTAAATGTTTGTCTTGAATAACTTCATTTAGATCTAACGATTTCTTTTAGAAAAGAGCCATCGAACATAAAGAGGATAATCTTAGTCATTTCAACAAGTAAACATCTTTCACTGGGTCCCCTCTTTCACTAATTTTATTCTGCTTGTAAACATTATGCATTCTTGTAATAAGTAATGAGTCTACGATAAAGTACTCAATGTACTTATTGCTGCAAACATAAATCAAATAAGGGAAACCAAAACCAGGGGCCTATAGAATCCTAAGGATTATATGTGAACAATGTTTACATTCGGCTCAAAAAACTATATGAACTCTATGATATTGTCATAGCATTTGTAATGAGTAACTGTATAGCTCTTACTCAAAGGGAAGTGACCATTGAATCACTCACCACAGAAAAATAAACAAACAGTTACAGACAGTGACAAAATATCTTTTCTTCAAATGGTTTATTTGATAACAATGATCTTAATTTGAATTATTCATTAGTCCATAAAGGACTACCTCAAAGTACCGTGATTGGTCTATATGGTAGTTATTTTATATTAACAATTATTGTCACCAAATCGATGATAATTTTAAATTTCTTAACTTGCTGAAATCTGGTAATTTTGTTAATTCCAAAGATGATCAGACAAACGTGACAGCTCACTTCACGTTATTTAAAGAAAGCATGCTCACTTCACGTTATTTAACGAAAGCACAGGGTTTAAGCATCTGATAAGTAAAGAAATGGTAAATAGTCTTTGGTTTAGTGACAAGGATTGTCGATACCAAATTTTTGACGTTTGTAACTCCAAATAGACACATCGCTGAGAGAGTATCTTTAACAGCTTAGTAAGTGGTTGCAGTGGAATCTTTGTTACTTCAATCCACACTGTTGCAGCTGGGTTTGGGGGAGGTTAAAACATTTAAAAGACTGCCGAAAAATAAGATGAGCTATGCCTTTTTCATTTGTCTCAATTGCTTGAAGGTTTCTCAGAATTGCTCTCAGTAGCATTTTATGCTTCCTTATGCAAATCACTATGAAAAATTAATTTCTCTGTTTTAAATTGCTCATACCTGATTATACTGATAATAGATTGTCTATTTTATAGGGTGCTATGTTTGAAACTTAGTGCATTTTTCCAATGTAACAAATGTTTAGTCCTTATAGCAGATTTTTTTTTTTACATCACAGATAAAAAGCACTGTCTTCTATTTACAGTTGGATTGGAGAATCAGATGCAGAGGTATAACGAAATCCAGGGAGTTACGGGACGCAAGATCTTGAGTCTAATACCCATTAATCATTAGGTAGGACCCCCCAATTCACTCAACCTGCATCCTCTGGGATGCAGCCATGATTGGTATGCCTTTCATTAAAATCCAAAACTATGCGAGTCCAAACTACGAAAGGCTACCTCTTTCTTTCTACCATAATGGTCAGTGTTTTCCCATATTTTACAGGCTATCTATAAATAGAAAGAACATAAGCTCTCTTTGAACCAATCGTATTGAAGGGTGTCAAAACAGTCCAATTGAATTTGTGTTATTATGTGCGCTATGCAGTATCGTCATTTCTCGTTATGATTTTGACGCTTGTAACTCGATGTTTTTTCTTACAATCTACCACTCTAATGATATGGATGATATGACAGTCTACTAAAATGTCAAAACAATGACTTGATGTTCTATGATACTTGTTTGTGAGCAAATTATATATATATATATAAAGACGGGACCCCCATTTTCAATGCTGGGACCCTCGAGATAATCAAAATTGAGTCCCACGGACCCCCAACCATTTAGCTTGATGTAAAACCCTGGGAATCCATTTCATATTTTGATTGCATGACCTGCAAATATTTGTCCTGTCTGTTATCAAATAATGTATGTTACTTCAGCTTCAAAGCATGAAAAAAAGCAAAACTCAAAGAGGCAATATAAACAATTCTTAAAAAAAATGATCACTCATTCTCTCAAAGGGGTGACCAATGCTGTCATAATACATTCATACAATATAAGGGAGATATACATTCACATATATGTAAAAAAAAAAATGCTATGGTGGCATTTGAAAGTTGCATGGAAAAATGCCTGTCCTGGTATAATATGTCCTGATTTAGGCATGTATGGACAAAGATAAACCATTTTCTGGCAACAAAATAATGTGTTAATATGGAGACAGGTATCCATTGAATATGCGAATCTCAATTTCTTTTAAACAAAGTAAAATTTTAGATTAACCATCATGACTTATTCATGTTTTCAATCTGCCAATCATTTACAAATCCTTCACCAAATAGCCACCTAGGTACAGCCCAAGTATGATTTATTTATTTCTATATTCATATGGTTAGTTTTCCTAGCTAGTTCCCTAGCTGTAGTATAACTTATATTTCTTTTCTTAACATTTTCAGATGTTAAGCTAACCTAACCGGTTCTCTACCTAGTTGCAGTATAACTTATGTTCCATTACTGTTGTATAACTTATCTTTATCTTTCTCTTTCTAACATTTCAGATGGTATGCGTACCCAACTGGTTCCCCAAGCCACTTAGCAAGGCCTCTGGTATGAAGGTAGCCAGACTATCATTCCTGGGACCCATGTTTGCCTGGAGTGTATTTGCTGAGGACAATGTGAGTTTCAATTTTATTTTTTCTTGATGAAAAATGAAAATTAAGTTTAATTGGATTTTCCCCTCCTTATACACTGTGATATGACTGAGACGTTTTTGAGAAAGCGTTGAGCCCATATGAACATGTTAGGGGTTCAATGCAAGACTATAGAAAGTGCTTCATGTTTATGAAGCACTTTCTATAGTAATGCATTGAACCATTGATGTTCTGCATTGTTATATAACATCAGAATCACGTCCATAATCCTTCACTCTATGATACCTCACTTTGTGGTATCTGTTGCAAAACACCTTTGAAACCATTGAGTCAAAAGTATAAGCTGCTTCTAACGATTGCTCTCAAATCATTAAGAACATATTTGTTTTTTGCCTTTTTCAGCTAATGTGATTATTTTAGCATGCAAAGAAAACTAAAAGATTTACTTAAATCAAGAACCTTAATGTTTAAAAAGACTGCAAGTCATGCTTAGATATTCAACAGACACTTTCTATGGGCCTTGCATCGCAAGCTGAAATATAGCAAGCTGGAATTATATTCCGTGTTTATTTGATATTTAATGTGGTTGATGAATTATAGATTGTCCATAGTAAATGGGAAAAGGATAAATTCGATATCTTATATAGTTCCATAGAAGTGGTGGTGACTTACAAATTGTGCTCCAAAATTGAGCTCTGATGTCATTAACAATCAATGATGTTAAACATGCTGTTGGTATTTATATCAGATAATTTCTGTTTCAGACGATGGTTGTAGAGAAGCATTTTGCAGGCCTGTCCCACCAATTAACCCCATACAAAGTTAGACTGGTGTACCAGTCGCTACAGCATAGAATACAGTACCTCAGGGTTAGCTTGTTTTACCCTCAGATCTATATCGGACTTAGCATATATTGTAATGCAAAACGGTTGATACAATGTATGTCCTATCACAACGACTAAGATATGACTTAGGACAAGTTCTTTTTTTTTTACCAATTCTCTCATATGGATTTAAATTTTGATACAAATGAAATATAGAGCCATAACGATGAAAAAGAGTAAAACAAAATCTTTAGAATATAAACTATTGTGAAAAAAGGAGAAATTTGACTCATGAGGAATTTATCCTTTTGATGTTAATTATCATGATTGAGTAAATACACAGAAGTAGGATTGGAGAATCTTAAGGACAGCCATCTTAAAGTGATTGGCTTGAAAAGATTTATATTAAAGCCATCTGGTTTCTTTATCAGTTGTCAATTTGATAGTTTTGTGTTTTGTTAAGGACAGCATGGAACAAGAGAATCACGTTTTTTCCTGGTATCATAGGGTACATGTATTATGAGTTGGAAACAAGCTCTTTGTTTGCTGTTCATAGAAACTGAATGTATAGCTCACAAAGAATATTTATTAAAAGGAAAGTACAAGAAGTAAAAACCTTTGAGCTAGCGTTGTTTGAGAGGTGTTGTTTTGGGTCATCGATTTAGGTCTTGAGTCTGATTTGTTATCCTATACAATGTATATAAATATCCTAAACATAATTACTTATTTTGTGAAGTAGGATTTTTTTCAGAATCGATCTATCATCTTTTTAACGTTTTAAAATATCTAACGCTAGGAGAAAGCAGAGGATGTTTTTTAAATCTTGTAAATGTTAGTCGTATGTCAGATACATAACTCTGAAGAATACTGCAGAGGGTAAACAAACAATTCAAAATGAATACATTGTATTTTCATTGGTGTCTCCTTATATTGAGAAAAAGTATTCTTTTGAAAATATGAAAACAATTTGGATAAGAAAGAATCAAGGGAAAAGAAGTTATTAAATTTCATACAAGGTAGTTCACACAAAAAAACTTGTCGATACTCAAAAGGATGAAGTCGAATCGATGAAACGTCAACCAGAGTCAATTAAACAACCATACGTCACAATTAAATAGAAAGAATGCCTAGAGTTTCCCAATATAACTGATTCTTTTTTTTAGTTTTATAGATTTTGACTTGAAATTTTTAGGTATTAATTTTGACATGTTACCAAATCATAATATGTAAAAAGTTAAAAAAAACAACTTAATTTTGGTCCATAAAACTGCAGTCACTAACATGCATATGTATAGATATGCATAATAAAAACATACATTTTGTAAAACTTATTATTTTCCAGTCACTTTACAAAACACCTTCACACATGTTTGTCTCTAACTGATAAAAAGAGAAAGCTATTGAAAAATAAATACATTTAAATACTAATAAAACTATCTATATTGTATTTGTCTCCTATTTGTTTTCCTATTCATACTCAAACGATTTTCTTATAATAGATATTCCCGCAACCAATATGGATGCAATTGGCAACTGAAGTATATTTCGTAGGGTCCTACATGGCCTAATGTAAAATTCATAACCTTGATGTCCAAAGTCTGAACCCCACTAGCGTTTTTTTTTTGGGATATCCTTGAGATATTTGAAAGTTTTTAGTCTTTTGCTGATGAAAGCAAGCAGTAAAGCAAATGAAATACTGTTGACATTGCTTTTAACCCTTGCAGGATTATCATCCATTTGAATCATGTCATCCAACTTCAGTGCATTCGGCACTTTGATTTTATTATGGAATAGTCATGACGTCAGACACCCCATTGATTCTTCTCCCTAAAAGAAATGATGCCACCACACTGCTTCTCTTGCTCGTTCATTTCTAGAAACACAAACGGAGAATATTGCCAGGCAATTCTCATAATAGATTGGGTAATCTAGCATTCGGAATACCATATGAATTAAGATACGCATGCATAAAATATCAATTGTTTACAAATATATTTAGGGACGAACACACTAAATACTGTCACGTATATCATTCTTACTTTGTATCTCGATAAGTAAGTATAAGAATAGACATGTTGCGAAAGTGGGCATTATCAAGGAAAGTCTACAAATATAAATAAGATCGTTCTTTAATCAAACATATAAGAGATACTTTAACGAAATGGATGAGTATCAAAATGGTAATGACCTGTCAACAAACATAATCAGAATAAGTAAAGATAACTTCTTAGCAATGATCATTAACAAGCCTCGGTAGCGTAGTGGTTCACGCTACCGTCTCTCACGCTGGCGCTCCAAGTTCGAATTCCTTGAAGGGCAATTCTTTTTCAAAACTATTCTTTTGTTGTTTAGATATTTCTTTTTAATCATAACTGCTCAGCCAAGCAATAATTTATTAAATACTTGGACGAATTACATTTTACAATCGCTGCCACATTGAACACGACAGTTAAAGTGTTTTTTTATTATGGAAAAGTCATGACGTTAGACAACCCATTGATTCTTCTCCCTAAAAGAAATGAGTGAGAATTGCCTGTCAATATTCTCCGTTTGTGTTTCTAGAAATGAACGATCAAGAGAAGCAGTGTGGTGGCATTATTTCTTTTAGGGAGAAGAATCAATGGGGTGTCTGACGTCATGACTATTCCATAATAAAGATACACTATAATTGTCGTGTTCAATGTGGCAGCGATTATAAAAGGTAATTCGTCCAAGTATTTAATAAATCATTGCTTGGCTGACCAGTTATGATTAAAAAGAAATATCTAAACAACAAAAGTATAGTTTTGAAAAAGAATCGTCCTTTATGGACGAACACACTAAATACTGTCACGTATTCCATTCTTATTTTGTATATCGATTAGTTAGTATAAGAATAGACATGTTACGAAAGTGGGCATTATCAAAGAATGTCTACAAATATAAATAAGATCTCGTTGTTTAATCAAACGAATAAGAGATCCTTTAACGAAATGAACGAGTATCAAAATGGTATTGACCTGTCAACAAACATAATCAGAATAGTTAAAGATAATTCTTAGCTATGATCATGCACAAGACTCGGTAGCGTAATGGATAACGCTACCGTCTCTCACGCTGGCGCTCCAAGTTCGAATCCCGTAAACGACGATTCTTTGTCAAAACTATAGTTTTGTTGTTTAGATATTTTTTTTTTAATCATTACTGCTCAGCCAAGCAATGATTTATTAAATACTTGGTCGAATTACCTTTTACAACCGCTGCCACATTGAACACGACAGTTAAAGTGTATCTTTATTATAGAATAGTCATGACGTCAGACACCCCATTGATTCTTCTCCCTAAAAGAAATGATGCCACCACACTGCTTGTCTTGCTCGTTCATTTCTAGAAACACAAACGGAGAATATTGCCAGGCAATTCTCATAATAGATTCGGTAATCTAGCATTCGGAAGATCATATGAGAAAAGATACGCATGCAATAATTAACAATTGTTTACGAACATATTTATGGACGAACACACTAAATACTGTCACATATTCCATTCTTCCTTTGTATATCGATAAGTAAATATAAGAATAGACATGTTGCGAAAGTGGGCATTATCAAGGAATGTCTACAAATATAAATAAGATCTCGCTGTTGAATCAAACGAATAAGAGATCCTTTAACGAAATGGATAAGTATCAAAATGGTATTGATCTGTCAACAAACATAATCAGAATAGTTAAAGATAACTTCTTAGCTATGATCATCCACAAGCCTCGGTAGCGTAGTGGATAACGCTACCGTCTCTCACGCTGGCGCTCCAAGTTCGAATCCCGTGAAGGACGATTCTTTTTCAAAACTATAGTTTTATTGTTTAGATATTTCTTTTTAATCAGAACTACCCGGCCAAGCAATGATTTATCAAATACTTGGACGAATTACCTTTTACAATCGCTGCCACATTGAACACGACAATTATGGTGTATCTTTATTATGGAATAGTCATGAAGTCAGACACCCCATTGATTCTTCTCCCTAAAAGAAATGATGCCACCACAATGCTTGTCTTGTTCGTTCATTTCTAGAATCACAAACGGAGAACATTGCCACGCAATTCTCATAACAGATTCGGTAATCTAACATTCGGAAGATCATATGAATTAAGATACGCATGCATAAATTATCAATTGTTTACGAACATATTTATGGACGAACACACTACATACTGTCAAGTATTCCATTCTTACTTTGTATATCGATAAGTTAGTATAAGAATAGACATGTTACGAAAGTGGGCATTATTAAGGAATGTCTACAAATATAAATAAGATCTTGTTGTTTAATCAAACGAATAAGAGATCATTTAAGAAAACGTATGAGTATCAAAATGGTATTGAGCTGTCAACAAACATAATCAGAAAAGTTACAGATAACTTCTTAGCTATGATCATGCACAAGCCTCGGTAGCGTAGTGGATAACGCTACCGTCTCTCACGTTAGCGCTCCAATTTCGAATCCCGTGAAGGACGATTCTTTTTCAAAACTATAGTTTTGTTGTTTAGATATTTCTTTTTAATTATTACTGCTCAGCCAAGCAATGATTTATTAGATATATTATGATTTATTACAATCGCTGCCACATTGAACACGACAGTTAAAGTGTATCTTTTTTATGGAATAGTCATGACGTCAAACACCCCATTGATTCTTCTCCCTAAAAGAAATGATGCCACCACACTGCTTGTCTTGCTCGTTTATTTCTAGAAACACAAACGGAGAATATTGCCAGGCAATTCTCATAAAAGATTCGGTAAACTAGCATTCGGAAGAGCATATGAATTAAGATAGGCACGCATAAATTATAAATTGTTTACGAACATTTTTAAGAACGAACACACTAAATACTGTCACGTATTCCATTCTTATTTTGTATATCGATAAGTAAGTATTAGAATAGACATGTTGCGAAAGTGGGCATTATCAAGGAAAGTTCACAAATATAAATAAGATTGTTCTTTATTCAAACGAATAAGAGATCCTTTAACGAAATGGATGAGTATCAAAATGGTATTGACCTGTCAACAAACATAATCAGAATAGTTAAAAATAGATTCTTATATATAATCATGCACAAGCCTCGGTAGCGTGGTGGTTCACGCTACCGTCTCTCCCGCTGGCGCTCCAAGTTTGAATCCCGTGAAGGACAATTCTTTTTCAAAACTATAGTTTTGTTGTTTAGATATTTCATTTTAATCATTACTTATCAGCCAAGCAATGATTTATTAAATACTTGGACGAATTACCTTTTATAATCGCTGTCACATTGTACACGACAATTATAGTGTATCTTTATTATAGAATAGTCATGATATCAGACACCCCATTGATTCTTCTCCCTAAAAGAAATGATGCCACCACACTGCTTGTCTTGCTCGTTCATTTCTAGAAACACAAACGGAGAATATTGCCAGGCAATTCTCATAATAGATTCGGTAATCTAGCATTCGGAAGATCATATGAAATAAGATACGCATGCAATAATTAACAATTGTTTACGAACATATTTAAGGACGAACACACTAAATACTGTCACATATTCCATTCTTACTTTGTATATCGATTAGTAAGTATAAGAATAGACATGTTGTGAAAGTGGGCATTATCAAGGAATGTCTACAAATATAAATAAGATCTCGCTGTTGAGTCAAACGAATAAGAGATCCTTTAACGAAATGGATGAGTATCAAAACGGTATTGACCTGTCAACAAACATAATCAGAATAGTTAAAGATAACTTCTTAGCTATGATCATGCACAAGCCTCGGTAGCGTAGTGGATAACGCTACCGTTTCTCACGCTGGCGAACCAAGTTCGAATCCCGTGACGGACGATTCTTTTTCAAAACTATACTTTTGTTGTTTAAATATTTCTTTTTAATCATAACTGCTCAGCCAAGCAAGGATTTATTAAATACTTGCACGAATTACCTTTTATAATCGCTGCCACATTGAACACGACAAGTATAGTGTAGCTCTATCATGCAATAGTCATGACGTCAGACACCCCATTGATTCTTCTCCCTAAAAGAAATGATGCCACCACACTGCTTCTCTTGCTCGTTCATTTCTAGAAACACAAACGGAGATTATTGCCAGGCAATTCTCATAATAGATTCGGTAATCTAGCATTCGGAAGATCATATGAATTAAGATACGCATGCATAAATTATAAACTGTTTACGAACATATTGATGGACGAACACACTAAATACTGTCACGTATTCCACTCTTACTTTGTATATCTATTAGTAAGTATAAGAATAGACATGTTACGAAAGTGGGCATTATCAAGGAAAGACCACAAATGTAAATAAGATCTCGTTGTTTTATCAAACGAATAAGAGATCCTTTAACGAAATGAATGAGTATCAAAATGGTATTGACCTGTCAACAAACATAATCAGAATAGTTAAAGATAACTTCTTAGCTATGATCATGCACATGCTTCGGTAGCGTAGTGGTCAACGCTACCGTCTCTCACGCTGGCGCTCCTAGTTCGAATCCCTTGAAGGACGATTCTTTTTCAAAACTATACTTTTGTTGTTTAGATATTTCTTTTTAATCAGAACTACTTAGCCAAGCAATGATTTGTTAAATACTTGGACGAATTACCTTTTACAATCGTTGCCACATTGAACACGACAATTATAGTGTATCTTTATTATGGAATAGTCATGACGTCAGACACCCCATTGATTCTTCTCCCTAAAAGAACTGATGCCACCACACTGCTTCTCTTGCTCGTTCATTTCTAGAAACACAAACGGAGAATATTGCCAGGCAATTCTCATAATAGATTCGGTAAGCTAGCACTCGGAAGATCATATGAATTAAGATAGGCATGCATAAATCATCAATTGTTTACGAACATATTTATAGACGAACACACTAAATACTGTCACGTATTCCATGTCTTTGTATATCTATTAGTAAGTATAAGAATAGACGTGTTACGAAAGTGGGCAATACCAATGAATGTCTACAAATATAAATAAGATCTCGTTGTTTAATCAAACGAATAAGAGATCCTTTAACGATATTAATGAGTATTAAAATGGTATTGACCTGTCAACAAACATAATCAGAATAGTTAAAGATAACTTCTTAGCTATGATCATGCACAAGCCTCCGTAGCGTAGTGGATAACGCTACCGTCTCTTACGCTGGCGCTCCAAGTTCGAATCCCGTGAAGGACGATCCTTTTTCAAAACTATAGTTTTGTTGTTTAAATATTTCTTTTTAATCATTACCGCTCAGCCAAGCAATGATTTATTAAATACTTGCAGGAATTACCTTTTATAATCGCAGCCACATTGTACACGACAATTATAGTGTATCTTTATTATGCAATAGTCATGACGTCAGACACCCGATTGATTCTTCTCCCTAAAAGAAATGGTGCCACCACACTGCTTCTCTTGCTCGTTCATTTCTAGAAACACAAACGGAGAATATTGACAGGCAATTCTCATAATAGATTGGGTAATCTAGCATTAGGAAGATCATATGAAATAAGATACGCATGCATAAATTATCAATTGTTTACGAACATATTCATGGACGAACACACTAAATACTGTCACGTATTCCATTCTTACTTTGTATATCGATAAGTAAATATAAGAATAGACATGTTGCGAAAGTGGGCATTATCAAGGAATGTCTTCAAATATAAATAAGATCTCGTTGTTTAATCAAACGAATAAGAGATCCTTTAACGAAATGAATGAGTATCAAAATGGTATTGACCTGTCAACAAGCATAATCAGAATAGTTAAAGAAAACTTCTTAGCTATGATCACCCACAAGCCTCGGTAGCGTAGTGGATAACGCTACCGTCTCTCACGCTGGCGCTCCAAGTTCGAATCCCGTGAAGGACGATCCTTTTTCAAAACTATAGTTTTGTTGTTTAAATATTGCTTTTTAATCATAACTGCTCAGCCAAGCAATGATTTATTAAATACTTGCAGGAATTACCTTTTATAATCGCTGCCACATTGTACACGACAATTATAGTGTATCTTTATTATAGATTAGTCATGATATCAGACACCCCATTGATTCTTCTCCCTAAAAGAAATGATGCCACCACACTGCTTGTCTTGCTCGTTCATTTCTAGAAACACAAACGAAGAATATTGCCAGGCAATTATCATAATAGATTCGGTAATCTAGCATTCGGAAGATCATATGAAATAAGATACGCATGCAATAATTAACAATTGTTTACGAACATATTTATGGACGAACACACTAAATACTGTCACATATTCCATTCTTACTTTGTATATCGATTAGTAAGTATAAGAATAGACATGTTGCGAAAGTGGGCATTACCAAGGCAAGTCTACAAATATAAATAAGCTCGTTCTTTGATCAAACGAATAAGAGATCCTTTAACGAAATGGATGAGTATCAAAATGGTATTGACCTGTCAACAAACATAATCAGAATAGTTAAAGATAACTTCTTAGCTATGATCATGCACAAGCCTCGGTAGCGTAGTGGATAACGCTACCGTCTCTCACGCTGGCGCACCAAGTTCGAATCCCTTGAAGGACGATTCTTTTTCAAAACTATAGTTTTATTGTTTAGATATTTCTTTTTAATCAGAACTACTCAGCCAAGCAAAGATTTATCAAATACTTGGACGAATTACCTTTTACAATCGCTGCAACATTGAACACGACAATTATGTTGTATCTTTATTATGGAATAGTCATGACGTCAGACACCCCATTGATTCTTTTCCCTGAAAGAAATGATGCCACCACACTGCTTGTCTTGCTCGTTTATTTCTAGAAACACAAACGGAGAAAATTGCCAGGCAGTTCTCATAAAAGATTCGGTAATCTAGCATTCGAAAGATCATATGAATTAAGATACGCAAGCATGAATTATCAATTGTTTACGAACATATTTAAGAACGAACACACTAAATACTGTCACGTATTCCATGCTTACTTTGTATATCGATAAGTAAGTATAAGAATAGACATGTTGCGAAAGTGGGCATTATCAAGGAAAGTCTACAAATATAAATAAGATCTCGTTGTTTAATCAAACGAATAAGAGATCCTTTAACGAAATGGATGAGTATCAAAATGGTATTGACCTGCCAACAAACATAATCAGAAAAGTTAAAGATAACTTCTTAGCTATCATCATGCACAAGCCTCGGTAGCGTACTGGTTAACGCTTCCGTCTCTTACGCTGGCGCTCCAAGTTCGAATCCCTTGAAGGACGATTCTTTTTCAAAACTATACTTTTGTTGTTTAGATATTTCTTTTTAATCATAACTGCTCAGCCAAGCAATGATTTATTATATACTTGGACGAATTAATTTTTACAGTCGCTTCCACATTGAACACGACAATTATAGTGTATCTTTATTATGGAATAGTCATGACGTCAGACACCCCATTGATTCTTC
Source organism: Cerastoderma edule (assembly GCA_947846245.1). NCBI lineage: Eukaryota > Metazoa > Mollusca > Bivalvia > Cardiida > Cardiidae > Cerastoderma > Cerastoderma edule. The sequence continues at coordinate 19,409,312 of OX401422.1, read as the reverse complement.
TCCCTAAAAGAATTGATGCCACCACACTGCTTCTCTTGCTCGCTCATTTCTAGAAACACAAACGGAGAATATTGACAGGCAATTCTCATAATAGATTCGGTAATCTAGCATTAGGAAGATCATATGAATTAAGATACGCATGCATGAATTATCAATTGTTTACGAACATATTAATGGACGAACACACTAAATACTGTCACGTATTCCATGCTTACTTTGTTTATCGATTAGTAAGTATAAGAATAGACATGTTACGAAAGTGGGCATTATCAAGGAATGTCTACAAATATAAATAAGATCTCGTTGTTTAATCAAACGAATAAGAGATTCTTTTACGAAATGAATGAGTATCAAATTGGTATTGACCTGTCAACAAACATAATCAGAATAGTTAAAGATAACTTCTTAGTTTAGAAAATGCACAAGACTCGGTAGCGTAATGGATAACGCTACCGTCTCTCACGCTGGCGCTCCAAGTTCGAATCCCGTGAAGGACGATTCTTTTTCAAAACTTTAGTTTTGTTGTTGAGATATTTCTTTTTAATTATTACTGCTCAGCGAAGCAATGATTTATTAAATACTTGGACGAATTACCTTTTACAACCGCTGCCACATTGAACACGACAGTTAACGTGTATCTTTATTATAGAATACTCATGACGTCAGACACCCCATTGATTCTTCTCCCTAAAAGAAATGATGCAACCACACTGCTTGTCTTGCTCGTGTATTTCTAGAAACACAAACTTAGAATATTATTAGGAAGACCATATGAATTAAGATATGCATGCATCAAATATCAATTGTTTACGAACATATTTATGGACGAGCACACTAAATACTGTCACGTATATCATTCTTACTTTGTATCTCGATAAGTAAGTATAAGAATAGACATGTTGCAAAAGTGGGCATTATCAAGGAAAGTCCACAAATATAAATAAGATCGTTCTTTAATCAAACGAATAAGAGATCCTTTAACGGAATGGATGAGTATCAAAATGGTATTGACCTGTCAACAAACGTAATCAGAATAGTTAAAGATAACTTCTTAGTTTAGATCATGCACAAGACTCGATAGCGTACTGGATAACGCTACCGTCTCTCACGCTGGCGCTCTAAAATCGAATCCCGTGAAGGACGATTCTTTTTCAAAACTTTAGTTTTGTTGTTTAGATATTTCTTTCTAATCATATCTGATCAGTCAAGCAATGATTTATTAAATACTTGGACGAATTACCTTTTACAACCGCTGCCACATTAAACACGACAGTTAAAGTGTATCTATATTATTGAATAGTCATGATGTCAGACACCCCATTGATTCTTCTCCATAAAAGAAATGATGCCACCACACTGCTTGTCTTGCTCGTTCATTTCTAGAAACACAAACGGAGAATATTGCAAGGCAATTCTCACAATAGATTCGGTAATCTAGCATTCGGAATATCATATGAATTAAGAAAGGCATGCATAAATTATCAATTGTTTACGAACATATTTATGGACGAACACACTAAATACTATCAAGTATTTCATTCTTACTTTGTATCTCGATTAGTAAGTATAAGAATAGACATGTTGCGATAGTGGGCATTATCAAGGAAAGTCTACACATATAAATAAGATCGTTGTTTAATTAAACGAATAAGAGATCCTTTAACGAAATGAATGAGTATCAAAATGGTATTGACCTGTCAACAAACATAATCAGAATAGTTAAAGATAACTTCTTAGCTATGATCATGCACAAGCCTCGGTAGCGTAGTGGTTCACGCTACCGTCTCTCACACTGGCGCTCCAAGTTCGAATCCCGTGAAGGACGATTCTTTTTCAAAACTATAGTTTTGTTGTTTAAATATTTCTTTTTAATCATAACTGCTCAGCTTAGCAATGATTTATCAAATACTTGGACGAATTATCTTTTGCAATCGCTGCCACATTGAACACGACAATTATAGTGTATCTTTATTATGGAATAGTCATGACGTCAGACACCCCATTGATTCTTCTCCTTAAAAGAAATGATGCCACCACACTGCTTGTCTTGCTCGTTCATTTCTAGAAACACAAACGGAGAATATTGCAAGGCAATTCTCATAATAGATTCGGTAATCTAGCATTCGGAAAATCATATGAATTAAGAAAGGCATGCATAAATTATCAATTGTTTACGAACATATTTATGGACAAACACACTAAATACTTTCACGTACATATATCATTCTTACTTTGTATCTCGATAAGTAAGTATAAGAATAGACATGCTGCAAAAGTGGGCATTGTCAAGGAAAGTCCACACATATAAATAAGATTGTTCTTTAATCAAACGAATAAGAGATCCTTTAACGAAATGGATGAGTATCAAAATGGTATTGACCTGTCAACAAACATAATCAGAATAGTTAAAGATATCTTCTTAGATATATTCATGCACAAGCCTCGATAGCGTAGTGGTTCACGCTACCGTCTCTCACGCTGGCGCTTTAAGTTCGAATCCCGTGAAGGACGATTCTTTTTCAAAACTATAGTTTTGTTGTTTAAATATTTCTTTTTAATCATTACTGCTCAGCCAAGCAATGATTTTTAAAATACTTGCACGAATAACCTTTAATAATTGCTGCCACATTGAACACGGTAATTATAGTGTATCTTTAATATGGAATAATTATGACGTCAGACACCCCATTGATTCTTCTCCTTAAAAGAAATGATGCCACCACACTGCTTGCCTTGCTCGTTCATTTCTAGAAACACAAACGGAGAATATTGCAAGGCAATTCTCATAATTGATTCGGTAATCTAGCATTCGGAATATCATATGAATTAAGAAAGGCATGCATAAATTATCAATTGTTTACGAACATATTTATGGACGAACACACTAAATACTATCAAGTATTCCATTCTTACTTTGTATCTCGATTAGCAAGTATAAGAATAGACATGTTGCGATAGTGGGCATTATCAAGGAAAGTCTCCACATATAAATAAGATCGTTGTTTAATTAAACGAATAAGAGATCCTTTAACGAAATGAATGAGTATCAAAATGGTATTGACCTGTCAACAAACATAATCAGAATAGTTAAAGATAACTTCTTAGCTATAATCATGCACAAGCCTCGGTAGCGTAGTGGATGCCGCTACCGTCTCTCACGCCGGCGCTCCAAGTTCGAATCCCGTGAAGGACGATTCTTTTTCAAAACTATAGTTTTGTTGTTTAAATATTTCTTTTAAATCATAACTGCTCAGCCAAGCAATGATTTATCAAATACTTGGACGAATTATCTTTTATAATCGCTGCCACATTGAACACGACAATTATAGTGTATCTTTATTATGGAATAGTCATGACGTCAGACACCCCATTGATTCTTCTCCTTAAAAGAAATGATGCCACCACACTGCTTGTCTTGCTCGTTCATTTCTAGAAACACAAACAGAGAATATTGCCAGGCAATTCTCATAATAGATTCGGTAATCTAGCATTCGGAATATCATATGAATTAAGAAAGGCATGCATAAATTATCAATTGTTTACGAACATATTTATGGACGAACACACTAAATACTATCAAGTATTCCATTCTTACTTTGTATCTCGATTAGTAAGTATAAGAATAGACATGTTGCGATAGTGGGCATTATCAAGAAAAGTCTACACATATAAATAAGATCGTTGTTTAATTAAACGAATAAGAGGTCCTTTAACGAAATGAATGAGTATCAAAATGGTATTGACCTGTCAACAAACATAATCAGAATAGTTAAAGATAACTTCTTAGCTATGATCATGCACAAGCCTCGGTAGCGTAGTGGTTCACGCTACCGTCTCTCACGCTGGCGCTTCAAGTTCGAATCCCGTGAAGGACGATTCTTTTTCAAAACTATAGTTTTGTTGTTTAAATATTTCTTTTAAATCATAACTGCTCAGCCAAGCAATGATTTATCAAATACTTGAACGAATAACTTTTACAATCGCTGCCACATTGAACACGACAATTATAGTGTATCTTTATTATGGAATAGTCATGACGTCAGACACCCCATTGATTCTTCTCCTTAAAAGAAATGATGCCACCACACTGCTTGTCTTGCTCGTTCATTTCTAGAAACACAAACAGAGAATATTGCAGGCAATTCTCATAATAGATTCGGTAATCTAGCATTCGGAAGATCATATGAATTAAGAAAGGCATGCATAAATTATCAATTGTTTACGAACATATTTATGGACGAACACACTAAATACTATCAAGTATTCCATTCTTACTTTGTATCTCGATTAGTAAGTATAAGAATAGACATGTTGCGATAGTGGGCATTATCAAGAAAAGTCTACACATATAAATAAGATCGTTGTTTAATTAAACGAATAAGAGATCCTTTAACGAAATGAATGAGTATCAAAATGGTATTGACCTGTCAACAAACATAATCAGAATAGTTAAAGATAACTTCTTAGCTATGATCATGCACAAGCCTCGGTAGCGTAGTGGTTCACGCTACCGTCTCTCACGCTGGCGCTCCAAGTTCGAATCCCGTGAAGGACGATTCTTTTTCAAAACTATAGTTTTGTTGTTTAAATATTTCTTTTTAATCATAACTGCTCAGCCAAGCAATGATTTATCAAATACTTGGACGAATTATCTTTTAAAATCGCTGCCACATTGAACATGACAATTATAGTGTATCTTTATTATGGAATAGTCATGACGTCAGACACCCCATTGATTCTTCTCCTTAAAAGAAATGATGCCACCACACAGCTTGTCTTGCTCGTTCATTTCTAGAAACACAAACAGAGAATATTGCCAGGCAATTCTCATAATAGATTCGGTAATCTAGCATTCGGAATATCATATGAATTAAGAAAGGCATGCATAAATTATCAAATGTTTACGAACATATTTATGGACGAACACACTAAATACTTTCACGTACATATATCATTCTTACTTTGTATCTCGATAAGTAAGTATAAGAATAGACATGTTGCAAAAGTGGGCATTATCAAGGAAAGTCCACACATATAAATAAGATCGTTCTTTAATCAAACGAATAAGAGATCCTTTAACGAAATGGATGAGTATCAAAATGGTATTGACCTGTCAACAAACATAATCAGAATAGTTAAAGATATCTTCTTAGATATAATCATGCACAAGCCTCGATAGCGTAGTGGTTCACGCTACCGTCTCTCACGCTGGCGCTCCAAGTTCGAATCCCGTTAAGGACGATTCTTTTCAAAACTATAGTTTTGTTGTTTAAATATTTCTTTTTAATCATTACTGCTCAGCCAAGCAATGATTTTTAAAATACTTGCACGAATAACCTTTTATAATTGCTGCCACATTGAACACGACAATTATAGTGTATCTTTATTATGGAATAGTCATGACGTCAGACACCCCATTGATTCTTCTCCTTAAAAGAAATGATGCCACCACACTGCTTGTCTTGCTCGTTCATTTCTAGAAACACAAACGGAGAATATTGCAAGGCAATTCTCATAATAGATTCGGTAATCTAGCATTCGGAATATCATATGAATTAAGAAAGGCATGCATAAATTATCAAAAATACTAAATACTATCAAGTATTCCATTCTTACTTTGTATCTCGATTAGTAAGTATAAGAATAGACATGTTGCGATAGTGGGCATTATCAAGGAAAGTCTACACATATAAATAAGATCGTTGTTTAATTAAACGAATAAGAGATCCTTTAACGAAATGAATGAGTATCAAATTAAGAAAGGCATGCATAAATTATCAATTGTTTACGAACATATTTATGGACGATCACACTAAATACTATCAAGTATTCCATTCCTACTTTGTATCTCGATTAGTAAGTATGAGAATAGACATGTTGCGATAGTGGGCATTATCAAGGAAAGTCTACACATATAAATAAGATCGTTGTTTAATTAAACGAATAAGAGATCCTTTAACGAAATGAATGAGTATCAAAATGGTATTGACCTGTCAACAAACATAATCAGAATAGTTAAAGATAACTTCTTAGCTATGATCATGCACAAGCCTCGGTAGCGTAGTGGTTCACGCTACCGTCTCTCACGCTGGCGCTCCAAGTTCGAATCCCGTGAAGGACGATTCTTTTTCAAAACTATAGTTTTGTTGTTTAAATATTTCTTTTTAATCATAACTGCTCAGCCAAGCAATGATTTATCAAATGCTTGGACGAATTATCTTTTACAATCGCTGCCACATTGAACACGACAATTATAGTGTATCTTTATTATGGAATAGTCATGACGTCAGACACCCCATTGATTCTTCTCCTTAATAGAAATGATGCCACCACACTGCTTGTCTTGCTAGTTCATTTCTAGAAACACAAACAGAGAATATTGCCAGGCAATTCTCATAATAGATTCGGTAATCTAGCATTCGGAAGATCATATGAATTAAGAAAGGCATGCATAAATTATCAATTGTTTACGAACATATTTATGGACGAACACACTAAATACTTTCACGTACATATATCATTCTTACTTTGTATCTCGATAAGTAAGTATAAGAATAGACATGTTGCAAAAGTGGGCATTATCAAGAAAAGTCCACACATATAAATAAGATCGTTCTTTAATCAAACGAATAAGAGATCCTTTAACGAAATGGATGAGTATCAAAATGACATTGACCTGTCAACAAACATAATCAGAATAGTTAAAGATATCTTCTTAGATATAATCATGCACAAGCCTCGATAGCGTAGTGGTTCACGCTACCGTCTCTCACACTGGCGCTCCAAGTTCGAATCCCGTGAAGGACGATTCTTTTTCAAAACTATAGTTTTGTTGTTTAAATATTTCTTTTTAATCATAACTGCTCAGCCAAGCAATGATTTATCAAATACTTGCACGAATAACCTTTTACAATCGCTGTCACATTGAACACGACAATTATAGTGTATCTTTATTATGGAATAGTCATGACGTCAGACACCCCATTGATTCTTCTCCTTAAAAAGAAATGATGCCACCACACTGCTTGTCTTGCTCGTTCATTTCTAGAAACACAAACAGAGAATATTGCAAGGCAATTCTCATAATAGATTCGGTAATCTAGCATTCGGAATATCATATGAATTAAGAAAGGCATGCATAAATTATCAATTGTTTACGAACATATTTATGGACGAACACACTAAATACTATCAAGTATTCCATTCTTACTTTGTATCTCGATAAGTAAGTATAAGAATAGACATGTTGCGATAGTGGGCATTATCAAGGAAAGTCCACACATATAAATAAGATCGTTCTTTAATCAAATGAATAAGAGATCCTTTAACGAAATGGATGAGTATCAAAATGGTATTGACCTGTCAACAAACATAATCAGAATAGTTAAAGATATCTTCTTAGATATAATCATGCACAAGCTTCGATAGCGTAGTGGTTCACGCTACCGTCTCTCACGCTGGCGCTCCAAGTTTGAATCCCGTGAAGGACGATTCTTTTTCAAAACTATAGTTTTGTTGTTTAAATATTTCTTTTTAATCATAACTGCTCAGCCAAGCAATGATTTATCAAATACTTGGACGAATTATCTTTTACAATCGCTGCCACTTTGAACACGACAATTATAGTGTATCTTTATTATGGAATAGTCATGACGTCAGACACCCCATTGATTCTTCTCCTTAAAAGAAATAATGCCACCACACTGCTTGTCTTGCTCGTTCATTTCTAGAAACACAAACAGAGAATATTGCCAGGCAATTCTCATAATAGATTCGGTAATCTAGCATTCGGAAGATCATATGAATTAGAAAGGCATTCATAAATTATCAATTGTTTACGAACATATTTATGGACGAACACACTAAATACACCACGTACATATATCATTCTTACTTTGTATCTCGATAATTAAGTATAAGAATAGACATGTTGCAAAAGTGGGCATTATCAAGGAAAGTCCACACATATAAATAAGATCGTTCTTTAATCAAACGAATAAGAGATCCTTTAACGAAATGGATGAGTATCAAAATGGTATTGACCTGTCAACAAACATAATCAGAATAGTTAAAGATATCTTCTTAGATATAATCATGCACAAGCCTCGATAGCGTAGTGGTTCACGCTACCGTCTCTCACGCTGGCGCTCCAAGTTCGAATCCCGTGAAGGACGATTCTTTTTCAAAACTATAGTTTTGTTGTTTAAATATTTCTATTTAATCATTAATGCTCAGCCAAGCAATGATTTTTAAAATACTTGCACGAATAACCTTTTATAATTGCTGCCACATTGAACACGACAATTATAGCGTATCCTTATTATGGAATAGTCATGACGTCAGACACCCCATTGATTCTTCTCCTTAAAAGAAATGATGCCACCACACTGCTTGTCTTGCTCGTTCATTTCTAGAAACACAAACGGAGAATATTGCAAGGCAATTCTCATAATAGATTCGGTAATCTAGCATTCGGAATATCATATGAATTAAGAAAGGCATGCATAAATTATCAAAAATACTTTAAATACTATCAAGTATTCCATTCTTACTTTGTATCTCGATTAGTAAGTATGAATAGATATGTTAGTGATAAAAGGCATTATCAAGGAAAGTCTACACATATAAATAAGATCGTTGTTTAATTAAACGAATAAGAGATCCTTTAACGAAATGAATGAGTATCAAATTAAGAAAGGCATGCATAAATTATCAATTGTTTACGAACATATTTATGGACGATCACACTAAATACTATCAAGTATTCCATTCCTACTTTGTATCTCGATTAGTAAGTATGAGAATAGACATGTTGCGATAGTGGGCATTATCAAGGAAAGTCTACACATATAAATAAGATCGTTGTTTAATTAAACGAATAAGAGATCCTTTAACGAAATGAATGAGTATCAAAATGGTATTGACCTGTCAACAAACATAATCAGAATAGTTAAAGATAATTCTTAGCTATGAATATGCACAAGACTCGGTAGCGTAATGGATAACGCTACTGTCTCTCACGCTGGCGCTCCAAGTTCGAATCCCGTGAAGGACGATTCTTTTTCAAAACTATAGTTTTGTTGTTTTAATATTTCTTTTTAATCATAACTGCTCAGCCAAGCAATGATTTATCAAATACTTGGACGAATTATCTTTTTCAATCGCTGCCACATTGAACACGACAATTATAGTGTATCTTTATTATGGAATAGTCATGACGTCAGACACCCCATTGATTCTTCTCCTTAATAGAAATGATGCCACCACACTGCTTGTCTTGCTAGTTCATTTCTAGAAACACAAACAGAGAATATTGCCAGGCAATTCTCATAATAGATTCGGTAATCTAGCATTCGGAAGATCATATGAATTAAGAAAGGCATGCATAAATTATCAATTGTTTACGAAAATATTTATGGACGAACACACTAAATACTTTCACGTACATATATCATTCTTACTTTGTATCTCGATAAGTAAGTATAAGAATAGACATGTTGCAAAAGTGGGCATTATCACGGAAAGTCCACACATATAAATAAGATCGTTCTTTAATCAAACGAATAAGAGATCCTTTAACGAAATGGATGAGTATCAAAATGGTATTGACCTGTCAACAAACATAATCAGAATAGTTAAAGATATCTTCTTAGATATAATCATGCACAAGCCTCGATAGCGTAGTGGTTCACGCTACCGTCTCTCACACTGGCGCTCCAAGTTCGAATCCCGTGAAGGACGATTCTTTTTCAAAACTATAGTTTTGTTGTTTAAATATTTCTTTTTAATCATAACTGCTCAGCCAAGCAATGATTTATCAAATACTTGAACGAATTATCTTTTACAATCGCTGTCACATTGAACACGACAATTATAGTGTATCTTTATTATGGAATAGTCATGACGTCAGACACCCCATTGATTCTTCCCCTTAAAAGAAATGATGCCACCACACTGCTTGTCTTGCTCGTTCATTTCTAGAAACACAAACAGAGAATATTGCCAGGCAATTCTCATAATAGATTCGGTAATCTAGCATTCGGAAGATCATATGAATTAAGAAAGGTATGCATAAATTATCAATTGTTTACGAACATATTTATGGACGAACACACTAAATACTTTCACGTACATATATCATTCTTACTTTGTATCTCGATAAGTAAGTATAAGAATAGACATGCTGCAAAAGTGGGCATTATCAAGGAAAGTCCACACATATAAATAAGATCGTTCTTTAATCAAACGAATAAGAGATCCTTTAACGAAATGGATGAGTATCAAAATGGTATTGACCTGTCAACAAACATAATCAGAATAGTTAAAGATATCTTCTTAGATATAATCATGCACAAGCTTCGATAGCGTAGTGGTTCACGCTACCGTCTCTCACGCTGGCGCTCCAAGTTCGAATCCCGTGAAGGACGATTCTTTTTCAAAACTATACTTTTGTTGTTTAAATATTTCTTTTTAATCATAACTGCTCAGCCAAGCAATGATTTATCAAATACTTGGACGAATTATCTTTAACAATCGCTGCCACATTGAACACGACAATTATAGTGTATCTTTATTATGGAATAGTCATGACGTCAGACACCCTATTGATTCTTCTCCTTAAAAGTAATGATGCCACCACACTGCTTGTCTTGCTCTTTCAATTCTAGAAACACAAACAGAGAATATTGCCAGGCAATTCTCATAATAGATTCGGTAATCTAGCATTCGGAAGATCATATGAATTAGAAAGGCATTCATAAATTATCAATTGTTTACGAACATATTTATGGACGAACACACTAAATACACCACGTACATATATCATTCTTACTTTGTATCTCGATAATTAAGTATAAGAATAGACATGTTGCAAAAGTGGGCATTATCAAGGAAAGTCCACACATATAAATAAGATCGTTCTTTAATCAAACGAATAAGAGATCCTTTAACGAAATGGATGAGTATCAAAATGGTATTGACCTGTCAACAAACATGATCAGAATAGTTAAAGATAACTTCTTAGCTATAATCATGCACAAGGCTCAATAGCGTAGTGGTTAACGCTACCGTCTCTCACGCTGGCGCTCTAAGTTCGAATCCCGTGAAGGACGATTCTTTTTCAAAACTATAGTTTTGTTGTTTAAATATTTCTTTTTAATCATTACTGCTCAGCCAAGCAATGATTTTTAAAATACTTGCACGAATAACCTTTTATAATTGCTGCCACATTGAACACGACAATTATAGTGTATCTTTATTATGGAATAGTCATGACGTCAGACACCCCATTGATTCTTCACCTTAAAAGAAATGATGCCACCACCCTGCTTGTCTTCCTCGTTCATTCCTAGAAACACGAACGGAGAATATTGCAAGGCAATTCTCATAATAGATTCAGTAATCTAGCATTCGGAAGATCGTATGAATTAAGAAAGGCATGCATAAATTATCAATTGTTTACGAACATATTTATGGACGAACACACTAAATACTATCAAGTATTCCATTCTTACTTTGTATCTCGATTATTAAGTATAAGAATAGACATGTTGCGATAGTGGGCATTATCAAGGAAAGTCTACACATATAAATAAGATCGTTGTTTAATTAAAAGAATAAGAGATCATTTACCGAAATGGATGAGTATCAAAATGGTATTGACTT